>JAREYC010000016.1:5385000-5742500 GCA_030015325.1 Cryptoblepharus egeriae
CAAAAGACACTGGTTGGCTCCTGAATCCGGCCACCATTGGTCAAACTCCAATGCCTGACCTCCAGCCACATTTGGCCATGGATCATGGGTACCATCTAGAAGGAATGCCCACCTTCTGAACCCCAACTTCAGACTATCAAGCAATGATTGATTGATTGATTGATTGATTGATTTGTTTGTTTGTTTGTTTAAAAACTTATATCCCGCCTTTCTCAGGCCATTAGCCCGACTTGAAGCAGCTTACAATAAATATGATCACAACTCCTTTAGATGAATGCCATGTGCAGAGTCTTCCTCACTGAGAGGGTTGACGTTCTCAGTTTGGAAAGTGCCTCTGGGCGCAATCCAGAGTAACTTGCTCTGGTGTAAGAAGAATTTGTCCTGGATTGCAATATGAATTTCCCATAGGTTTTCACTAGGTGATGTAGTAACTACGGGTGCATGTAAAGTCTCTTACGTGCTCCCGTAGTTACTCTGGATTGTAGGGTCTGTCTGTGTTTATAACTCCAACCAGCTGTCCTTGAATTAAAATGTTCACAATAAAGTTAAAACAACTCATTTAAAGAACACTCTGACACATGCTTCACAGCCAACCTAAAACAGATTAAGGAGACAACTGTCACATTCATTGCATGCTCTTCCCCACCTGCTCCTTGAGTTTCGCACTGCCTCCATTGAATCCGTACTCAAGCTGCCTTAATCCGTCCTTGAGCCGCCGGATGATACAACTATATATTCCCCAATTCGTATAGCACAACTAATGGGTTGTGTTTTGCCACTAATGCATCACAGTCTCATTCCTAGGCAAACATGCCAAGGAAATAGTCACATCTATGTATACAAAACTGAAAAGTCTCTGATTCACTCACTGGTTGACAGATTCATCAACACCCAGCCAAAACCCCTATAGAAGCATGAAATTCAGGGAGCGCATTTCTTCCATGACAAGAGCCCCACCAAGAACCGATTGCTAGAAATTTAGAGGTTGAAAAGGGGTGCAACACATTTTTGGTCTATACTTAACATTGAAGACTGATCAATTCCCAGCCCCAAATGCTGCACCTGCCCAGTAGGGGTGCCCATGGTTGTGGGGGGATGATGCACAGGGTGAGCGGATGTTCCATGGGCAGCATGTTGGGTGGGGGGGATATTGCGTGGGGGGTATTGAGCATGGGGGATGATGCACATGGGGGTGGTTGCACATGGAGGGTGTTGCACATGGAGGGTGTTGCACATGGGAGTGTGATGCACACGGGATGGATGACGTGCCTGGGGGTGTTGCGCATGGGGAGTTGATGTGCATGTGGAATGATGTGCGTAGGGGGATGATGCCATTGGGGTGTAGTGCATGAGGGGTGTTGCGCATGGGGGGCGTTGTGCATGGAGAATGTTGCACATGGGGTGCTGCACAAGGGGGGATGGCACACAGGGTGGATGGCACACAGTGGTTATTTCACTCCTGTGAGATGGGTACATTTTGCTAGTAAGTTATAATTCCCATTTAAAATAAGTTGTTCATATTTCAAACTGTGTCGCTTCCAAGCCTTAGATCTAGATCATATATATTCTTTCCAGATCTCTGCATTTATTTAGGACATCATGTCTTCTTCCAGCCAATATATAGTGGAGCCATTATTGAAAAAGAGAACCACACTGAGCATGGCGGGCAAATGTTATCTGATCTTCGCAGAAATCTGTGACTGTAAAAATCTTTAGAGAAAAAAAATCCCTTTTTTATCCCTTTGTTGGGAAACTTTAAGGTTTGCTGTCATGGGGGAAAAATATGGCTCAATTAATATACTTGTTTCGGGTTGAGTTAAGGAGAGAGAAAGCAATCTTTGTTTAAATAGTCCTTCTTTGTAAGGTTTTGGAATTAACAATTGACTGTAAATACTAAGCATTGTGTCTACAGGCATTAGAAATACATCAAATCTTCTTTGAGAGACTTAACACGGTATGGGGTTACTACACAAAAGTCCATTATTTCTATATATTATTTACTTTTCTATTCCTCCCTTTCCTCCAGGGTGGTTTACAATGCATCATCCCCACCTTTTCACAACTAGGAAATCTGTTCATCCTTAGCTAACCCCTTTATCAGAGCTGGGCAAAGTAAGAAGCTGGGCTGGATCCGGCCCATAATACAGGCAGGATCTTAAAGAAGACCATATATACCTCCTGTGTGGTTTATCTCAGAATGTACCCGTTTCATGTGTCTTTCCTTGTTTGCAGATCAGTGTTTTAAAATACAATCCTAAACACACTTTCCTGAGAGTAGCCCCCATTGGACTTACAATAGGACTTACTTCTACATCAACATTCTTAGGATTCCACTACAGAATATTTTGATGTCTCAAAAGTTAGATCGATCGATCGATCGATCGATCTATCGATCTATCTATCTATCTATCTATCCATCCATCCATCCATCCATCCATCCATCCATCCATCCATCCATCCATCCATCCATCCATCCATCTATCTATCTATCTATCTATCTATCTATCTATCTATCTATCTATCTATCTATCTATCTATCTATCTATCTATCTATCGCCCACCAAGTCATCTATCTATCTATCTATCTATCTATCTATCTATCTATCTATCTATCTATCTATCTATCTATCTATCTATCTCTGTCTGTCTGTCTGTCTGTCTGTCCGTCCGTCCGTCCGTCCGTCCGTCCGTCCGTCCGTCCGTCTACAGTATTTATATACTGCTTTTCAACTAAAAAGTTCACAAATATTTACAATGAAAATTAAAATAATAATGGCTAATGGGTCTCTGTCCCAAAAGGGCTCTCAATCCAAAATGCAGTACAACACCTGCAGAAGCTACTATAACGTTGCTATATCTATATATAGAAGCCACTATAAATTATACTATGCTATATCTCCAACATTAGGATGTGATCCAGCAAAACTGATGCCATTTTTGGAATAAGCACCAAAAATTCATAAAAAAAACACCTATCCTTATTTTTTTTGGGGGGGGGGGGTGGGAAAGCATTTTTCTGATATTTAATTCCACAGACCTGTATAATTATATATTCTATGCTTCCAAATGTGTTTTTGATGTCATGGTCTATAGTTTTAGTGTCTTCCTTGAGCATGTGCAGGCAGCTACTGCCTTTAAAGTTAATAAAGAAAGATGGCTCAATAAATATAATATGTCCAAGTTGCAAAAGTGTAAAGAATTGTACACGCAGGGAAATAAAATAAAAACAAGCTCGTCAGACAGAGCAAACTTTTCTCTTTTTATTTGTGTGCAGTTTATTTTTATTTTTTATTTTTTGCAGAATCTACACTTTTGTTTAATGAATACACTTTTATCTCTGTGAGTTAAGACGATAACCTTCCTCTCATAAATCACTGAGCAACTGTCTGTTTGGTTGCATCTGACCTGAATGACTGAAATGAAACAAAAAAACAACCTGTGGGCAATTTAAAGTTTCATTGTGTCTCCCAGTTTCAAAATAGCTTCACAGAAATGTTTCTAGAGATCTATGGGTCTTATGGAGCAAGAGGTCCAAACCCTCTGGTTTCCTGTTCTGGAGGAAACGAGAAAGATCCTCATAGGATATGGGGCAGGAAAACACCGCTCTTTTCAACAAACTGTCGCTGCAACCTGGTGTGCCATGGATAGGTGTATCAGAGTACAACTCTAAGTCTACTCAAAAGTAAGCCCCACTGTGTTCAATGAATCTTACTCCCAGGAAAGTGTGGTTAGGATTGGAACCAAAATCAAAGCTAAAAACACTCCTATATATTGCTTTCATGTGGCTAATTTTGGGCAAAATCCAGAGTAACTATGGGGAGTCCTTGCTCTGATGTAAGAACAATTTATTCTGGATTGAAATATGAATTACCCATAGGTTTTCACTAGGTGGTGCAGTAACTACGAGTGCACGTAATATCTCTTATGTGCTCACGCAGTTACTCTGGATTTGGTGATTTAACTTACTATTAAATTTAAAATCATCACATAGTCTTTATTATCTATAATTTATTAATTACAAGCAGGCTACATACTGCCTGCTCACAAGGACAAGAACAATGAAGTTTTTTTCAAGGTCACAAGGCTAAAAATAGAGGACAGATCCTGGAAACATATAGGACCACCCTGGGAGAAAGGGGCTTTACTCTACAATCCAGAGTAACTATGGGAAGACATAAGAGGCACTTACCCCCAAATCCAGAGTAACTACAGGAGCACATAAGAGACTTTACGTGTACCCATAGTTACTGCACCACCTAGTGAAAACCTATGAGAAATTCATATTGAAATCCAGAGTATGTTGTTCTTACAGCATAGTAAGGACTTCCCCTAGTTACTCTGGATTTTGCCCTTACTCTGGATTGCTCTATGCATTTCCCATAGGTGGCACTGTAACTACATTGGTGTAAAAGGTCCTGTGGTTACTCTGGATTGTAGCCTCCATCTTGCAATTAGAACAGGCCTCCGTCAGTCTTGGAAGACTATGGTATCGTGCTCGGCGCTGCATGCGAAGCACGAAAGCCTGGGTTGGATTGTTATGGAAGATAGGCTGTTACCCAAGCAGCAAATCCCCCTCTCCACGCCACTGAATTAGTCCAATGGAAAGGCAGAGCCAATACGATTGGATCCAGCTGGCGCTGCAGAGCTGGGCTAAGGACAGGAGCTCATCCTGTCTTGTGGGGCTGACCCAGGTCTCGAACCCTGGCCTGCTGGTTAACAAGCACAGTGTCTTAGCCACTTGCGCCACACACAGCCCTTATCTTGCAATGGCTACATGGAAAGAGCCAGGAGGTGATGGTAGGAATCCTGGTGTGGAAGCCCATTTTTTAATTTTATTGCTCAAAAATCTTTCCCTCTCCCCAGGATTCTTGGGGAAAGTTTGAACACACTGAACACGCTCCAAGGCAAGCTGGGGGGAGGATGGAAAAACATCCATTGTAATGCTGGAGTAGTTTAATATTCTCCAAACATGAGCGTCTTTTACAACTCAGAAAGCAAAGGCACACTTGCCCTTTATCAGTAAGTCAGAGTTCAACCAGCCGGTCCTTCCACAAAGGAAAACAATTCATCCTGCTTGATTAAATCACTGCATGTCCCCCACCGCCCCCTCCCCCGGCAATGCTTTACACCAGCGTTTCTCAAAGTGGGGGTCGGGACCCCTTTGGGGGTCACCTAGAGCTTTCCTGGGGGTCGCTGAAAGACCCCTGGTGCAGGGGGCCAGGTCAGGCTTGCCAGACCTCCGGCTGTAGCTGCGTGCGCACTGGGGCTGACTGACAGCCTCAGGGCCCAATCCTATGCATGCCTATTCTGAAATAAATCCCATTATAGTCAGGGGGCCTTTACTCCCATGTAAATGTGGATAGGATTGCAGCCTCAGGTCCCAATCCTATGCATGCCTACTCTGAAATAAATCCCATTATAGTCGGGGGGGCTTTACTCCCATGTAAATGTGGATAGGATTGCAGCCTCAGGGCCCAATCCTATGTATGCCTACTCTGAAATAAATCCCATTGTGTTGAATGTGTGCACAGAATACACATTTCATTTGTAACAATGATCCTGCACATCGGATATTTACATTACGATCCATAACAGTAGGAAAATTACAGTTATAAAGTAGCAATGAAAATAATTTTACGGTTGGGGGTCCCCACAACATGAGGAACTTATAAGGGGGTCACGGCGTTAGGAAGATTGAGAACCACTGCTTTACACCATCTTTGGGTTCAGGAAGGATTTGGAAAGGGATTTCTTTTACAATGAAACTATTCAGCAACTGTCAAAAACACTTGAAGCTGCTTTCCTTCTCCGGAGAGCAGAGTCCTCCAGTATGAATTTCCCATAGGTTTTCACTACGTGGTGCATGCAATGTCTCTTCCGTTCTCCTGTCGTTACTCTGGATTGTAGGATATCCCTCTAACCCAGTGGTTCTCAACCTTCCTAATGCCATGACCCTTTAATACAGTTCCTCATGTTGTGGGGACCCCCAGCCATAAAATTATTTTATGCATATTTTATGCATATATGCATATCTGATATGCAGGATGCATTTTCATTGTTACAAATTGAATGTAATTAAAGCATAGTAATTAATCACAAAATAATATTTAATTATATATTGTGAAATATCTATTTCTAATTACAAATAAAAAAGATGAAAAATACCTTGCAAGGCCCCCTACACCAGGGGTCTTTAGGTGACCCCCATGAATGGGTCAGGTGACCCCCAAAGGGGTCCCGACCCCCAGTTTGAGAAACACTGCTTCAACCCTTGGCTTCATTTAGGAACTTTGCAATGGTTGCAGTCCCCCATCCTGTCATATGTTGTTGGATTCGTATTGAAGAGCAGAACCCAATGCAAAAATTAATTTTGAAATATCTCCTTCCTATCAAAAGTTATGACCATAAACTAAAAATAAAAAAGATGCATTGAGCTCTATGGGAAAGTGAGAGTACCCAATATCGCAGCTTTACTCCTGAGTAGGCAAACGTGCCATTGTCTGCCAGAAAAGCCATGCTGAGAGGAATCCAAGACCTTGTCCTCCTTTTGAGTTATGGTCACCCTGGCCATATGTCCCAAAAACAGGGACAATCCTGATTTGGGGGGATTGTGTTCACATACTGGCAAATGGGACCAAGGGTCCTGTTCCAATTTGGGGAAGAGAATTATGGCAACCCAAAGTTCTCTGGTGGCACAAGTGATGAAGATGCTGTGCCTGTTAACCAGCAGGCCAGGGTTCGAGACCTGAGTCCCCACAAGACGAGGATCTCCTGCTACAGGCAGGGGGTTGGACTAGATGATCCACTGGGTCCCTTCCAACTCTATGATTATATGATCTATATTTATCCATACACTGACAGATGAATAAGCACATAAACTATGTGATGGAATTAGTGAGATCAAACAGTGTTGAAACAGTTAAAAAGCACATCCTCTGCCGGCTAGCGTGATAATTCAGCCACATATTTCCAGTGCATTTCCTATTTTACTGAAGGATTTAAAGGATGGGGGAAATAATGAATATCTAGGTTTAACGGAGGAAGTCATGGAAAGAAATGTAAAAAAAATATAGATAAGGATTCATGAAGTCAATTTATCACCACAGGGCAGAGTGAAGTTTAGCTGATTGATAAGCATCCGGCAAATGCTCGTTGAAGAATTGTGGCCGACACTGATGTATGCCCAGAAACAGCTAATCTTGGCTCGCCAATGATTTCTGACTCCCGAAGAGGGCCTGATATCACACAAGCTTCTAATCTAACCAAGATAAAAGCCAAAGATAGTCCAAATTTGGAAAAGTTCAATAGTAAGACCAGGGCTCAGCAAAATCAGATGGCGTCTCATTGCCCGTTGAACCGTGAAGCTCATTGGAAGGACACAGGCTGAGTCAGACAGACCAATTTCACAAGATCCTTCGGAAACTAGCATTAGAAAGAGGGGGAAGCACTTTATATGGTGCTCTGATCTTTTTTATAAGAAGGGGTGAATAAACCCATGGAAGAAAAAAGCAGGGAGGGAGTTCTGCTGAATTTCCAAATCCAGTTTCTCAAACTCCTGTTCATGACCCGCCAGTGATGCGTCACGACCGGACTGTTGGCAGTTTGTGCATTCTTCACTTGCGCTGAAGTACGGATGTCACATATCCAGTGCGATATCCAGTCCAGAGTGATGTCTTTTTTCCAGGACACATCCACTATTTTTAGCCTTGTGTCCTGGGAAAAAATATTCATCGTCCTTCTTTTTCTTGTGAGCAGGCAGCATGTAACCTTCTTAAAATTAATAAAAGGCATATGTTTTTCACCTATATATATGGGCTGTGGGTGGCGCAAGCGGTTAAGACGCTATGCCTGTTAACCAGCAGGCCAGGGTTCGAGACCCGGGTCGGCCCCACAAGACAGGGTGAGGTCCTGTCCTTAGCCCAGCTCTGCGATGCAGCTGGATCCAATCGTATTGGCTCTGCCTTTCCATTGGACTAATTCAGTGGCATGGAGAGGGGGGATTTGCTGCTTGGGTAACAGCCTAGCCTCCATAACAATCCAACCCAGGCTTTCGTGTTTCGTATGCAGCGCTGAGCACGATACCATAGTCTTTCAAGACTGACAGAGGCCTGCTTTTTATATAAAAGAGAAGTAACTGACTCACTGACTGACTAATTCACTGACTCATCAATGCCCTGCCAAAACCACAGGGCTTAGAAGCATGAAATTTGGGGTGGGTGTTCCTTCCGTGACTGAGGGATGCACTAAAAACCAGTTTTTGGAAATTCCAACTGGAAGGGGGTGAAACGGGGCACAACGCATTTTCCTCCCTATACTATATTCCCTGTATGAGGGGTTGATACGCAGGGGGCATTGATGCACATGGGGGAATAATGCGCAGGTGGAAGATGCGCATAGGGGGATATTGCTCATGAGGGGGTGTTGCACATGGGGGGATGAACATGGGGAATGTTGCATATGGGGGTTGATGTGCGTGGGGGATTTATGCGCCATGGGGGGATGGCGTATGGGGGAATTTTACTCCCACAACGCGGGTATGCTTTTCACTAGTATGTCAACCTTCAGCATTTGTACCATGTGAGATGGTGTCTTTGTATAAATTGCATGTAATACTCAGTGGTGGGGTTCAAATAAATTAACAACAGGTTAATTTAACCTAAATTAACAACAGGTTCTATGTTCCATTAGTAACTGGTTCTCAGAACCAGGCGCTCATTAGCAAAGGGTGCTATAGAACCTGTGAGAACCCCCTGAAGCCCACCACTGGCACTAATACCATATTTACCCTAATCTAATGTGCCATCAAATCTAATGTGTGCCATATTCTTATAATGGAAATACCCATATTTACTCAAATCTAATTAACCATCGAATCTAACATGCAGCCTGATTTTGGAGACTGAATTTGGCTGGAAAAGGTGACATTAGCTTTGAGTAAATACATTAGTTTAAATCTAATAAGTAGCGTATAAATTAACCATATGAAAGCAATACATGCAAGTGATTATTTTATCATGTCCTACATTTTTTCTTGAATGTCCTACATTTTGGGGGGACATCCTCTTTTGTGGTTATAACATATGATCAACCTGATCCAGTGCAAGTTTCTGTCTGTCTTGTCTGTCTGTCTGTCTGCCTGCCTCTCTCTCTCTCTCTCTCTCTCTCTCTGTGTGTGTGTGTGTGTGTGTGTGTGTGTGTTGTGTACGTGCATAGGGCTGACAATATTCTGGATGACCATAAAAGGGAAAAGGGAACTTAGAAAAGGGAACTAAGGGCGCAATCCAGAGTAACTATGGGGGGTCCTTGCTCCGGTGTAAGAACAATTTGCTCTGGATTCCCATAGGTTTTCACTAGGTGATGCAGTAACTACGGGTACACGTAATGTCTCTTACGTGCTCCTGTAGTTACTCTGGATTGTAGGGTTAGGCAGATTTAGCTCATCATGGAATGGTTTAAAAAGCAGCACCTGCTTTAAGTCCCTCTTCTATGCAATAGTTAAAGGTAGAGGCACTCTGTCCTCCATTCTATATGGTCACCCTGGCCGATATTATATTATAGGACCAATATTACCCTATAATCATTACCCCAGACAGACACAATAAAGAGCCGGACACAAGTGCTGGATTAAGGGCCACTTTTATTAACTATTTAAACATAAAATTAAAAAGGGACTGCTCTAACAATAGCCGTGCAGTCTAAGGGGATGCGGCTCTCCGCATAGTTCCCCGGCCAGATGTTAAACCTGGTAAAAGGCGTTACCAGCCTGGCTCAGGGCATTCCTTGAACAGAGTTCAAGGCTGCCCGTCTTTGCCAACCCGAAGGTCAAGGTAGCCGGACGCGCAGCCACCGGCTGACCGGTCTGACACTGCGCCTAGGTTTCCCATCCAGGTAAGGGGCTCGTCAGACCCTCCCCCCGGAGCCAGCCCAGCATCACGGGGAGGCTTCCTCACCCCAAACCCTTGCTACCTAAGGCTGCACACCGGGACCTATCCTGCCTATACCCGCACGACTCCTGCCGAAGTGACTGGGTTAAAACAACCAATTGATATTATTTTTTTTTTTAACTCTCTCCCCTCACTCAGCTCAGGGTAGGCGAAAAAGAATGCCACCAAAGGCCAATCAGGTGGCATCCAAAAAATTCCTACCCAGCCCTGAAGCGACCAGCTAATCTTGAGCTGAACTACAGGGAGGGAGGGTGGGGAACGCGCGCCGAGCCCGACTGCCTTCCCCAGGCAAACCTGCCCGGGAAAAGGACTGGCTCCGCCCCCTTTAGCCCCCTTGCAGCCAATGGCTGCAAAGCCCTTTTGCCCAGGCTCTGCAGTGTCTGCAGAGGGGCAAAGGAAGCCTGCGCTGGAGGCGCGCAGGCTTCATTGTACTAGCATCACACCTCTATTGAGATGACAGGCTCAAGAACTGTTTTCATAAACGGTCCATGCAAAGGAGACCATTGAGCACTCTTGCCGAGAAGTAAATATGATGGATCACGCTGTCATTCAAAAGCAAAGTGCTCAGCAATTGTTGCTTTTTACGAGCTGAATATCATTGACTGATGACTTTGTGGAGAGACGCATGGCTGGAAAAAAAGACTGGGGGGGGGCAAGAACGACATAGTGTATGTATATGTGGGAGAGGGAGGTAGAAAAAATAGTCTGCCTTATCAAGGGAAATGAAATCCTATTAACAATAGGAAGTGTATATGTGGATGTTTGTATGATATAGGATGGGTGAATGAGCACAATCCTAACCATGTCTACTCAAAAGAAAATCCCATTGTGTTCAATGGGTCTTACTCCCAGGATTGCAGCTTTAATTGTCCTTAGTTTTCATTTCCAGCCTCAGTCAAATTCCTAGAGTTGGAGAACTACTTTAATGCCATATGGGAACATAACCCTGTTTTATTTGGCTGTGAAAGACCCCACACACACACCAGGTAGAGTTGCCATAATTCTATTCCACAAAATTGGGCCAGGACCCTCTGACCCATTTGCCAGTATGTGAACATAATCCCCCCAAATTGGGATTGTCTTTGTTTTTTGGGACATATGGCAACCCTAGCACTAGGGTGAATACATGTGAGAACCACAAAAAAGGACAACCTCCCCGCCAGTCCCCTAGGCCTCCAGTCTGGAGGCCCCTACAGCTTTCCACCACTGCTAGACACACACCAAGGTAAGTGTCTCCCACCTACCTACCTTTCCCCCCTTCCCCTTTACCGATTCCACCCTCCTTCGCCTTCCCTACTTACCGCTCCCACCTCTGTTCCCTTTCCCTACAAAGCCACATATTTTTGGGAGGCATATATACATAATTTAGAGACATACCCTACAATCTAGAGTAACTACAGGAACACATAAGAGACATTACGTGCACCCGTAGCTATTGCACCATTTGGTAAAAACCTATGGGAAATTCGTATTGCAATCCAGAGTAAATTATTCTTACACCGGAGGTCGGACTCCCTGTAGATACTCTGGATTGCGCCCATACAAACATTACATACCCTACAATCTAGAGTAACTACAGGAACACATAAGAGACATTACGTGCACCCGTAGTTATTGCACCATTTGGTAAAAACCTATGGGAAATTCGTATTGCAATCCAGAGTAAATTATTCTTATACCGGAGGTAGGACTCCCTGTAGTTACTCTGAATTGCGCCCATACAAACATTACAACTGGTAGACAGAGACCAGATGAAAAGTTGGCAGGTGTACCTGGGGAAAGAATCTGCTGTTAAAAAATACGTAACTTCGCAAGGATCAACATTTGGGTAACGTTTCATTTCTGTTCCCTAAATTTTTTTCGCACTGTTTGACATTTTTAAGTTCACCAACCATGACAAAGATAGACAAAAGCGACAAAGATAAAGCTTGTGTGGGGGGAATATATTGTAAATTCCAGCATCTGTCACAAGCTGCTCAAGTCTCAAAGCAATTAATGGATGAATGGGAAGAGGGGGAAAAGGAAACCGTTCTTGAGGTCCTTCTTGGGTTTCCTTAATTCATCATTAAACGTGTCTGAATGCAGGGCAGCTAATATTTCATTCGGTGTAAATAGGTGGAAGGGAATTTGGAAAGACCTCCAAAGGATGCCTGAATGAGGACGAGTCTCAGCAGAGCTGAATTTCAAAACTGCAACAAGACAGGACTGTGGGTAGAAGAGGAAGAATTATGCTTGAGGAAGACAGCAAGACTTCTTTTAAAATTAAGAGCCATGGAACAGTTAATGGTACCTAAAATATACTTCTTTCAATGGAATAAAACCTATCCAATAGGACCATATGGGGCCATAAGGCTAGGGTTGCGATAACCCCTGCTAACCGAGCAAGAGGCACTCTTTCAAGTGGGTGTTCCTCTTTTATTTAGCAGGGGGAGAGTAATTGGCCCTACAGACCCCAGCAATGTCTGTTCAAGTGGCTTCTGCTGGTGTTCTTTTTTTGCATTTTAGATTGTGAGCCCTTTTGGGACAGGCACCCATTAGCTATTAATTAGCTATTGTTATTTTTCCATTTTCTTTGTAAACCGCTTTGTGAACTTGTTAGTTGAAAAGCGGTATATAAATACTGTAGATAGATAGATAAAGGTCCCACCGCAAGTTAACTGCCAGTTGTTTCCAACTATAGGGTGTGATCAGTGGTGGGCTCCAGCAGTGGTGATCAGTGGTGGGTTCACACCTACTCTATAGAACCGGTTATTAACAAGAGATAGTACATATAAAGTTTAAAAATAGCTATTCAAAAGTGGCTGCCCGATGGGCATAGAACCGGTTGTTAATTTCTTTGAATCCCATCACTGAGTGCGACGCTCATCCCCGTTTACAAGCCTTTAGAGCCAGCGTTGTCCAAAGACACTTCCATGGTCATGACTATACACTGTGGCACACGGAATGCTGTTACCTTTCCCACCAAGGTGGTACCTATTGATCTACTTGCATTTCACATGCTTGCATTTGCATGCATTTGAACTGCTAGGTTGGCAGGTGCTGGGCTAAGGACAAGAGCTCACCCTGTCTTGTGGGGACCTGAGTCTCGAACCTTGGCCTGCTGGTTCTGGGCAAAATCCAGAGCAGTTACGGGTCCACACAGTTACGTCACCCTCTAGTGTTATCTTATGGAAAGTCACCTGAACTGCTCTGGAGCAAAGGGCTTAATTTGATTTTAGGATATGGGCCTTTGTCCTCCATTCTATATGGCGTCCGTGATATATGGTAACCCTGCCAGCCATCAATGTGGATCGAGCCCAGGTCAGACCTTCCTACCAGTGACGTCTACATACAAGTCATCAAAAATGTTCTTTATAGCATGTCACACACATAGGCCTTATGTTTTAAAAGCAGGACATAAAGATTTGGGCCGTTCCCAGGGTCTGTCCCCCAAACTATGACATTTTACTGCTATAGTGCTGTAAAAAGCAGGCCTCCGTGGCACAAGCAGTAAAGACGCTGTGCCTGTTAACCAGCAGGCCAGGGTTCGATTCCTGGGTCGGCCCCACAAGACAGGGTGAGCTCCTGTCCTTAGCCCAGTTCTGCGACGCCAGCTGGATCCAACCATACTGGCTCTGCCTTTCCATTGGATAATTCAGTGGCATGGAGAGGGGGGTTTGCTGCTTGGGTAACAGCCTATCCTCCATAACAATCCAACCCAGGCTTTCGTGCTTCGCATGCAGCGTATGCAGCGCCAAGCACGATACCATAGTCTTTCAAGAATGATGGAGTGCTGTAAACCATGGAGCTTCCATTGAGTTCCCATCTCAAATCCTATGAATGCATCTAATCGAAACAGAAATATATCTCAATGGGAGCAGCTGGCAGAAGTGCTGAGCTCAGAGGGCAGCAGACACACTGCTTCTGAACCAAGCCATAGGTAACATCACTCTTAATGAATATCAATAAAGTTTTGCCCGGAAATGATTTTTCCTCTAGTAAAATCCAGAAAAAAGAGGTCTGATTGGTGTCCCTGTGGTTCAGAAAAAGGAGCGAAGGCACTTCATGGCTTGTAAATTTTATAAGCCCAGTAAGTGCTATAAAAGAACAGTATATTTCCATCTTATTAGTTCTGTGCCCTTTCCTTCTATGAAAGGTTGGGCAATAACATCAGTGAACAGTATATATGTTGCCTGGTGGCTGTTTGTTAGTAAAGCCACGGATCAGCCACTACAGACTTTAAATTAGGGGAGGTCATAGAATCTGGGCACAATCCTAACCAATTTAAGCCAGCACAACTCACCCATCTTCCCATTCCCATGGTGGTGTGGGGAGGCTGGCCCGTCTGTGCACTGGCGTATCTCCCCTTGCAGTGGTGCTGAAGTGACTTTGGGCGCAATCCAGAGTAACTACAGGGTAAGTAACAACTTACTCTGGATTGCCATATGAATTTCCCATAGGTTTTCACTAGGTGGTGCAGTAACTACGGATGCATGTAATGTCTCTTATGTGCTCCCGTAGTTACTCTGTATTGTAGGGTTAGGCCTATATCCTAAAGTGAAATTAAGCTCCTTGCTTAATTAAGGATTGAGTCCTTATGCAATGGTCAAAGGTAGAGGCATTTTGTCCTCCATTCTGTATGGCCTCCCGGATATATGGTAACCCTGCCAGCCATCAAAGTGAACCCTCAATCACTTTAAAGTGAAATTAAGCTGACTTTCCATAAGATAACACTAAAGGGTGACGTAACTGCGTGGACCCGTAACCGCTATGGATTTTGCCCTTGGGCACTTTTGTGGCACCACAGGCCAGTACAGGTAAGGTTTCCATATGTCCCAAAAAAACCAGGGAAGGTCCAGATTTTGGGGGGATTGTGTTCACATACTGGCAAATGGGCAGAGGATCCTGTCCTGATTTTGTGGAAGAGAATTATGGCAACCCTAATTATGGAACTTGTGCAAGGACTTGTGCCAGCCTAACCAAGGGTTAAGATTGTCTGTTGTGTAGGATCCATATCAAGCACCGGATAGCACTGGGCTGCAAATGACTTGGAATGGTATTTGTATGCCTTGTGAGTATTTGTGAGCATACATAAAGCATCCGTCATTAACATGTGCCGTGATGAACAGTCACTGGCAGAGTTACTGAGTTTTTTTTTTGAAACTCAGAAAGGAGCTAAAGTGGAATAACAGTGACTCAGAGTGCAGTAATGCATTATAGTGTCAGATCTCAATATGGATCCACATGACAACCCGCAATCAAAACTCACTAAACATTTCCGCCTTCCCCCTTTAGAAATCAATTTGAAAAGAAAAAAGTCAGGAGAAAACAAAGCAGAACAGCCCAAAAGTAACTTCAGATTGAGCAGGAGGAGGGGGCAGTGGCACACTCACGATGCTGCTTGTCACTGTCGTGCACGCACACATGATAGTGTGCCAGTTGGCACCTTGTGAGCACATGATACAAGCAGGCACCAACGGCCAGCTTCGACTATCTCTACCAACTTCACAAGCTTCAGTGCATGGTACACTGGCTGCACTGGAGCTAAGTTGGTTTTTCCCCACTCCCACTGTGGTTTAGAAGTGGTGTTTGTTTGTTTGTTTGTTTGTTTGTTTGTTTGTTTGTTTGTTTGCTTGTTTGTTTGTTAGATTTACATCCTGCTTTTCCCTTGCTAATGCAATTGTCCAAGGTAACCGAAATACTTTAGTAAGCTTTTTGCTTTTGTACACAGCAGTTACCTATTGTACAATTATGTGTTCTACATGTCTTTACGTACATCTTCAGTTACCTTTTTCGCCACCCTCTCTTTCTCTGTCTCTCTCTGTGTATGTATGTATGTACGTATGTATGTATGTGTGTGTGTATAGTAAAAATTTTATATAGTATTTTATATAGTAAAAATTTTACTTTTAAGTAAAAATTATACACGCACACACACACACACACACACACACACACACACACACACACACACACACGAAAGTGTACCTGTGTTGCAGGAGTAAAATTCCCCATGACGTCCCCCCCCCACTGTGCACCAACCCTCTCATGCGCATCCACCCCATGCGCATCATCCCCCCATGCACATCAGTCCCCCTATGCGCATCATTTACCCATGCGCATCAATCCCCCATGCGCATCAACTCCCCATGTACAACATCTCCCCATGTGCATCATCCTCCCATGTGCATCATCCCGCCCCCTGCGCAACGGCCAGCCATGCGCAATGGCCCCCCATGAGCAGCAATTTCCGAAAACTGGTTCTTAGTGACTCCCTCTGTTACGGAACACCCACTCCACATTTCACGCTTCTAGGCCCAGCAGGTTTGGCTGGGTGTTGATGAGTGAGTCAGTGAGTCAGTGATTTTTCTTATACGTATAAGAACTGAAAACATATGTATATGTTTTCTTATATGTATTCTTATATGTATATGTATACACACAGAGACACATTTACTTACTTTTATATATATAGGGCTCTGTCCTCTTTATCACTTATGACATATGGACATGATGTCATGCTCCTTCTTGCCCTACAAGGTCTTCACGCTTTTATTTTTTGGCGTTGTGCCAACCCAGTGATCCACTCTATATGCCTCTGCGGACCTCTTAATAAAGAAGCATCTTAACAAAGAAGAACTGGAGGTTCGTAGCCACCCACTGCTTTCCTTTGAAAACTGATGGAAATCTTAACTTGCTTTAAAAAATTTTTTTTTTACTGTGTTTAGCCCTACAGGGATGCTTATCAGTACAGTATCCGGGACAAGAAAAGAAAATGGTTTTATGCCAATTCTGTTGCCTGCCAAGCAATCTGCATCGGAAACAAGATTCCACATATCATGTCAGGGAGGGAGCGCATGATTGCATCTGGTAGCAACATTTTCATGTTCCCTTGAGAGTATCGGAGGTTGACAGCTAATAAAAAACTGGAGGGGTAACGAACATATTGCTATCCACTATGAGCCAGTCTGCATTTTCCATAGATTTTATTTATGTTCTACATTCTGACCTGGGAAATCTTCCTGTTTAAATGATTTTTTACAGTGCTTTGGGTTTACCATAATGTCAGGCACTGAGCCAGAGGTTGTTTATATCCACACTGTGCGCAATCCAGGATCCCACACCCTGGGATTATCTGCAGGCCTGGCCCTCGCTCACCTGGAGGACACTGAAGTTTGATGTGCATGTGTGACCTTTGCACATGTGCGATGCCCTTCAGACCCCTGTCAGGCACATCGTCCATCTGTCGTGGACATGCATGAATTTTTACGTATGCGCACTGCTTCTCTGAAGCCAGAAGTTTTTGTCACTCATGGCTGCTGGCTTCAGAGGTGCGGTGCTCATGCACAAATGTGCACACATCAGAAGGGTGACACTCTCTCCTGCACTAGGTGACGCAAAACCTGGTGGCGCCCCTGCAGACTCCACTCCACTCAGGGCCAAGGTGGCCATATGTCATATCAAAAAAGGGGACAAAATGTAGGACCCCCTAAAAATGTAGGACATGACAACATAAAAACCAAAAAAACATAATTATTGCTTTCGGGTGGTTAATATAAACATTATTTTTCTTATTAAATTTCAAAATTATTATGTATAATTTGTTAATTATAAGAAGGCTACATGCTACACGCTGACAAGAAAAATAAGGACAACGAAGGTTTATTTTTTTTCCAGGACAAAAGAAGATCCAGGTTACCTCAACTGGATAACAGTAACAGTGGTTGTGGTGTCTCTCTCTGTGTGTTTGTATTTTGTGTGTGTATATTTTGTGTGTGAGTGTATAAAAAACAGAATTAATAGTAATTTGGGGGCAGTTTCTCTCTCCGTCTCCTTCTCTCTCTGTCTCACCTAATCTACAGGGTTTTTGTTAAGGCACTTTTGCTTTAAGGCACTGAGCTCCTTTGAGGAAGGGTGGTGTGTTGGTGTGTCTGTCTGTCCAATTGCCTGGTCCATCCGTCCATCTGAGGGTCACCTTTTAGAATGGAGAACAGAGTGCCTGTTCTTTTAACCATTACATAGAAGAGGGAATTGAGGCAGGTGCTGCATTTTAAACCTGTAGGTTGAACTAACCCTGCCTAAATAACCTAGTGGTGGGCTTCAGGGGGTTCTCAAAGGTTCTATAGACCCCTTTGCTAATGAATGCCTGGTTCTGACAATCAGTTACTAATTGGACATAGAACCTTTTGTTAATTTAGGTTATTAGGACATTGAACCTGTTGTTAATTTATTTGAATCCCACCACTGATGGGAAGGTAACAGTGTTTCATGCACATGTGGGCTACGTGTCCACAGAGGAAACTTTGGACAACACCGGCTCTATGTCTTTAATTTAGGTTATTAGGACATAGAACATGTTAATTTATTTGATTTAATTAGTTTATTAATTTATTTGAATCCCACCACTCTGTGTGTGTGTGTGTATGTGTGTGTGGTGTGTGTGTATGTATGTATGTGTATATATACACACACACACACACACACACACACACACATATGCATATATAATTATATACTGGATGTATGTGTGCATATACTATATACTGGATGTGTGTATGTATCTATGTGTGTGTGTGTGTGTATATATATATATATATATATATATATATATATATATATATATATATATATATATATATATATATATATACTGTATATATGTGTACATATACTATATACTGTTTGTGTGTATGTGTGTGTATTTATCTATATATCTATATATCTATATCGACAGACAGACAGACAGACAGACAGACAGACAGACAGACAGACAGATAGATAGATAGATAGATAGATAGATAGATAGATAGATAGATAGATAGATAGATAGGTATGCCAGTGTATACCAGCAAGTGCATGTGTGAGTGTGAGTCTGTCCAAGCATGGATGAACTAAGGGTTGATGTCTTGGATCAGAAGCCAGTGGGCGAGAACGACTCCATTGCTGCAGGAACATATTGCCTAGAAACTGAAGATGCCGCAAGACGAAGTCACGGTCCAGTGGCGATGATGAAAAGGACGGCCACAGGTTGACACTGTAACGTTGCAAGGCTTTGCAGAATAGACAGGACCAGGTTAGACGTCTGCATACAACAGATGGTATATCAAGGCGGATTCTTCCAAAGTTCTAGACAGACAAGGAGATCCAGGGAGACTGACTTGGCCTGCAGACTGACCCTGTTCTCTTGATGTGGGACTCGGGAAGGAACGGTGCAACCATTTGTATAGGATCAATTGAGTTTTGCAGCTTAGTCCACTTCCCTGGTTTCATCTCACGCATTTTGAAATAAAATTCCAGTGGAAATAACAGCAGGGAGTTCTTCCAGCAGTAAGACCCCCTCCCCGCTTCATCCAGCTCCATCCTGCCTATGCTGGTCGGCACAGATTCTCTGCATATTTTGACAAGGTTTTTTCCGAGCCTTCAGCTGCAATTGTGAATACACTTTCTGCGAGTAAGTTCCAATGAACACAGTGGGGCTTACTTTTGCATTAGGATTGTGCTCTTCATCAGAGATGTTAAGGATTGAACAAGCAAGACCTTATCGACCTGACCTGTTGTGCTATAAGGACTGCATTTGTCTTCTGCAATTCTATAATTTAGCAAACATTGCACCGTTTTCTTTCCCGCTTGTTGGATTTCATTTTCACTTTCTATTCCTTGTTTTTCAACATGTTTTGAAAACTACATTGAAGCCCCTGGTGGGGGCATAAAGGTGTGGAATTAAACTCCTGCACTAATAAATACAATTCCCAGTGACTCCAAATTATGCTAAACATTCAAGATCCAACTACACGTTATGCTAAATACATGATTAAGAGGCATGCTTAAATTTGAAAATACCTTTGGAAAATAAAAAAGGGATTAGGGTGGGTAGAGAGGGGGTTGCAAGGGAACCACCATCTCAAAACCGTTTTTCCAAATTAGGAGGCGATCCTAACCTAGGCTGGCAGAACTCATGGGTTTTCCCATTCCCATGGTGGGGTAGGGAGGCAAGCACATGTCTGCGCACTAAACTGAATGTCCCCCAGGAGTGGCACAGAAGTGTTTGGCAGCAATTTTGTGACACCTCCAGGTCAGCGCAGGACTTGTGCCAGGGCTAAGGCCAGCCTAACTGGAACTTAGGCTTGCAGACACTGGCATAACTATAGCAGGGATCCTTGGAAAATCGTTTGGATGTACATGGTACACGGTTCCATTTGGATGGTACATGTACATGGTACACGGATGTACATGGTACCTGAGTGGCCTCAATTTGTAGGAAATAAGATCACCTGTACGAAACAAGATATGGTCTCTGCAGGTCTAGTATCTGCAGATTGTACCCACCATGGATGCCAGTTAGAGCCTTCTTAATGTGATCAAACCATGATGTTTTACCATGTAGAGCAGTTTGTACCACTAAGGTTGCAATCCTAAAGACATTTTCTTCAGAGTAAGACCCATTGAACACATGATTAGGATTGCACCCTAAAAAGACGATTTCTGGTTGTGTCTCCATTGGTTCCTTTCTTTTCACAAGTTCACACCAGAATATATTGTGGTGTGGACCCCAGTATTGAAAGGTCTTCAGGTTCACCGGGTGGGGGGGTTCCAGAATGGAACTTGTGTGGATCGGACCTATAGCTAACTGTGGGGTCAGTCCTAACCAATTTGATGTGGAGAGACAATTTGATGTGGAGAGACTCTGCAGCACAATCTGAACTCCCAGTTAGGCCAGCACATGTCCTTTGCACTAGACTGGATTTGTCACAAAAGTGCCATAAGGCACTTCTGTGCCACTCCTAGGGGTTTAATCTGGAGCACCGATGTACACTGGCCTCCCCCCACCACCACATGAATGTGGAAACAATAAGTTGCGCTGGCCTAAGTTGATAAGAATTGTGCTCCCAATGTGTTATTAATCTGTGGAACTCCTTGCTGCAGGTTGTGATGATGATTTCTTGCCTAGATGTCTTTAAAAGGGAAGTGGACAGGGTTATGGAGGAAAAGTCCATCCCAGGCTATAAGCCATGAGAAGTGGGTTACCTCTGAATGTCAGGTGCAACCAAGCTCAGATTTTTTGTGTTCCACCAGAGGCATCTGGTGGGCCACTATGGGCAAATTCCAGAGTAACTATGGGGAGTCCTTGCTCTGGTGTAAGAACAACTTACTCTGGATTCCAATATGAGTTTCCCATAAGTTTTCACTAGGTGGTGCAGTAACTACAGGTGCAAGTAAAGTCTCTTATGTGCTCCCGTAGCTGGATTTGGGGGTATGAGATACTGGAAGCTGGACTAGATGGGCCTGATCGAGTTGGTTAGCTCTTATGTAATCCTGTGGAGACTTACATGGGAGTAAGCCCTGTTGGACATCTGAATATACCTGCAAAAGATCCTAAAAAAAATACAATTAAATTAATTTTGGGCTTAAATTTGTGGCTGTGTTTTCAGAATATAAGAGGAGCATACGCCACATGCCTTTGGTTTATTTATTCTTTTGGCATTTTAAATCTTTTAGGAAGAGTTAACCCTATTAAGATAGAACCCCATTTGGCATTTGCCGGCAGGTAACATTTAGAAGGGATGGCCATCTCTGAGCATGGAAAACACATCTCGGCATTGCAGGCGTATATTAAAATGCAGAAGAGCATCCCTTCAAGCTCTGGTCGCAGTTTAAATTCATGCTGCTGTAAATAATCCTCTATTTTAAAAAATAGAATAAAACAAGAGGGAAGGCAATGAAATAAAATTCAGCAAATATAATTAGAGATGAAATGCTTTTTAAAGATCTGGACAAGCACTTAGCGAGCAGTGTTAGGCAGACACCTAATAGAGTCTCACTGGGGGGGGAACACAGTTGAGAAATGGGGTGTGTATGTGCACACACACTATCTTAAATTTCCAGCTCTAATGTTATGGCAATGCAACTCTAAGGTGCGGGAACAAACCTGGCTTTACCTTAAGGTGGGCTCAGTGACCGACGGGGTGCAATCCTAATTTCCCTAAATCCCTAAATTATGCTGGCCTAAATCCCAATTTAGGCCAGTATAATTCACCTGTGGTGGTGTGGGGAGGCTGGCATATGCCTCTGCATTAGCATAACACCCATGGGAGTGAGGACAGAGCATGTGCTGGCCTCTCCACAAACACAACCATGGGACATTATGCCAGGTGAGTTATGCCAGCCTAAATATTTCACGCTTTCCCCCTGTACCACTTTGGAATGGGGAGGCCAGCCTAACTATCTGCACACTGTGTAGCCCTTTATGGCTCTTAGAGGCCCTGGCAGTACCCCATGCACACCAAATAGGGGCTGCTACACTGAGTAGTGCATACATCTGTACTACAGTATAGATGTGCACTATGTGTATGTGGTACAATGGCTGTACACATGAGCACCAAATGGGGCTGCTAGACTGAATTGTGCATAAATGTGCACTATGGTACAGATGTGCACTATGTGCATGTGGTACAATGGCTGTAGCACATGCACATCAAATAGGGGCTGCTAGAGTGAGCTGTGCATGGATGTGCACTATGGTACAGATGTGCACTATGTGCATGTGGTACAATGGCTGTAGCACATGCACATCAAATAGGGGCTATTGGACTGAGTTGTGCATAGAGATGCACTATGGTACAGATATGGTACCACTATGTGCATGTGGTACAACAGCTGTAGCACATACACACCAAACAGAGGCTGCTAGAGTGAGTCGTGCATAGATCTGATGTGCACTATCTGCACATGGTTGATCTTGTGTTGTGCATAGTTGTGCACACAGATCTGCGCGGTGGTTGTGCATAGATCTGCACCAGAGTAGTCCCTCCTTTCCATGAACCCCAAATATCGTGAGATGCGTTTGTACTTCTGAATAGGAGAGTAACTTTCCATCCAGCAGGGAAGGGTGTGGAGGTAGAGAAGGGAGGGGGAGCGAGTGCAAAATACTGATCTCCAATTCAGCCTTCATGCTAATATCTCTCCAGGGCTCCCACCTTCTCATTTAATGAATCAGTGGAGACCCAGGCAGGATCTGCAAAGCAAATTTGTTCAATATTCAGCAGATTCTGTTAAGTGACTCTCAATCAGGAAGCAAAGCAAAAGAACAAGCTTGGAAGCTTCTGCATGATAATGTCCTATACAAGGAGCTCCGACTCCGCAAAGAATGCTTTAAACTTCCTTGGCAGAGTCTCCCATTAGTCTCAACTCTGACCCAAAGCCTAATTCCGAAGCCTGCAGGCTAACATTTCTATTACTAATTAGCTCTTCTTGGTGGCAGGCCAGAAAATTTCACTTTAACCTACAATCCAGAGTAACTACGGGAAGACGCAAGAGGCACTTACTCTGGATTGCTCTATGCATCGCCCATAGCTTGCATCGTAGCTACGTTGGTGCAAGAGGTCCCGTAGTTACTCTGGATTGTAGCCTTTGGGCAGTGGCGGGCTCCAGCAGGTTTGCACCTACTCTATAGAACCGGTTGTTAACAAGAGATCGGACATATAAAGTTTAAAAATAGCCATTTAAAAGTGGCTGCCAGATGGGCAGAGAACCCGTTGTTAATTTCTTTGAATCCCATCACTGCCTTTGGGCAAAATCCAGATTAACTATGGGGAGTCCTTTCTCCGGTGTAAGAATAACTTACTCTGGATTCCAATCTGAATTTCCCATAGGTTTTCACTAGGTGGTGCAGTAACTATGGGTGCACGTAAAGTCTCTTATGTGCTCCTGTAGTTTCTCTGGATTTGGGGGTTTGTTTCTGAAGCCCCCTATAGAGGCGTAGCTAATGATCATGTAGCCTGGTGCAAAGCTCAAAATACTGCCCTGGAAGTGACGTCATCCCTGGGTCAGGGTGACCATATGACTGGAAATTTCCAGATTTGTCCTCTTTTTTAGCCTCCTGCCCAGATGTCCTCCAAAAGGGCTTCATTGTCCTCCATTGCCCCCAAATTTTGGCTTCATTTGCAATGGTGTGCAGTACCCCATCATGACATATATCGTTGAATTCATATTGAGGAGCAGAATCCAATGCAAAAATTAGTTTGGAAATATCTCCTTCCTATCTAGAGTTATGGCCAAAAATCTAAAAATAAAAATATGCATTACGCTAAAGCACTTATTTGCCATCTGGAGTTGAAGAAGATTTTGCTTCCCCCCCTCAGCACCGCAGCAACAAAATCAAATTTAATTATGTTTTAAAAAATGAAAATTGTGTACCTTAATGGTTAGGGAAACTGTGATGGGACAGAGAAATATATTTCCCTGCTAAATATAAGAGGAGCCCCATTTAGAAGTGCCTGTATTCCCAGTTAGCATGGGGTAACTATATTACGATATATACACCGTATATGATATATGTACTGAGAACTGATTAATATTAACACCTTATTAGTTCCATACAGTACCAGAATTACATCTCATTGGCCCTCATAGTCATCAGTAACATGACAAAGTTTGAGTAATTTAAGAAAATCCACTTTTGTTCCATAGGCTTTTGTGTTTTCATTTACTGGTTAATTAGCTATAACTTTTGATAGAATTTATATTCCACTGCAGTTTGTTTCATTGCATTCTGCATTAAATTACAGACCCCACTTTTCACAATTATACCCCCAAATCCAGAGTTAAATACGGGAGCATGTAAGACTTTATGTGCACCCGTAGTTACTGCACCACCTAGTGAAAACCTATGGAAAATTAATATTGCAATCCAGAGTAAATTGTTCTTACACCAGAGCAAGGACTCCCCATAGTTACTCTGGATTGCACCCTAAATGCAACAACTCATCCCAGTGAAGGTACAATAAAGTCCTGGTCAAATGCATGCTATCTTTGAATACCTGCATCCATTCGTTATGCATCCAGGATATTTGTGTCTTAGTGCAAATCCAGAGTAACTACAGGGAGTCCTTCCTCCGGTGTAAGAACAACTTACTCTGGATTCCAATATGAATTTCTCATAGGTTTTCACTAGGTGGTGCAGTAACTACAGGTGCACATAAAGTCTCTTATGTGCTCCTGTAGTTACTCTGGATTTGGGGGTTAGGCTGCAATCCTAAAGATACTTTTCTGGGAATAAGACCCATTGAACACAAAGGGGCTTACTTCTGAGTAGACATGGTTAGGATTGTGCTGTTTGTAATAATAACCTTCAGCAATCAGACACATGTACAACTGGATATTTGCTTAATGCGTCTACAGCATGTGCAGTATTAAGAATATATATGTGGGTTTAGGTTCGCCTTTTGAGCATGGAGTGATTGGGATAATCATTGGGGAAATACATTCAACTTTCATCTCTGTTTGAAGGATAAGGAAAGAGCTTTTGCATACTGTAGTTTGGGGTTTATTATAAAAAAATAGTTATTCCTAAGAGCCCTTTAGGCTCTTTTTCTATGGGCCATAAATTACCATCACTTTGTTTTATAAAAGATGTTACGGTATTTTGCCCGACTGGCTCTTTCTTCTTCCTTCTGCTTTCTTGGGAGATCTGAGGGGTGTTTACATCAATTTTACATCTGAATGACCATCTCTGACTTTTTCCATTCATTCTCTGCTCTTTACATTATATATTTTCAAAAGATTTTGATGCTACCTAATGCCGCTCGCTCTGATCTCATGGAGATAAACGAGGTATCAAATTAAAGATCAGAATGAATCAATTTATAGGGGGAAAAATTGTTTTTTTAAGCTAACCAACCCCCAAATCCAGGGGACCTACGAGAGCACGTTAAGGGACTTTATGTGCAACTGTATTTACTGCACCACCGAGTGAAAACCTATGGGAAATTCCTATTGGAATCCAGAGTAAGTTGTTCTTACACCGGAGCAAGGACTCCCCGGAGTTACTCTGGATTTTGCCCCAAGTATAGTCAAAAGCAAGCCACATTGTGTTCAATGGATCTTACTCCCAGGAAAGTGTTTTTAGGATTGCAGCCTAAATCAATTATGCCCCTGAAATTGGATCAAACTGACAACATTTTAAAAATGTAATGTACATGATAAGCATAAATAAAATGTAAATGAAAAGTGTAGTCTTTGAAATCTCTTTAACTCTTCAGAGCCAGAATGGTATATGTAGTGGTTATGGAAGTGGAAACCAGTTATTTTCAACCAGTGTGCCAAGGGAATACTGGTGTGTCGTGAATGGTCTGCGGGTGTGCCTTGTCGATGGTTCAAAATCTGATGGTGTGCCTTGTGTACTAACAATTTTAGTACCTTGTCAGTGTGCCATGAGATAAAAAACATTTAAAATCACTAACATGGGGTGCAATCCTAAATTGTTGCAATCCTAACTTAAGCCAGCAAACACGATGGTTTTCCCATTCCGGTGGTGCTGTAGTGACATGTGCGTGCCTGTGAACTAGCCTAACTGTTGCCCAAAAGTGGCGCAGGACTATGTGACACCTTCAGGTCAACACAGGACTTATGCCCAGGGTTAGGCCAGTTCCTGAAAGATCCATGTTCAAATTCCCCCTTGGCCATGAAACTGTGTGACCTTGCCACAGGGTCGGCTTTGTAAGGTGCCTTTGGCATTTGCATTGGCACGGAAAAGGTAGGGGATGAATCCTCAAATAAATAAATAAATAAATAAATAAATAAATAAATAAATAAAATAAAATAAAATAAAATAAAATAAAATAAAATAAAATAAAATAAATAAAATAAAATAAAATAAAATAAATAAATAAATATTATAGCACAAGCCAATAAGGCTTAGCACTGGAGGAACTCACATGTGCTGTTCTCAATGTGCTGGTAAGCATGTTGTGACAGTGCCATGCTCCTGGTGCCAGAACTTGTGACAATGGATGGCAGTGGGAACGGGAGGAAGGTGGGACGGAGGTGTAAAGGGATGTAGCAGATTTGGGCAGGTCAGTGAAGGGCAAATCAGATCTGTGGCAGGAGTGGTGGCAGGGACTACTGCCATATCCTATTCCCTCTTCCCAGGCCTGATTTTCTGGGAAGCCTGGACTCACTCTCACTCACTCACTCATCAACGCCCAGGCAAAACCACTAGACCTAGAAGTGTGAAATTTGGAGTATGTATTCCTTCCATGATGTAGGCAGCCACTAAGAATAACTTTTTAGAAATTTAGCCCTTAAGGGGGTGAAAAGGAGTGTAATGCGTTTTTGTCCTTATACTTAGCATTGAAGACTGATCAATACCCAGCCCCAACACCTGGACCTGGTGTTGCCTGGTGTTACCTAGTGCACACGGTGCCCTGTCCCTGTCAGGAATGCCCAGCTTTCGGTAGGGATGCTTGCTGGTGCCCAGTGGGGCCTGCTGCCACCCAGTGGAGCCTGGTAGGGATGCATAGTGCCCGATAGTGCCTGGAACCCAGTATCTGGGCCTGGTGTCGGGTTCCCAATGCCAGGGATGCCTGTTGTCTGTGGTGCCTGGTGATTCGTGGTAGGGGCCCTGGTGTTGCCCAGTGGTGCCTTCTGGTGCTCACTGGTGCCTAGTGATGATTGGTGGTACCAGTGCCTGCTGGTGCCTGACGTCCAGTAGGGGAGCCCAGTCGCCAGCTATGCCCAGCAGTGCCTGCTAGTACCCAGCTATGCCCAGCACCACAAATGAAATTTTACTTTCACACATAAATTTTGCTAGTAATTATATAAAATGAATGATAATGATGCGAGAAGATGCACAGAGAACGAACTCTTTTTTTGAACTTATATACAGTGGCGCCTCACATAAAGAGCTTATTCGTTCCGGAGGCCTGCTCTTTAAGTGAAACGCTCTTTAAGTGAAGCAGATTTTTCTATATAAAACAATGGAAACTCAGACAATTGGTTCCATAACCCCCAAAATATTCATAGAAAAATATTAACTGGATGTAAAAATGATGACAAAACACTGGAATTGAATTCAAAACATGCATTCAGTGTGCATGATCCTATGAAGGCTACTTAGGCTGCAATCCTAAAGACACTTTCCTGGGAGTAAGCCTCATTTAACACAATGGGGCTTACTTGTGAGTAGACATGGTTAGGAGGCTGCAATCAAAGACACTTTCCTGGGAGGCTTACCTGGGCTGCTGCTGGAGGTTCAAGGTTGCCGGTGGGGTGGCCCCAGGTTGGGGGCAATTAGAGGCAGCAGCACTGGCCGACAGCCCTTTTAAACAGCCTCCGCATGGGGCATCAGGGCTGCATAAGTGCTTGTTAAGTGAAGTGGAATTTGTTATGTGAAGCAAGATTTCTTGGAAATTTTTGCTTGTGATGTGAAATGCTTGTTAAGCGAGGCGCTTGTTAAGTGAGGTACCACGGTATAATAGATTCAACATATGTAGTGACCATTAGAGGGAAGGAAATCAAAACAGGGAAGGAAATCCCACCCAGACAATATGCAGTAGGCTTGTAATTTTGTTGTAAAATAGAAGAAAGCCAAAATATATGTATGTTTAATCAAGAACGCATTTGTTCTCTGGAATGCTTGCAAAAGCTATTTATTCCCAGTGATAATCCTAGTTTAATCCACTTTTTTGTCACAGTGTACAGTTTTCATTACAGGAGTCCCAGTGTAATCCATTTTTTGTTTCCATTGTATTTCCCTTTTTCATGTTTTTTTCCTATAATGTTTGATAAAAAAAGAGATATTTGAACATGGTTTAGTTCATTGCATTCTGCATGAATTTACACATTCCCTTAATATATAACATAGGGCACAATGCAGAGTAACTATGGGAGCATGAAAGAGACATGTAAGTGTAGTTACTGCACCACCTCGTGAAAACCTATGGGAAATTCATATTGCAATCCAGAATAACTTGTTCTTACACTGCAGCAAGGACTCCCTGTAGTTACTCTGGATTTCACCAATAATGGTATTATTACAAAATACTAAGATTTTATAAATTGGGGGGCAGACTTTGTTGTTCCCCTACAGTTTGACACCCAGGGTGCAAGCCCCCCATTTGTACACCACTGATGTTTCTACACCGGCTTTCTGTATCATACTGTTAACAAGAGTGAATTACCATCTATTAAAACAAATCAATTACAATATAGTCAGATCCTTATATAACCACATTTATTCCTTATACAGTGAAAAATGCTGGCAGATTTCAAAGCAATCTCGTAAATATCCCCAACTTTTCTGAGCTTCATCTTTTTAGAATACCATTAAGTGAAGTCCACATAATACTCAGCGGAGTAGATCAATTAATCAGGAGTCAGGCCAAATCAGTTATTTGCAGTAAGTAATTGGCTTAACAAATTCAGTCCCTTTCCCCCCATTTTTAATGGGCTTGTTCCCTTGTGCATAATTTATTCCGTGAATTAACTTTTTTTTTCCCTGCTAAGCTCTCATTTGATTAGTGTTTCCTATCTGCACTTGGCCATAAATCCTGGAAAAATAACTTTCGCTATTACTTCTCACAGGTGGCTTTGTAAAAATTAGTATAAATCACAGTATTCATGTTAAATACTCAAAAACAAGATGCCAGTTTAATTACTAGTTTGCTGTCACCGGGCTGTGGAAGTTTAAAGAGGGACCGTATAATGGTCCCTTTGTATCCATGGGTTTGGGACTTGTTAAGCAGACCCCCATGAAGCCGGACCCTAACCCTAACCTGGACCCACCATGAAAATATGAAAATACTGTACCTTGAGAAGGACTTCATGGTTTCCCCCTATATGCAGGATGCAGTACATATCCCACTGACCCCTGGCACAGCAATGCTTGCATTGCTCCTACAGTCTTGTGCCAGAACTTGTGCTGGCCTAACCAGGGTTTAGGAAAGTCTTAGGAAAGACTCGAGGTCTGGATAAAACAAACCAGTAGGTAACATCTACCTCTGTACAAAAATCTCATAATTTGAAGGTGGTATAAAATGATGGCAGAGGAGCTGCAGTTGGCTTAGTGGTTAAAGGCATATGCAGTGGTGCCCAGTGGGGGGCCTGTTGCCTGGTGTTGCCCTTTGGGCCTGATGCCCATTGGTGCCCAGTGCCTTGCACCCACAGGAATGCCTGGTGCTCAGTGGTGATGACTGGCGGTGCCCAGTGCCGCATGCTGCCTGCAGTTGGCCAGTGCCAGTTGGCCGGTATGGATACCTGGTCTCCGGTGCTGCTTGGTGCCAGTAGAGATGCCTGGCGCTGCTGTTACCCTATGCCTGGTGCTTAGTTATGCCCTCTTCCCAGTAGGGGTTCTTGGTGGTGCCTGCTGCCCACTGGTGCCCAGTGCTGCTTGCTGCTACCCAATAGGGATGCCTAGTGCTCACTGATGCCCAGTGGTGTCCACTGCTGCAGGTGCCCAATGATGCCCACTGATGCTCAGCGGTGCTAGCTGCCCAGTGGTGCCTGGTATCCAGTAGGGATCCCCAGTGCCTGGTAAGGATGCCCAGTGATGCCCGCTGGTGCCTGTTGGTGCCCAGTGCCTAATGATATTTGTTGGAGCCTGCTGCTCACTTCACAGTATGCTCAGTAGGGATATCCGGTGCCCGCTGGTGTCTGCCACTGTCTGCCACTGCCCCACAGCCCTCAAGTGCCCAGTACCTCTTGGTGCCCTGTGGTACCCATTGCCCACCGGTGCCTGCCACCCAGTGCTTGCTACCTGGTGCCAGTGTCCAGTGCCCAACAGTGATGATCAATACTCAGCAGTACTTGGGGTCCGGAAATATTCTTTAAATTTTACTCCCGCAATGACAGGTAAATTCCTGTAGTAAATAAATAAAATCACGGGTGGAAAATTGGATAGGGAGAGATCTCAGGCAGGAAACTCTTCTAGCGCAGTTTGGAAATCCTGTCACCTTCCCACGTGGTCCATCATGAGCTCTCCAGAATGTGCTCTCCACAGGTTCCCACACTGACAGCCACAAAAGTTACCCAGAGGTTTCCACTCACCCAGAGCTTCTATTTTGGGTTGTGACCTGAGCCTGACGGTAACACAAATTGAACCGCATCCCCTCTACCTTTTCAGACACAAAAGGAGATAAGTAAAGGTGCCATCCGACTCTTTCCGTTGTCACCGCAGGGCAGGCATATCCGCAACTTAATAGATGATGGACCTGACAGTGAGTCAGTGACGGGCACTGGATCCCACATGGAGTGCTCAAAGGATCTGGCGTGTGAATCCAAGGAGAATGTGAGAATGATGACAGCTCAATTCACATCAAGCCCCACGTCTTCTGCTGAATGGAATGGCCTTATTCTGCTGGCGGAACACAAATGGGGAACCTTTAAGGTCACCTAAGGCAATCAGTGTGGAATTCCTGGCTCTCAAAATACATGGCAATGGAACATTAACATTTGATTTACTATGGGCGCAATCCAGAGTAACTACGGGGAGTCCTTGCTCTGGTGTAAGAACAATTTACTCTGGGTTGCAATATGAATTTCCCATAGGTTTTCACTAGGTGGTGCAGTAACTACGGGTGCACGTAATGTCTCTTACGTGCTCCTGTAGTTACTCTGGATTGTAGGATATAAGTCTTTGTACTTGCTCACTAACTAACTAACTAGCTAACTAACTAACTAACTTTCCCTACAATCCAGAGACATTACGTGTACCCGTAGTTACTGCACCACCTAGTGAAAACCTAAGGGAAATTCGTATTGCAATCCAGAGCAAATTGTTCTTACTCTGGAGCAAGGACTCCCCGAAGTTACTCTGGATCACACCCTAACTAACTAACCCTACAATCCAGAGTAACTACGGGAGCACGTAAGAACATTACGTGCACCCGTAGATACGGCACCACCTAGTGAAAACCTATGGGAAATTCATATTGCAATCCAGAGTAAATTGTTCTTACACCTGAGCAAGAACTCCCCGTAGTAACTCTGGTTTGAGCCCTCCAAGGGCAAAAACTATGGGCAAAATCCATAGCAGTTATGGGTCCACGCAGTTACGTCACCCTCTAGTGTTATCTTTTGGAAAGTCATCTTAACTGCTCTGGAGCAAGGGGCTTAATTTCACTTTAGGATCTATCTATCTATCTATCTATCTATCTATCTATCTATCTATCTATGTAAGTAAGTAAGTAAGTAAGTAAGTAAATAAATAAATAAATAAATAAATAAATAAATAAGGCAAGGGAAAACCTTTTCCCTTATCTCGAGTAACACAGCAGCAGTCCCAATTGGAATATTTGTATCTGTGCCACAATTATTATTATTATTATTATTATTATTATTATTATTATTATTATTATTATTATTATTATTATTATTATTATTATAAGTCAAGCAAAGGACGATTGGTTGGTGCTGTCAACAGAACTTCAGCACGTGCCTTGATATTGTTTTCTGGGCATTTACCGGTGCTGACATTCTGAAAAATACACCGCTCACCAGGTGAGTAGTCACAAGCGGTAATCCGTTTAGTTTATGCACGACAGCCTCTCGCTTGGGTGTTTCTGTCCAACTCTTAACAGAAGTGTGTCAAGGGAAAAAAAATGTCATTTACGGTGTATACAAAATTGAAACGGTTGGTTTTTTCCCTTGGCGGATACAAAAGGAACCTGCGTTCACCCAAAGAAGGCTCTATTAAGCTAAGTGCTCTGTACCTTACAATCCTCTCTCTCTCTCTCTCTTTCTTTTTTTCCCCAGCACGTAATCTCATGAAAGAACCAAGGCAATATATATTTCTCATCTTCCCTCGGCCACGGTGTGTGACTTTGATTTCGGTTCAGCTCAAAACAGAATGCGCACAGGCTCTTTAGAAAAAAGAAAGAAGTCAGAAAAGAAAAGAAATACACTGGAGGAACAACAGTTGTGGCAGCTCTGGTGACCCAGAGGACAAAAAGTCAAAAATGTCAGTTCTGGGGTGAATTCCAAAAGCATTTTATATTTTCCACCTGCAGAAAAGCAGCAAAACAGCAGATTCGGGATTTTTTTTTTCCCTTGCCTCTCCTGGTTTGACCTTCCAGAGCAGGTTAACCATATGTACTGTTTTCAAGAATAAATCCTCTTTTTTAACCCTGTGTCCTGGAAAAAACATCTTCATTGTCCTCCTTTTCTTTGTGAGCAGGCAGTATGTAGCCTTCTTGTATATGTAATAATACAATACAGTGGTACCTCTCATATCAAGCGCCTCACATAACTAGCATTTCACATAACAGGTATAAATCTCCAAGAAATCATGCTTCACATAACAAGTTCTGCTTCACTTAACTAGCAATCACGCTATGGTCATGCCATATGGTCACGCGTACTATGCAGCCCTGATGCTCCACGTGGACGCTCTTTAAAAGGGCTGCTGGCCAGCACTGCTGCCTCTAACTGCCTCCAAGTTGGCATTGTTAGAACTGCCCAAGTTGGGGGCAGTTGCCAGGGGGTGCCCCCAAGTTCTCCCACTGGCCATCTTGAACCTCCAGCAGCAGCCCAGGTAAGCCTCCCAGGAAAGTGTCTTTGAATGCAGCATCCTAACCATGACTACCCAGAAATAAGCTTCATTGTGTTAAATGGGGCTTACTCCCAGGAAAGTGTCTTTGATTGCAACCTCCTAACCATGTCTACCCAGAAGTAAACCCCATTGTGTTCAGTGGGGCTTACTCCTAGGAACGTGACTTTAGGATTGCAGCCTAAGGGCGCAATCCAGAGCAAATTTGGCTTGCTCTGCCCTAACTGCTCTCTCCTAACTATTCTGTATCCAGAGCAGAAAGTTATGCTGCATCCAGAGAGTCAGGAAGCCTGGGCTGCCCTAACTGCTCCAGAGCATGCTAAGTCAGTGACAGCTGGGGAGGGCTTGCTCCTGAGTAGACCCCCTCAGATCACACTGAAGAAGGAACAGCTGTGGTGTTCCTTGCCTTATAAGGAAGCCCAGAAGTTCCTGACAACCAGTTACAGCTGCAGTTCCTCTAGTGGAGGGTGGATGTTTGGAGTGGCCTGCTATATCCCCAGGTTAGTGGGCAGCCGTAGTTGTTCCATATCCTGCGGTTGAGAGGCAGGGGTTGCAGCTAGGCTGGCCAAGAACTCAGATTTTTGGTCAGCACTGCCATTCTTACTCAGGCCTTATCATGGACCCCTATGGGTCTACTCATTACTATACCTGCTCCTGAGGTGGTATAACTCTGAGGGCTGGAAGAGGGCATTTCTGCCCTGGAAACAGGCTCTGGATCCAGAGTAACTGCTCTGCCCTAGGCAATGCTAAACATGTCCTCAACATGCCTCTCCTGAACTGCTTAGGGCAGAGCAGTTAGGGCAGAGCAGGTCCACCTCTCTTAGGGCACCCTATCTTGCCTTGCTCTGCCCTAAGCCTCTTCCAGAGTAACTGGGATGGAGCATCTTGCAGTTGCTCCACCCTAGTGATAGATAGGGCACCCTAAGGCCTCTTATGTGCAAGGAATAGTTGCGCTGGATTGGGCTGTACGTGGACTTCATAGGATCATGCACATTAAATGCATATTTTGACTTCAATTCCAGTGTTTTGTCATCATTTTTTACATACAGTTAATATTTTTATACGAATATTTTTGGGGTTGTGGAGCCAATCGTCCGAGTTTCCATTATTTCCTATGGGAAAATCCACTTCACTTAAAGAGTGTTTCACTTAAAGAGCAGGTCTCTGGAATGAATTAAGCTCTTTATGTGAGCTCTTTATGTGAGGCAATATAATAAATAACATATAATAAACTACAAGTAACCGTTTCAAATTTAAAAAGTACTACGGTGTTTAAATTAACTATAAAGCAATATATAAATGTGTGTGTTTAGCTTTTATTTTGCCATGTCCTACATTTTTCTTGGATGTCCTATGACATATGGTCACCCTGTGAGAGAGGGACAGTTCAGATGTATGTTTAATCTTGAAAGGAAGGGATAAAATGTAAATGAGCTATTGTAGATTAATCACCACTTTCATATGAATGACAAGCCACCCTTTTTGGTGTTTTAATTAAAGCCTTATTCATTATTCTTATCAAAAGACATCAAAAGCTTTCTCCATAATTATTTTTACAATTTTTTCCCCAATAAACCTTTATTTTCTAATGGGTTGAAAAAAGAAACCAAATAAATTCAGGGAGGGCAGAGCTATCAGTGGCTCAATCAAACGCGAGTTGCAGGGCAGCAACATTTGGAGACCCTTTCCTGTTTGTGGACTGCTTAGACCAGTGGTTTTCAAAGTGGGGGTCAACACTCTCGGGGGGGGGGTTGTGACTTTATTTTAGGGGGAGTCATGAAAAACTGTGTGCTGCCATCTTGGAATCTGGCACTTGTTGCCACTTTTGTGGAACGTGGCACTCAAGATTGCTTTCCTGAGAGTAATTCTCACTGAACTCAATGGGACTTACTTCTAAGTAGACATGAAGGAAGTTCCAGGGAGTCCTGGACATATTGTCATACTCAGAGAGGGTCCGGCTCAAGAACCACTGTCCTAGATGTGGGCCCCAGTCTGGAAACAGGTTTTTGTTCAAAAGAATGGTAGAAACCGATAGTAAATCATAGAATCATAAAAATATATTGAGTGTTGGGAAACTGAGAAAGAAATTGAGAAAGAAATTGAGAAAGGCAAAATAAAATATGACTTTTCCAAGAAATCTGTGGAACTCCTTGCCACCAGATGTGTTGTTGTCTTTAAAAGGAAAGTAGACAGATTCATGGAGCAAAAGTCCATTGTAGATTAAAATCCGTGATGGGTATGTGCCACCTAAAAGTAGGTATGTGTCACCTTAAAAGTAGGCCACCTAAGGGGGCTTCCCAAAATGTAGGACACCCAAGAAAAAAATATAGGTCACAACAAAATAAAAACTAAAAACTCTCTCACTGTATTTCATCGAATCTAATGTGCCACCGAATCTAACGCGCACCCTTTACTTATAATCAAAATACCACATTTACTCGAACCTAATTATCCATCGAATCTAATGGACACCAATTTTGGAGACTAACAGTGCAATCTGATTCATGTTTACTCACAAGTAAGTTCAACTGAGTTCAGTGGGGCTTACTCCCAGGAAAGTGCTTTTAGGATTTCAGCCTAAATTCATCTGAAAAAGGTGAGCGTAAGATTTGAGTAAATTTGTTTGTGCGTCTGTGTGTGCATGTGTCTGAGTGTGTGTGTGAGTATATTTGTGTGTGTGCACACGTGTGCGTCTGAGTGCAAGTGTGTGTGAGTATGTTTTTGTGTGCATGTGTCCGAGTGTGAGTGTGTGTGAGTATATTTGTGTGTGTGCACACGTGTGCATCTGAGTGCAAGTGTGTGTGAGTATGTTTTTGTGTGTGTGTGTCCGAGTATGAGTGTGTGTGAGTATATTTTTCTGTGTATGTGTGCCCATGGGTCCGAGTGTGAGTGTATGTGAGTATATTTGTCTATATGTATGTGGGTCCGAGTGTGAATGTCTGTGTGAGTATGTTTGTGTGTGTGTGTGTGCATGGGTCCGAGTGTAAGTGTGTGTGTGGATATATTTTTCTCTGTGTGTGTGTGCCCATGGGTTCAAGTGTGAGTATGTTTCTGTGTATGTGTGTGCATGGGTCCAAGTGTGTGTATGAGTATATGTTTGTGTGTGTGTGCATGGGTCTGAGTGTGAGTGTGTGTGTGAGTATATTTGTCTGTGTGGACGTGGGTCTGAGTGTGAATGTGTGTGAGAGTATGTTTGTGTGTGTGATTGTGCATGGGTCTGAGTGAGAGTGTGTGAGAGTATTTTTCTCTGTGTCTGTGTGAGTATATGTTTGTGTGTGTGCGCATATGTGTGTGTGTGTTTATGTGTGTGAGAGAAAGCGCCCAGTTTCAGGGTCCTAGCCTCACAATTAAGCACTTGACATGGCTTCTCTTATGGCAACATAACGTTAAATGCTTCTAATGGAAAAGGGCACATGTGCTGTTCTTTGATTTCTTCAACGTCGCTTCCTCCGAGCATAAGTGACAAAATGCCGTGTCGAATGTATGCGTGTGGCATGATGGTGGGGCTCATTAAAGTGCCACCTCACACCTGAGCAAATAATGATAATAATTGATACCCAGCCCCGAAATTACCACTTAGATTTAACAGCACTCCACAAAACCACTTCTCCCAAGTGGCGCTCATATTCTGGGTCGTGAACAAATTGCCGGCATGTTTACGAATGCCCTTTCCACTCAAATCACCCAGGAGGGAGATGCGTTGGCGGCGTCGATGCAGAAGAAACCCCGGTGTGAACCTATTATCCAGGTACTGTTATCAAAAGCGGTTGGAAAAGGGGCTGGAAAAGGGTGGCTATTAAGGACGTGTTTCTAACATTAAATTCTTTGAATGCAGTGTTTCACAAACTGTGAATCACAACTCACCAGCTACCCACCAGTGGGTCACAAGCTGGTTTTGGTGGGTTGTGAAAAGTTTGGGAAATGTGTGTTTGCATGTGTTACTATGCAAAACAAAATTCACATTGGGCAAAATCCAGAGTAACTACGGGGAATCCTTGCTCCGGTGTAAGAACAACTTACACTGGATTCCAATATGAATTTCCCATAGGTTTTCAATAGGTGATGCAGAAACTACAGGTGCACGTAAAGTCTCATACGTACTCCTGTAGTTACTCTGGATTTGGGGGATTGTTATTTTTAATTCAGTTTATGCAGGTCCAACCGTGTTATACATAGATTTTTTTTATACATGGATTTGACTCAACACAAATGGCCACTGCAAGTCACAGTTTAAAAAACTGCTTTTCTACTGTTGTAGAAATTGCTCCCCCCCCAAAAAAAAAGACTTTATCTACATTGCAGCAACTTAAGATATTATTGCTATTTTTTTTGCTAACATTTGACTTTTTATCATTACATATTTCTAAGTTTAAGTATGGCATTTCTTTGTAATTTTCACAGTTCTCTTGTACTAACCCTACAATCCAGAGTAACTTACGGGAGCACGTAAGAGACATTTACGTCAACGTAGTTACGGCACCACCCAGTGAAAACCTATGGGAAATTCATATTGCGATCCAGAGTAAATTGTTCTTATGTTGGAGCAAGGACTCCCCGAGGTTACTCTGGATTGTGCCCTAAATAATCTTCTCGAAATCCTTTTAGCAATTGCATCAATGGGGCAAGCTTTGGAGCCAGTACGCTGGTGTACTAAATCATATGCTGATTACAAAAAATGATCCAAATTAAACTTATTAATCCATTTAATATTCATTCATTCAGCATGCAATCCTAACCAATTTAAGCTGGCAAAATCCACCTGCTCTCCATTTGTATAGTGATCTGGGGAGGCTGGCGCATGTTTGTGGATGCTGGTGATCTGGGGAGACTGGCACAATCCCCCCACCCCCGGAGTGGCGCTGACACCCCTCAGACAAGGATGGGACTTGTGCCAAAAATTGTGCCAGCCTAATTAGAGATTAGGATTGCACTTTGTTTGTTTGTTTGTTTGTTTGTTTGTTCGTTCATTCAACTGACTTTTTCAGCCCATGAAAACGTAAAATATAGAACGTGGCCTCCATACTGAAAGGTTTGGAGCAGTGATGGGCCCAACCTGGCCCAACAACCGGTTCCCCGGAAGTGGGCGGGGCCAGGCTGGATCAGGGGACGGGGCCGGGGTCAGGGGTGAGGTAAGGGGGTGGGGCCGGGGAGAATTTAAAGGGGAATTTTTTAAAAAAATCTAAAAATTTAAAAATCTAAGTTTTTGTTAGTGCCCCCCAGCAACCCTAACCACACTTTCCTAGGAGTAAGTCCCTTTGACTGTCATGGCACTAACTTCAGAGTTGTCAGCATAGGATTGATCTCTCCGGCTGCAGTGAAAGCCACACTTTCCTAGGAGTAAGTCCCATTGACTGTCATGGCACTTACTTCAGAGTAGTCAAGCATAGGAAGAATGCTCTCAGGCTGCAGCAGCTGGCTGGGCATTTTTAAATTTTTTAATTTGCTGCTCCTAGTGGCAGCCCGGTGAAGCGCCCTACAAGCCTCAGCGGCCGGGGAAAGAACAGCGCTGAGGCTTGTGGAGCGCTTTGCCAGGCTGCCGCTAGGAGCGGCAAATTTAAAAATGCCCGGCCGGCTGCTGCTGTGCCACGGCGAACTGGTCCGGATGGTTTTGGGGGGCCCCCGCCGCTACCAGATCGATAGCGGCAGGGATATTGGAACATCCGGTCCCCAAGAACTGGACCGAACCCTCCTCAGGCCATCACTGGTTTGGAGACCCCAGATCTTGAGTGAACTCTAAAGAAGGAAAGTGTCAGTTCCAGCTTAAGGACTACAATGCACAAATAGACAAATGCTGCAATCCTAAAGACAGTTTCCTGGGAGTAAGATCCATTGAACACTATGGAGCTTGCTTCTGAGTAGACACATATAGGATTGTGCCCAAAGTTATAAAAATACCAGTGGCTTGAAGCTTTCTACTGGTTTGGACCATCATGACCCCCGAACTTTGCTAGGCAGCCAGACTTGCTTCTCTCTTGTCACCATCTAGAAATATGGAATTTATAGCTGAAAGCATAACAAATTATGCTTGCCCAGAGGTATTAATCAGGCTTGTGTTTTCTGAGTTTGATCATTATTCAAAGCTATTCCAAATATCCACCGTGAGCATAATTCAGCTTTTGGTTCATTATAAGTCTAAATATTGACTCCTTAAGCTGTGGAGATTGTATTGCTAAAATATATTTCTTCATTCCCCCCCCCCCCACAGCCACCTTTTTCCAATGAGTTGACAAGTTTATTAACAGGCACAAAGCTTTATAAATCATGCCCACTTTCAATTTCATCCACTCTAAGGAACAGTCCTTCATGAAGAATAGCAACATTTTCTTTCCACAACTACATGTTAGTGGTGCATGGGGAAAGTTTCAGCTATCCCCCCCCCCCCCCAATAAAAGGCAACTATCATTTATCCCATGTAGCGACAGGTCCAAACTATGGTTGACATGAGATGGGTTGACAAGATATGACGGGGCAAAAATTGCAAAATATAAAATTGCAAAATATAAAAAATGCAACCTTAACCTTAATCCTAACCATATCTATTCAAAAGTAAGCCCCTTTGGAACTTTACTCCCAGGAAAGAGTCTTTAAGATTGCAGCCTAACCCTGCAATCCAGAGTAACTACAGGAGCATGTAAGAGACATTACATGCACCCGTAGTTACTGCACCACCTAGTGATAACCTATGGGAAATTCATATTGGAATCCAGAGTAAATTGTTCTTACACTGCAGCAAGGACTTCCCATAGTTACTCTGGTTGCACCCTTACCCCCAAATCCAGAGTAACTATGAGCCCACGTAAGAGACTTTACGTGCACGTGTAGTTACTGCAACACCTAGTGGAAATTCATGGGAAATTCATATTGGAATCCAGAGTAAGTTGTTCTTACACCAGAGCAAGGACTCCCCGTAGTTACTCCGGTTCCACCCTTAGTCTCTAAAGTTAGGGTATGTGTTACCCTATCAAAATACTGTACTATATTTACTTGACTCTAATGTGTTACATTCAATGACACATTAGATTCAAGTAAATATAGTACAGTATTTTGATTATACATATAGATCAGTATTTAGTTTAACGGTTTGACTATGTTGTGATAAAAATGTAACAAACCCATTGTTGTATAAAGTGGCGCAATTAAGTAAAAATCACAACCCCATTAAATATTATCATCAAATTACTAATTGCTGTATGTATAAAATCAAATTTTGCATGTGCTTTGCAGCTGTGCATTACAGTAAACTTTTTTATCTCAGGTTTTCTAAAATAGAGGTATGCATTAGATTTGATAGCACATTAGATTTGGGTAAATGCAGGTACTTTGCAAAAATGCAAAGGATTGCAAAATATAAAAATATACAATATAAAAAAGCAGGCCTCCATCAGTCTTGAAAGACTATGGTATCGTGCTTGGTGCTGCATATGCTACATGCAAATCTTGAAGGCCTGGGTCAGATTGTTATGGAGGATAGGCTGTTACCCAAGCAGCAAATCCCCCCTCTCCACACCACTGAATTAGTCCAATGGAAAGGCAGAGCCAATACGATTGGAACCAGCCTCGTTGCAAAGCTGGGCTAAGGACAGGAGCTCACCCTGTCTTGTGGGGCTAACCCAGATCTCGAATCCTGGCCTGCTGGTTAACAGGCACAGCGTCTTAACCGCTTGCTCCACCCACAGTCCACATGCAATATAAAAAAATGCATAAAATAATAAACAAGGAAATTTTCTCCCTTATGCTAAGGTTCCCAATCTTTGAACTACAGTAAGGCCCATATCCTAAAGTCAAATTAAGTCCTTTGCGATGGGGCAGTTAAGGTGACTTTCCATAAGATAACACTAGAGGGTGACGTAACTGTGTGGACCCATAACTGCTCTGGATTTTGCCCTAAGTGGCAGCTAAGTAGTCACAGGCCCTTGTGCGAGATGTGAATGGATTCAAAGCAGTGATTTTCAACCTTTTTCATCTCATGGCACACCATCAGTTGTTTTTACCATTGACAAGGGACACCATGCTGTTCAAATCCCCAAGTTTTCCTATTAATATAAATGTCCCTCCCTAAATTCCCGTGGCACACTTGAGGACTATCCGTGGCACACCAGTGAGCCATGGCACACTGGCTGATAATCGCTGCTCTATAGGCAAGAGGGAGATGTCCTCAGCGAGGCAGCCGGATAAATTTTTGCTGCTCTCCAGGAATGCCAGTGGCTAAAAATGTCATAAATCAATGACACAAAAATCAATAATACATGCAATCATTGGTGAATTTTACTCTCTGGATAGCATTCATAAATCCCACCCAACACATTCATGCACAAAAACAGGGCTGTTCCAGAATTTATTTGCTAAGCCTTTCCACCCTCGGGGCTGAAACTCACTTGTTTGGAGGATCGGTTTTTGCAAGTGTGAAATGTCTGCAAAGGCATTAATAGCACAGCTGTGACTTCTGTTGAAAAGGGGATTTCTTTCCTTTGGAAAATTATCTAGGCTGAGGACTGGATCCCCCACAGGGGTCCCCCCAATCTCCTTTCTTTTTGCTTCCAAGATCGTTATTGATAGCTCCCTGGAAAACAAAGACGGAATAATTGATTTCTGGAAGAAAAGGCAAGAGATCACCTCCGGATCATTTCATCCAGTGTTTCTGATTAAAGGTGAATTTTATATGTGTAGAAAAACCTATACAGAGGACCCTTTTGGCAATGACACCTACTCACATCCCGTTTGCATTGTCATAAATATTTAGCATGATCAATGGTCGGAGAAGAATCTGACCAGCAAGCGGAGAAGATGAAAAAGCCTAAATGTCCTAAAACATCCTAACAAGCACTTTAACAACCAAATCCAGAGTAATTACATGAGCATGTAAGAGACATTACGTGCACCCGTAATTACTGCAAAAGCAGGCCTTTGTCAGTCTTGGAAGACTATGGGCACAATCCTAATCATGTCTACTCAGATGTAAGTCCCATTCTGTTCTATGGGACTTACTCCCAGGAAAGTGTTTATAGGATTGCAGCCTATGTTATCATGCTTGTGCTGCATACGCTGCATGCAAAGCATGAAAGCCTGGGTTGGATTGTTATGGAGGATAGGCTGTTACCCAAGCAGCAAATCCCCCCTCTCCACACCACTGAATTAGTCCAATGGAAAGGCAGAGGCAATACAATTGGATCCAGCTGCGTCGCAGAGCTGGGCTAAGGACAGGAGCTCACCCTGTCTTGTGGGGCTGACCCGGGAATCGAACCCTGGCCTGCTGGTTAACAGGCACAGTGTCTTAGCCACCCCTGCACCACCTAGTGAAAACCTATGGGAAATTCATATTGCAATCCAGAGTAAATTGTTCTTACACCAGAGCAAAGACTCCCCGTAGTTACACTGAATTTCGCCCTAAGGCTGCAATCCTATCCGCATCTTCCACTTATCCAGGAAAGTCCTGCTAAAATCTCAAGGGTTGATTTCAGTGGCCTCCTGGATATTGATGCAGTTTCACAGAAACTCTATGCCAAACCTCGTGAATTGGCAACCCTATCTCTGTTAAAAGGCTGTAGAAACATTAATGTTTAATTGTTAAATCAATGAAGCTGTGGAACTCCTTGCCACAAGATGTGGTGATGGTCTAGATTGGGACTGAACAGATTTCTGGAAGAAAACTCCATTACAGATTACAAACCATGATGGGTATATGCAACCTAGGTTTCTTCTTGGGCCAGTTGGGGATCCATGAAGCTGGACTAGATGGGCCTTTGGCCTGATCCAGGGAGACTCTTTTTATGTTCTATGCCTTACAATCCAGAGTAACTATGGGAAGATGTAAGAGGCACTTATTCTGGATTGCTCTATGCATTTTCCATAGGTTTCCCATAGGTGGCACCGTAACGACATTGGTGTAAAAGTTACCCGTAGTTACTCTGGATTGTAGTCTATGTTAACATGCACCAATACATCACTAAAATAATATAGAAGTGGGACAGTTCTAAACATCTTTTTTATGAGTGCATCTTTTTTATTTTAATACCCAGACTTTGATTGCTTTTTTCCAGTACAAGCCTTGAGATGACACCAACAATTTTTGAATCAAGCCTAACCACATTCCCTTTTTCTTGGTGGGGTGGAGGGACACACCAAATAAAGCCAGAAATGGTATTACTCTTTGCCATAGGCTTCTGTAGCTCTGTAAATATAAATGAGGACACAGCGTGACCCATTGTCCTCGCGGCTTTAAACATTTATATTGGCCCTTGCAATATTTATACAATTGTCATTTAGAATATTTATGTGGCCATACATTTCATGCACTTTTCAAGATGACAGAGGGAATTTTTACAATGGCTAATAAATTATATATTGTGTATTTACCATGCACCGTAAATATTTTATTAAATTTTAAAGTCCATGCCACGGGATAGAGACGTGGTTCTCAAACTTTTAGCATTGGGACCTGCTTTTTTTGAATGAGAATTTGTCACGGCCCATGTCATTGAATGAATGAAAGAATGAATGAATGAATGAATGTCATTAAATCTACTCATGATGTCATGACCAGAACTGCTGCCCCAAATTGTTTTTATGATGTCACTTCTGGTCATGACATCATTAAAAAAAAACAATTTGGGGCTGCAATTCTACGCTATTCTGACGGAGTAAACAGGGTGAGCTCCTGTCCTTAGCCCAGCTCTGCGACGCCAGCTGGATCCAATCGTATGGGCTCTGCCTTTCCATTGGACTAATTCAGTGGCGTGGAGAGGGGGGATTTGCTGCTTGGGTAACAGCATATCCTCCATAACAATCCAACCCAGGCTTTCGTGCTTCGTATGCAGCGCCGAGCACGATACCATATCTTTCCCACCCCCTTATCTCTCCCACCCAAAGATAAGTTGGGAAGGGAGAGGTAAGTAGGGAAGGGGAAGAGGGTGGGAGAGATAAATAGGGAAGGGAGAGGTAAGTAGGGAAGGGTTGGGAGAGGTAAGTGGGGAAGGAGGGAGAGATAAGTAGGGAAGGGAGAGGTAAGTAGGGAAGGGGAAGAGGGTGGGAGAGATAAATAGGGAAGGGAGAGGTAAGTAGGGAAGGGTTGGGAGAGGTAAGTGGGGAAGGAGGGAGAGATAAGTAGGGAAGGGAGAGGTAAGTAGGGAAGGGGAAGAGGGTGGGAGAGATAAATAGGGAAGGGAGAGGTAAGTAGGGAAGGGTTGGGAGAGGTAAGTGGGGAAGGAGTGGGAGAGATAAGTAGGGAAGGGAGAGGTAAGTAGGGAAGGGGAAGAGGGTGGGAGAGATAAATAGGGAAGGGAGAGGTAAGTAGGGTAGGGTTGGGAGAGGTAAGTGGGAAGGAGTGGGAGAGATAAGTAAGGAAGGGAGAGGTAAGTAGGGAAGAGGTGGGAGAGGTATGTAGAGAAGGGAGAAGTGAGTAGGGAACGGGAAGTGGGTAGGAGAGATAAATAGGGAAGGGAGAGGTAAGTAGGGAAGGGGTGGGAGAGATAAGTAGGGAAGGGGAAGGGGTGGGAGAGGTAAGTAGGGAAGGGAGGAAAGGTGAAAGGTAGAGGTGGGTGAGAGGCACTTACCTGGGTGTCAGAGGAGGGCTTCGGAGACTGGCAGGGGGCAGCAGGGAGAGCCGTGGTGGTGGGGCCTGCTTGGGCCTCCGACAGCAGCTGCTCATCTCTGGAAGCCCTAAGGATGGCCACCTAAGGGATGGAGGGGTTTATTTATGTATATACATATGGGGGCCTTGTTCTCTTTTACAGAGATAACATATGGTCACCCATGGGGGAAAATAAAATGCCGGAATTAAATGGCCTTAAATGGACCTTTGCTTTCATTCCAGAGGGCTTTTATTATCTACTTGTGTAAAGGATGGAAGCTGGGAAATGCACAACCTTTTGTGCTTATGCTTGGAATTATAAAAAGCTTCCAGGCCTAGATTCAGAGGTCTCCAAATTGGGTAGCAACTGACTGACATGTCAAGAACTATCACAGTGACAACCAAAGTGTGCAAACTGTATATAAAAAACTGTATATAAAAAAGTTAGTTTTATTTGTTTACATGCGCGCAGCACACTGATACTCATGTGCCCCAACCCAAAGTCCTTGTGGCTCTGAACCCTTTCCAGAGTTCAGTGCCACAAGGCACCACATAACCTTTTTGATGTTGATTAGCAGTCAAAAGATATTCCAAATTTATCTGCACGCTCCCAGCATTCAAACTTATTAAAGCTACATAACATGTCAATTAAGCTTATGGGCTTAAAGTTCCTCTGTTTCTGGGGAAGGGAAAAAAACCCAAATCTTTTAAGCCTCCAGACGAGATGCAAAAGCAAAACTCCTTAAGGAGCATCTCCACCTCCTTTTAGACCCAATCCTCTTTATTTGCCCAGTAGCAAAAGTCTCTGCCAGGTGGGCATGCAGGGGAAAGTTAACCTGCAGCGCCTTTGCAACAAAAAAGGGGACAGCGAGGTACATATCCCAATTCCCACTCCAAAAAACGGCTGGAACTTTTCGTCTGACCTATTTAAAAAGTATTTGTCATAACTGGAAAAGAGAGCGCAAGAAAAGTCAGAAAACGGGAATAACACAACAAGCTAAACTGTAAAGCTTGCAGGGAAATAAACGGTCAGGCCGTTGGTGCAAACTAGCTCTGAATTCTTGTCTGCTTCACTGGTCACAATGGCAATGCGAACATAATAATAATAATAATAATAATAATAATAATAATAATAATAATAATAATAATAATAATAATAATGGCCTAAAGACCTTGGCAGGCACCTGAAAACTCTTGGCATTGACAGAATATCACTCTGCCAACTGCAGAAAGCCGCTCTTCTGGGATCAGCACGAATTATACGCTGCTACATCACACAGTCCTAGACTCTTGGGAAGGGTCCGACTGGTGATGAGAATGAAACCAGCATGAAATTGTTTGCTGTGTATTTATGAATAATAATAATAATAATAATAATAATAATAATAATAATAATAATAATAATAATAATAATAATAATAATAATAATATCACTCTGCCAACTACAGAAAGCCGCTCTTCTGGGATCAGCACAAATTATATGCCTCTACATCACAGAGTCCTAGACTCTTGGGAAGGGTCCGACTGGTGATGTGAATGAAACCAGCACAAAATTGTTCGCTGTGTATTTATGGATAACAACAACAACAACAACAACAACAACTTTATTTTTACCCTGCCTTTTTCCCTGGGGACTCATGCTCGCTTTTTCCAGGACATGTCCTCTTTTTCAGCTCTATGTCCTGGAAAAAAAAAATCTTCATTGTCATCCTTTTCCTTTAAACAAGCAGCATTTAGCCTTCTTGTAATTAATCAGTTCTATGTAATACTGCATTTACTCAAATCTAATTCTCACATTTTCCAACCAAATTTAGGCTGCAATCCTAGAGACACTTTCTTGGGAGTAGGACCCATTCAACACAATGGGGCTTACTTCTGAATTTACTGTATTTACTGTAATCCTAATTAACCATCCTAAATTGTTCTTACACCAGAGCAAGGACTCCCTGTAATTACTCTGGATTTTGCCCTTAGTTAGGATTGCGCTCTAAGGGCAAAACCCAGAGTAACTATTGGGAGTCCTTGCTCCAGTATAAGAACAACTTACTCTGGATTACAATATGATTTTCCCATAGGTTTTCTCTAGGTAATGCAGTAACTACCTAGAGAAACTTCATGTAAAGAGATGACTTCATGTAAAGTCTCTTACGTGCTCTGTAGTTACTCCGGATTTGGGGGTCAGTCTCCAAAATCAGGGTGTGCATTAGATTTGATGGTTAATTAGGATTGAGTAAATACAGTATTTTGATTATGAGTATAGGGCATGCATTATATTTGATGGCGCATTATATTCAAGTTAATACTACACACACACACACACACACACACACACACACATACTGTGATTATAAAGCACATGGAATGCTGTTTCCACTGAAATGGTCCCTATTTATCTACTGGCATTTCCAAGCTTTCAAACTGTTTGGTTGGCACGAGCTGGGCAGGTAACATAGCACTTGGATCTTGACTGTCAACCTGAAGGTTGACAAGCACAGCATCTATAACCATTTAGCTACTGTAGAATTTTTCCATAAAGTTAGAAAGTCTATAATAAATTTCTAAGATGCTACAGACCTTGAACTTTAAATCCTGCAAAAGACATTTCCATTTGGGACCTGCAGATCCTTATTCCCTGTCCATAAGTATTGATGGCTACCCACACACCTCTATGCTATCAATTTTAAAAGGTGCAATTCTAATAAATTTAGATCAGGACAACTCACCCATATTTCTATCTCCGTGGAGGTGTGGGGAAGCCAGCACATGTCTGTACGCTGGCCTAACCCACCCAGGAGTGGCGCAGCAGTGGCGTACGGCAATTTTTCAATACCCCTAAGCCAGCAAGTGACTTTTGTCGGCCTAACCGGGAGTTAGGATTGTGCTGTTGGGGTCTGTAGACATGCCACAAATTTTGAGGTGGTCTTTAAGAAACTCGATCTTGCATGGTGAGAAGTTCATGAATATTACTGACATGTTCACTGCTCTACATTGACAGCTTTATTCATCACTTTATTTTAAAATAAAAGGAAGATTAAGCAACTGGTGCAAGAAGCGAGCGCAATTTTTGCTCCCTCGGTGGATCAAGCACATCGTCTGACGCAACAATGCCATTCCGATTGCCACGTAAAAATAGCCCAGGTGAATGATGACCGCGGAAAACTCGCAACGAAAGCGAATACGCTAACGCCTCGTCAAAATCAACTGTCTTCTAATTAAATTATGATGACATGCAAAATAATGTTTCATTGAAAATCTTTGGCGCCCTCATTCCTCATGCCCATCTTTGCCTTGTTCAGAAATTTTGCTGCACAAATCTATCTTGTTTCCTAACTATACTTTCATTATTCAGACAGCGACGGATCTGCGCAGAGGCCGTGCCGGGAAAGAAGTTCGTAGCCTCCGAAGTTCCAGGACACTAACTTTTAATTTTTAGGCAATCAACTGAGTCTAACGAAGACTTCACAGCGGTCTAAATGTCATTAACTGTCACAGCAGCCCCAGGGTGACAAAGAATGACGTTCACAGACACAAATTATTCAATGGAAAAGATAGGATCGCTATCAAATTTGGCCTAAAATGGCCTTTCACTGTTCACTTATCAAACAAAGCATGTAAGGGAAGCTGGGAGATACAGGAAGCAGCAGGACACACTAGGCATGGTGTCCTCTTTTTATAGGATATAGACTCAAATTGTTGGAAGGGAATCATAGAATCCTAGAATTGGAAGGGACCTAGTAGGTCGTCTAGTCCAACCCCCCGCCTGAAATCTTCCTAGAGCATCGACAGGTGCTTGTCGAGCCTCTGCTTGAAGATCCCCAGTGAGGGAGAGTCCACCACCTCCCTTGGCAATCTCTTCCACTGCCGAACCGCCCTCACCGCCAGGAATTTTTTCCGGATATCCAACCGGATCTCCTCTCTTGCAGTTTGTACCCATTGGTTCTAGTTCTGCTTTCAGAAGCAGCTATGAACAAATTGGCCCATTCCTCCCTATGACAGCCCTTCAGGTATCTGAAGAGGGCAATCATGTCTCCTCTCAGCCTCCTCTTCTCCAGGCTGAACATCCCAAGTTCCCCCAACCTTTCCTCGTAGGGCTTCCCTTCCATCCCACTGATCATTCTTGTCGCTCTCCTCTGGACTTGCTCCAGTTTGGCTGCATCCTTCTTAAAGTGAGGTGCCCAGAACTGAACACAGGACTCAAGGTGAGGTCTCACCAATGCAGAATAAAGAGGAACCAGAACTTCTCGCGACTTGGAAGCTCCAGTCCTCTTAATGCAGCCTAAAATGGCATTTGCCTTCTTTGCAGACACATCACACTGCTGACTCATGTCCATCTAGCCCAACCCCCTGCCTCCTCCTAGAGCATCGACATTGAGCCTCTCCTTAAAGAGCACAGTGAGGGAGATTATACATTTGCATTGGCATGGGAAAAGCAGGGTGTGAGGCTCCAATCCGAAGAGCCCTTTCTTGGGAGTAAGCCCCATTGAACTCAGTTTAACTCAATGGAACTTGAGCAGACACAAATAGGATTGCATTGGACTCTCTTAAATAAAATTGAATGATCGAATGAATGAATCATATCACTGGTTTCTTACTGCTTTTATAAAATATGGTGAAGGTCAATGGCTCCTGCCTTTCTTGGGTGCAAGGTTAGGGGTTGCCATAATTCTCTTCCACAAAATCAGGACAGGACCTTCTGTCCCATTTGCCAGTATGTGAACACAATCCCCTACAAATCAGGATTGCCTTTGTTTTGGGGGACATATGGCAATCCTATGCAAGGCTCTGCCTTCTACTTTGTGTAAGTCTCCTAAGAGCTGTCAACTGTCTTTAAGAAAGCAGTTGCCTTCCTAAGGATCTCACTGAAGGTGTACAGCGGGGCAGGAATGGTTCCCTTGGATGCTTCCCACTTGATCGAACTGGGTGGAAGAAATTGCGCTTCCGGTAATGAAAAAGTGGTTCAGATGACATAAACCAAAATATTTTTCCAGGATGGGTGTATTCAATCAATGAGTAATTTAACTTTTATGGCCCTGCAGGGTGAGCACAGCCAATGACCTTGCTGTCTCGCTCCTCGAGTGCTTCCCTTGCCCATCATCATCGAACATGCACTCCACCTCCCCAGTTGTCTAATTTTATTGCCCACTTACAGCAAGGTGATTACAGTGTATGATGTACGAGAGGAAGATCACTGCGCCTATAAGGAGTGTATATTAATCTCTGGTCAGGCGGAGAGCACAGCCGGAGTGTCATTATCCTCTTGTAATCAACAGAATTGCTGTTTCCAAAAGATGGCTCAATTCTGGGGCTGCTTTCAGGAAAGAGAGCTCCTTCCCTGCATATATTTCTTTAAAGCAGACACCTCCATGGTCAGTGGCATATAAAAAGGGTGTGTGTCCCTGGATGCCAGGCTGCAGGGGGTTGTCTAAGATGCCATCCCAAAACGGCAGTGGTGATGGGGGCCATCCCAAAACAGGATGACCATATAGAATACAGGACAGAATGCCTGTACCTTTAAACAATGTATAGAAGAGGGAAATGAGGCAGGTGTAGCTCAGCATAGAAGGGTTTAAAAAACAGCACCTGCCTCAATTCCCTCTTCTACTAAAGGTACAGGCACTCTGTCCTCTATTCTATATGGCCACCGTGCCTCAAAGAGAAGCATATGTATTGGATGATTATATATATAAAGTTAAAAAGTTATATAAAAGATTATATAAAAGTTTCCTCTTTCTTAGGAAGAAATGCAGGACAAAATCAAATAGAAAATCGAGAAATATAAGTTTTAAAGAAAATAATCTTTCTACATAGACAGACAGACAGACAGACAGACAGATAGATAGACAGAAAGAAAAGGAAAGGAAAGGAAGAAAGATGGAATATAAATGGAATAAATGGATTCTAAATTACAAAAAGCACAATCCTAACCATGTCCACTTGAAAGTAAGCCCCATTGTGTTCAATGGATCTATTTCCCAGGAAAGTATCTTTAGAATCGCATCCTTAGTTGAAAAGTGATATATAAATTATAGATAGATAGATAGATAGATAGATAGATAGATAGATAGATAGATAGATAGATAGATAGATAGATAGATAGATATAGGGGTTTCGGGAACAGAACTCCTGCAGACACCAAAATACAACCATAATAGTAGGTTTTCCTTTCTTGGAAGTCTCCAAGTAGAGGCTTGACAAGCACCTACTGGAAATCCTCCAGCGAAAGTTTTCCTTCTTTAAGCACAGTCTTGGACTAGATAGCCTTAAAGATCTGTTCCAACCCTATGATTTTATGAACAATTTGGAGTTCTCGATTGAAGCTTTTTATAGGGTTTTCTTTTTTATAACTGGATGGGGAACAAACCACTAAAATGTTTTAGATTTTCCTTTGCTTGAGATGTACATCCATTTATTGGGACAAGTTTTTTGATTGCTGCAGGGCAAGAAAGGTAATTAAACTACAATTGGGGTTGCATCCATTGGTTTTGAACCAGAGCAAGATAACTGAATCATCATCTGGGGAAATAATAGAAAGCCTGTCAAAGGAAGTAGATTGCTAAAAATTAAGAGATTTCTAAAATTTTGGGTGCAATCCTAAGAAATTTAGGCCGGCCTAACTCATCTGGCCTATCTTTCCGTGATGATGTGGGGAGGTCAGCATACACCTGTGCATTGACCTAACCTGCCAAGAGTGGGGCAGAAGTGTCTTACTGGACTTTTGTGACACCCCCAGGTCAGCACAGGACTTATGCCAGGTTATAGGCCAGTCTAAGTGGAAGTTAGAACTGCAGCTGTCCTTTCAGAAAATTAAGATAAGGAAGAGAGCGCCATTAATATAATGTTACAGGAGGAGCTTAAGTTTCAATATGGGCTCTGTGCATTCCTGACTCTGACCTCACATAAAAAGAGAATTGAAATCCATCTGGAATTCCATATGTTCTTTGCATGGACTTGGACAAAGAGACACATTCCTGATGCATCTCTAGTACATCCAAAGTAACTATAGGAGCACATAAGAGACATTACGTGCACCCATAGTTACTGCACCACCTAGTGAGAACCTATGGGAAATTCATATTGCAGTCCAGAGCAAATTGTTCTTACACCGGAGCAAGGACTCCCCGTAGTTACTCTGGATTGCACCCTAATACTGACAGCACAATCCTAATCCCCAGGGAGTCCGGCATAAGTCCCGGCATAAATCCCATGCTGACCTGCAGGTGTCACAAAAGTGCCATAAGGCACTGGTGTGGTTAAGCCAATGCGCAGATATGTGCTGGTCTCCTCCTGCCACAATGGGATTGGGAAGTCAGGTGAGTTGTGCTGGCCTAAATTATTTAGGATTGAACCTTGAGATTGAGCTTAAGGACTGCTTAGGAGTGACACTCAGAGCACAATCATAAACATGTCTACTCAAAAGTAAGCCCCATTGTGCTCAGTGGGTCTTACTCCTAGGAAAGTGTCTTTAGGATTGCTTTATGATGTCACTGCTTCAATCCTAAAGACACTTTCCTGGGAGAAAGACCCATTGAACACAATGGGGCTTACTTTTGAGTAGACATGGTTAGAATTGTGCACTTAAGTCACATAGGCAAACAAATGTGGTGTGGTGGGTATTGCACATGCCATTATGTGCCATGAAAGCATCCCCTCCATCTTGCCATCAGAGCCACCGAGGAAGCAAAAGCAATGCACATCCAGCACTTTCAATGCTCACTCCTGCAACGACAAGTGGGAAGGGCTGCTTACCCGGTGCATTGATGCACATGCAGTCCTTACTGTGTCATTCCTATCTGGCTATGGGCCACATCCTAGAAAGAATGTGGTCCTCTTGTCCTGCCTGATGTGCACACCTCAATTTGTGCACCTGGAGGGTTGCCATAATTTTCTTCCACAAAACCAGGGCAGGACCCTCTGTCCCATATGCCAGTATATGAACACAAACCTCCAAAATTGGGAATGTTCCTTTTTTGGGACATATGCCAATCCTATGCACATGAGAGGTCTCACCTACACCCTGATCTTCATTCAGGCAGTCTCAATTTCAGGCAGCTGTTCCATCACAGCAATTCATGGGCACAGCTGTCAAAGCTGAGTGCCCTTTAGGCTTTCCCTGGAAGGACCTGCCTCCCTCTGAACTGCTCCTGTCAGCCTGCCACACCATCTCCAGCAGTCGCATGATGCCGCTTGGCATCCGGGCAAGGGTCTTGCCACCAAGGCTCGACTTGGGTGTCACTCAGACTTTGCTTCCAGTTGCAAAGGCATCGTCTTCTATGAACCTCTTGCAAATATTCAGCCACACCAGTCCTTGCATGTCTTCCCAAGAAGGGCTATGCGCACATCCTTGGAAACATGCCTTCTTGTCCACAACAGGGACACCAGCTGCTACACATGCTGGATTGACACTCTTGTAACATCAAGGACTACACTGCAGAATGGAGCTACCCTGCATTATTATTATTATTATTATTATTATTATTATTATTATTATTATTATTATTATATAATAATAATAATAATAATAATAATAATAATAATAATAATAATAATAAATACACAGCAAACAATTTCGTGCTGGTTTCATTCCCATCACCAGTCGGACCCTTCCCAAGAGTCTAGGACTATGTGATGTAGCGGCATATAATTCGTGCTGATCCCAGAAGAGCGGCTTTCTGCAGTTGGCAGAGTGATATTTTGTCAATGCCAAGAGTTTTCAGGTACCTGGCCAGGTCTTTGGGCACTGCACCCAGTGTGCCAATTACCACTGGAACCACCTGCACTGGCTTACACCAGATAAGCTGTCATTCAATTCTTAGGTCTCATATAAAAGAGAAAAGTCACTCACTGACTGACTCACTAACTGACTCACTGACTCATCACTGCCCTGCCAAAACCGCTGGGCCTAGAAGTGTGAAATTTGGGGTGGGTGTTCCTTCCGTGACGGAGGGGTGCACTAAGAACCGGTTTTCGAAAATTCCAACGGGAAGGGGGTGAAAAGGGGCGCAACGCGTTTTCCTCCCTATGCTTTGCATTGAGAATTGCTGACTCAGCAACATTCCGCCCCAACTGCTGGGCCTGACGCATGGAATTCTGGGAGTTCCTTCTGTCACCTGAACACCCACCAAGAACCATCTGGAGAAACTAACCCTTCAGGGGCTGAAAAGGGGGCAACATGTTTCTGTCCTACACTTAACATGGGAGACTGAATAACATCCAGCCAGTTTGGTGCTCTCTGCCTGGTGCACTGGGGGATGTTGCTAGTTAAATATAATTATATAAAATAATTATATAAATGTTCTAAAAATTATATATTATATAATTATTGAAAACTTATAAAAGTTTTTTTAATTATATAAAACTAGCAAAAAAGTACCCATGTTGTGGGAGTAAAATTCCTCCATACGCCATCACCCCACTACACATCAGCCCCCCATGCATATCAATCCCCCATGTGCTTCATCCCCCCATCAACACTCCCCCACTGTTTATCATTCTCCCATGCACATCAACCCCCATGCCTAATACCCTCCCATGCACATCAAACCCCATGTGCACCAACCCCCCATTTGTACCGACCTACATGCGCACCACCAAAAACACACCATTGCAGGTGTTGTAAAAATGTATCCTTTGTAGAACATACCATATATACTTGCGTATAAGCCTAGTTTTTTGGGCCCAAAAAATGAGTCCAAAAACCCACCTTGGCTTATACGTGGGTCAGTAAAAAAAAAAATTAAGAAAAATGGCAGGTGCGACCTAAAGCATACGCCCTCAGCGGCTCTGCAGCCTCTCCAGCTGCTGGCACTGGCTCTCTGGGCTGCGGAGGAGGCACGCGGCAGCAAGACATGGAGCCCACTGCAGCCAAGCCCCTCCTCAGACTCAGGTACTTCTTTGTGAGCCTTACTTCTGAGTAGACATGCCCAGGATTGGGCCTTGAGGCTACAAGGCCAGCCACACTTTCCTGCTGTTGCTGCATTTCCCACCCTCGACTTATACACGGGTCAATATGTTTTCCCAGTATTTGTGGTAAGCCCCCAGGAATGGGGCAGAAATGCCTTACTGCATATTTGCGACACCCTCAGGTCTTATGCCAAGGATTAGGCCAGCCTAAGTGGAGGTTAGAATTGCAGCCTATGTCCTCATCTCCGCCTCTACCATGATTTCTGTCAACAGGTCCAACCCTGAGCATCCACCATATATCAATATTACACTTAATAGTTCTGATTTGCTCTTCCAGTGACATCCATTCTCTGGTGGCAGGTTCTACCCTTCTGCAGGAATGCAGAATTTGCAGCAGGCAACTTGCTAATGATCTCCACTGGGACTATCAAACCTTTGCTAACAAAACATTAATTCTGGAAAAATTACATATATATATATAATGTTTTCTCACCCTCCATGGGTGGTATGTTATCCTCAATCTCGGGTCCTCTACCAGAGGCTGGGACTATCAAACCTCTGCTAACAAAACATTAATTCTGGAAAAATTACATATATATATATATAATGTTTTCTCACCCTCCATGGGTGGTATGTTATCCTCAATCTCGGGTCCTCTACCAGAGGTCTGGGAGTTTGAGGGTTCTGCGCAGTATCTTACCTGTTCCTAGCAATGTGCTTTTCTGGATCAAGTGTTCTGATGTACTTCCTGTATACACACACACACACACACACACACATAATGTTCTTCGAAGGAGAAGTGGGACGACTTGTATGGGTGTTGAATTGATCCTTCGGCAGGTCACGCTGCAATAAACTGAGGCTGCAATCCTAAAGACACTTTCTTGGGAATAAGACCCACTGAACACAATGGGGCTTACTTCTGAGTAGGATTGTGCTCAAAGCCACTTTTATTTCCTCCAAAGCACTTTTCCTTCAGAAAATATCGAGGATATAAATCAACTCTGCAGCATAATAGAGTCTCTGACCTACTTCCTAAATAGGACGTCGGTGATTGGAAACACTTCAGCAAAACGTATTTGCATATAAAGTTCTGCAATTAATGACAATTAAGGAGGAGACTTTCCAGACATCATCGACTAATCTTGTTGCATTAATGAAGTTGGCTGAGTTTTTACTGTAAGAAGGCAGAATTTGGGCCCATGGAGTAGAACAGATGTTTCCAGAATGTCAGAACTTGGCTGATTCCTAACTTAGAATCTAATGAGACATAGGGCAATCCAGAGTAACTATGGGGAGTCCTTGCTCCGGTGTAAGAACAACTTACTCTGCAGTGATGGGCTTCAGCAGGTTCACACCTACTCTTTAGAACTGGTTGTTAATGAGAGATAGGACATATAGAGTTTCAAAATAGCCATTTAAAAGTGGCTGCCAGATGGGCAGTCTCTTACATGCTCCCGTAGTTACTCTGGATTTGGATTTGGATTTTGAATCCAAAATTCATATTGCAATCCAGAGTAAATTGTTCTTATGTCGGAGCAAGGACTCCCCGTAGTTACTCTGGACTGCACCCATTGTTAGGATTGTGCTCTGAATTTGACTGGAAAAGGTGAGCATTAAATTCAAGTAAATACATTATTTAAATTTAATAAATAATATAGTTAAATTAACCAGATGAAAGCAATATGCATGGTGTTTTTAGTTTTTATTTTGTCATGCCCTACATTGTTCTTTAGTGTCTTACATTTTGGGGAGGACCTTGTCCTCTTTTCCAGGACCTGGGTCACCAGGGTCACTGGGTCACCAGGCATCGGGTCACCCTGGGAGAGTGGAGAAGTTCCAATCTTTCAGCCACCTAACTCATAGGGTAAACAATATACATGGTGGTATATACAATATACAGGGCTGTGGGTGGTGCAAGTGGTTAAGATGCTGTGCCTGTTAACCAGCAGGCCAGGGTTCGAGACCCGGGTCGGCCCCACAAGACAGGGTGAGCTCCTGTCCTTAGCCCAGCTCTGCGACGCCAGCTGGACCCAATCGTATTGGCTCTCCCTTTCCATTGGATTAATTCAGTGGCGTGGAGAGGGGGGATTTGCTGCTTGGGTAACAGCCTATCCTCCATAACAATCCAACCCAGGCTTTCGTGCTTCGCATGCAGCGTATGCAGCGCTGAGCATGATACCATAGTCTTCCAAGACTGACGGAGGCCTGCTTTATATTGTTTATATATACCATTGATAAATACGTTGAGCATTTTGAAGATCAAATAAAGTTATTCAGTTTTGCCTACTGCAAATTTCCCGAAGTGCCAAGCAAGCAAACCAAAAGGTCCATCCAATTCAATATTCTCCTTCCCACGGGAGCCAACTCAATGCTTGCAGGAAGCGCAAACAGGACTACGGGGTAACGGCGCTCTGCCGCCGTTGTTCCATGGCAACTGGTAAACGACTCTAACAGTCCCCACGGTCCAGAAAATGAAAACTACAACTCTCTCATTGCAACCAGGCATGTTCATTGGCTTGCAAAATAAGACCACTTGCAATGCCACTCAATCACGCACACGCAACCCCCATGTGACGGCTCTCGATGATACCGTGCATGGGCTGACATAGGATGTGCCCCACCACAGTCCATATTCTAAATATGGAACATTTGACATTTAAAATATTGTATTGCTACCAAGCCAAAACATTGCTATGGTAACAAATTCTCCTTTTTCTCTTTCAAATAGAAGACTCAGGCTGCAATGCTAAAGACACTTTCCTGGGAGTAAGACCCATTGAACACAATGGGTTTCACTTTTGAGTAGACATGGTTAGGATTGTGCTCTCATTGATTTGTCAAATGCACATCTTAAGAGTCAGACCCATTGACTATAATGGGGCTTACATCTGAGTAGACAGGGATAGGATTGCACTCTTATAGCACAATCCTAATGAGGCCTACTCAAAAGTAAGCCTCATTGTGTTCAGTGAGTCTTACTCCCAGGAAAGTGTCTTTAGCATTGCAGCCTTATGCAGAGGAGGGCTCTTCCATTGCTCCTCCTCATTCCAGATACATAGAAGACCAAAGAGGGTTGATCCATAGATCACCATATGTTCTTTCTCCAGAACATCCTCTTTTTCTGTATGAGCGTGTCCTTCATGGCAAGGGACAGGGTGCTAGGAAAACATCCCACAAGTATGTGACCTGGAGTTCAATCCAGAGTAACTACAGGAGCATGCAAGGGACATTATGTGCACCTGTAGTTACTGCACCACCTAGTGAAAACCTATGGGAAATTCATATTCCAATCCAGAGCAAATTGTTCTCACACCGGAGCAAGGACTCCCCGTTGTTTCTCTGGATTGCACCCCTGATCACATATTGGTGAGCCCAGCTCCCATCTGGAACGGCTCTGAAGGAGAGAGGCCCTTGCATGCCGCAGTGAAGCTCCCTCCAAGACTGGCTGCTCCACCCCCCTCTAGCTATGCCACTCAGCCTGAGCATCACACACTTCATGTTCAGGAACACAACTTGAAAGGTGTTTTCCTTTTTTCCCCAACCTTACTGCAGTTTTTGCACTAAAAAAAAAATCTCTTGTTGCCTTTTAGAAAAGGGCAGCGGCTTAATCTTTCATGACATCTACAGTGATTTCAACTGACTGCTTCTTCTCTTCCCAGCTCTCCATTTCTAGAAATGCTGTCTCTAATTAGCTCTACAATATTTAGAGCACCCAACCGGTCACCTTTATGTCAGCTCTCCAGGACTCATCATTCCCTTTTTCTTCTTTCTTTTTTTTCTGCTTTTCCTTCAGCATCCTTCCTTTATATCTTGTGTTCTACAAGCAAGGTCGTGAGTGTCGGCTCCCTGGGGTGTGGAGAGCTGAACTTCAGAGGAGAAAGAAAAGAAGAAACAAAACCAGGAATGTCATCCTCTAATGTATGCGCCGGGAAGAAACGAGAACCACATCGGTGCAGTCAGAATTAATAACACCGGCAATTATATTCCAGGGAGAAATGTTTTGGATGCTTTGCTCCCGCTGCCCAAATTCTAAGCAGGTTTCCAATCCAGAAAGAAAATTCAGAGCCTGATCCTATGCAAGTTTCCAGCACTGAGGAAGCAATGGGGTGTGCGCTGCACCCGGTTCTAAGGATGCTCAAGGTTCTAACCTTCTCAAGGTTCCTCTAACCTTGAATAGGGGCCATATCCTAAAGTCAAATTAAGGCCTTTGCTCCCAAGCAGTTAGGGTGACTTTCCATAAGATAACACTAGAGGGTGACGTAACTACGTGGATCCATAACTGCTTGGGATTTTGCCCTAGGTTCCCTAACTTTGGGGCTGCATTGAAGCTCCGTCAGTGCTCGAATATTGGAACTGATGGTGTGTCGTGACTATTTTAGTGCATTGCCAGTTTGTAGGGTTGCCAAAGTTTTCTTCCACAAAATTGGGACAGGTCCCTCCGTTCCATTTGCCAGTATGTGAACATAACCCCCCAAATTTGGGATTATCCTTGGGTTTTCGGGACATCTGGCAACCCTCCTAGTACGCCATAAGATGAGAAAAATTCCTGCCTTCCATGAAGGACGAGACATGGTGTGAGATGAATTGGGGGCAAATTAATACTGAATATCTTAAATGTATATCTAGAATATATTAGATAACTTACCCCCAAATCCAGCGTAACTACAGGAGCACATAAGAGACTTAAGGGAAAATCTATGGGAAAAACTATGGGAAATTCATATTGCAGTCCAGAGTAAGTTGTTTGTACACCGGAGCAAGGACTTCCCGTAGTTACTCTGGATTTTGTTGTTAGATGCCAGGGCAGCAGCTCCTTTCCCAAAACATCAGATTTCTGAATTAATTAACAGGTGTCCCTTAGAAGGGTTTTTTTCTGGAACCTCCGGTGGATTAAAAATAATCCGTGTATAAAGAAAACAATGGAAAAATAGGTTTAAAGGTGACCCATTTGGGGAGTGTGTCCCTTCCATGATGGAGGAATCCACTAAGACCCAGTTTGCAGAAAGTACCATTTCCGATGCCATCCTCTCTGGGCAAGTCAAAGGTTACCGGCCAAGCTTTCATACTAGTCTATGAAAATGGAAGTGCAGGTATTTTATTCCCCATAAATCTGTAATTGTTCTTGCCGGAAGAACTTGACCATCTTTTGAGAATATTAAATACAGCATCATGGCTTCAAGGAACAGATCCTGGAACGGTTGGCTTCTCCGTTCATTCTGCCGTCTAAAAATATCATCGGGTAACTTGCCAACAGCAATCAATGAAGAGATACTGACTCGTAATAGCTGAAAGGAAACTGGCAAGGAGCACATACCCCAATCTGAAAATTACAGCACTCTCAAGCACTTGCATCTTCAGTGGAGTAGCTCGAGGGGTACAAAGCACTCGGTTTTGGAGGCACTTCAATGCACCGTGCAATGTTTTGCACCCAGTCTAGCTATGTTACTCTAAACCTCCCAGATTGCAGCCTTAAGAGATCCTGCCACATTTTTGAGTTCACACAAGCATCAAGGCCTGGGGTTTTCCTCTGGGCAAAAAGGCAAATGAAATTTTACTTTGTGAAGTTCTCCAGCCTGGAAAAACTCTTGGGATGCACCGGTGCAAGGGAATTTGGGTTGTCTGAAAACCGACTTTCGTAGATTAAAGCAGCAACCAACTCTCTTGAAATTTGTCCAGCAAGCAAAATATATATTTTGGGGTCAAGTTGCTGTGGGTGGCGCAAGCGGTTAAGACACTGTGCCTGTTAACCAGCAAGCCAGGGTTTGAGACCTGGGTCGGCCCCACAAGACAGGGTGAGCTCCTGTCCTTAGCCCAGCTCTGCGACGCAGCTGGAACCAATTGTATTGGCTCTGCCTTTCCATTGGACTAATTCAGTGGCGTGGAGAGGGGGGATTTGCTGCTTGGGTCACAGCCTATCCTCCATAACAATCCAACCCAGGCTTTTGTGCTTCGCATGCAGCGTATGCAGCGCTGAGCACGATACCATAGTCTTCCAAGACTGACGGAGGCCTGCTTTTCTATTAATAAGCATGTCAATAGGAAAATCCTTGCTTGCTCTAGATCAGCAATTTTCAACCAGTGTGATGTGACACACCAGTATGCCGTGTGTGGTGCAAGGAGTGCCATGGGAGTTTGACAAATTTATTTCTTTTTTAAATAAATATATAATGACATTATTAAGTGTTAAAATGCATTATTATGTATTAAATAAATACCATTTAGTAAGAAAGTTACCATGGGTGTTGCGGAGCTATGCATCACCCAGTGCGGAAGCGAGTGTTTCACCCAGCGCACTCATTCTGCTCTGCTCCAAGGAGGAGCACCTAAGAGGAAACAGAGCATGCCGGTGTCCAGCATGGAAGTCCAGGCATGTACAGTGGGTTCAGGGTACTCCTATCCCATGGTGCATGCCCAGAGCTCTGGGCACCAGCATGCTGGACACTGGCACGCTCAGTCACCTCTGCTCCAGAGGCTTCTTCTCTTTGGAGCCGAGTGCACTTGTGTTCAGCACACGCCATGGGCATGCGCCATGATTAATTGATTGATGTGCCTTGACTATTTCAGTACCTGTTTAGTGTGCCATGAGCTGAAAAAGTCTGAAAATCACTGCTATATATACCTTGTCAATATCTGTGCACATATGCATCTTTCCAAACTATTTGTCCACCTCTCAACTTCCCATTGCTGCAGGGATCTCACTAAGATCTGCCAGCACAACGCTGACCTCTGGCCCATGTGGCTGGGACTCACAGCTCTAGCACCCTGCACGCACCTGTTCCCCAGTGCAACACCTGCGCACAATAACTGGAAAATTCTTTTTGGGACAGAGCCCATTCATCAGTGACAAGGCGCGCACTTAACCGAGAAAGACAAGTGGACAACCCAAGCAGAAAAGAAGAAACTGAATTGCAATATACTTGGGGAGAGAAAAAGATAAACTATGAAATAAGGCAAATGTTTGGAACAGCCTCGAGAAACAGTTCTCCGACAGAGATTTATATTTTAAAGATTGCTGATAAGGTGGAAAGCTTCCGGATGAATGAGCAAATAATCAGACACACTCTCGGCGGTGCAAAGAGATGCGTATCGTCTTGGCTTCGGATCAGCTATGCATCAAATGCTGCTGTCTCTCTTTTGAGAGAGGAGACTAAAATTGGTCTGAAAGGGGGAGAAAAAAAGAAAAAGAACAAATCAACAGTCTTAGGAAAGGATCTGGAAATGCTATCATTGGTTGCAGTGGCATAGCTAGAGGGGGTGGAGCTGTCAGTCTTGGAAGAGTGTGCAGGGGACCTATTCCAGGCAGGGGGAGGGAAACGGGAATACGGCTCCATTTTGCTCCCACCACCTGGAATGGCTTCAAAAGGAGAGGCCTCTTGCACACTCCCTGTAAGGCTGACTGCTGAACCCCCCTCTAGCTATTCCACTGGCTCATTGTATCCTGATAGAACTCATTGCTTCTCCATTCCATTTTGATGCATTCACCGGGAAAGAATCACAATGAACATGGATGATCATATGAATCAGTCTTGCGTTTCTTGGTCTGACCTAACTCACAGGGTTGTTGTGTGGACAAAAAGGAGGGAAGGAAAGGGTCTCAATAAAAATAAATAAAATAATGGCATTGCTTAGGGATAATCCAGCACTCAAAGTATAAGGGCAACCATTTTCAACCATTGTTACATTGTGGTTTGGTGATCAACATGGTCAACCACTGGGTATGGAGGAGGCCAAGCAATCTGCAGAGCTCCCCGGGTCTCCCCAGACTATGGCACAGTCTGGCATGACCCTTGGGAAGTCCAAAAATCACCCCCATTCCCCTGCAGGGACATGATCCTGATTATTGCACTGCTGTTTTTCCCCTTCTCCAACCCCCTTAAAGGTTGCAGGTAGGGTTGCCATATGGTTGGAAAAACAGGGACAATCCCAATTTGGGGGGTTTGTGTTCACATACTGGCAAATGGGGCAGAGGGTCCTGTCCCGATTTCATGGAAGAAAATTATGGCAACCCTAATTGTGGGGGACTTTTACATGAACTGGGGTTTTTTGGAACCCTCCAGTTTTAGTAGCACTACTCTAAGCTTTGACTCGGTGGGCTTTTACACTGCAAGGAGAACTCCGGCACTTTGAATATGATCAGAAATCCATTATAAGAGGCAATCTGAAATATTGCCTCTTACACCCATAAATGGAAGATGCACCCATATTGCCTCTTGCACCCATAAATGACTGGCTTTAAAATTAAGCTTATTGCTGCTGATCTCAGTGCACTATGTGGCTGTGTGTTGCGCAGGGAATGTACACAGTCAACGATGTGGTTTTTTGTGTATCAACTTATTCACCTTCCTAAGAACTATCCTTTTCATGTCACAGATTAAGGCTGCAATCCTAACTATACTCTCCTAGGAGTAAGTACTGTTGAAGACAATAGGTGGATTTCTGGTAGACAATTCCCCCAAATCCAGAATAACTACGGGAGCATGTAAGAGACTTTATGTGCACCTGTAGTTATTGCACCACCTAATGAAAACCTATGGGAAATTCATATTGGAATCCAGAGTAAGTTGTTTTTACACCGGAGAAAGGACTCCCCATAGTTATTCTGGATTTTGCCCATAGGCACATTTGCCTACTCACGAGTAAAGTCACAATATTGGGCACTTTCACTTTCGCATAGAGCTCAACTCATATTTTATAGTTATAGTTCTTTGGCCATAACATTTGATCGGAAGGAGATATTTCAAAACTGATTTTTGCAGTGGATTCTACTCTTCGATACAAATCCAACAACATGTGACATGATGGGGTCTTGCACACCATTGCAAAGTTCCAAAATGAAGCAAAAACGGAGGACAATGAAGCCCCTTTGGAGGACGCCCAGACAGAAGGCTAAAGAAAGAGGACAAATCTGGAAATATCCAGTCATATGGTCACCCTGCTTGTGGTGTAACTTATTCCAGCCTACCCAGGGGTTAGGATTGCCCTGCTAAACTCACTGGGCTGTTCAGGGTCCTGCACATCTGAATATTTTTCTGCTATATTTTGATCTTGCTATTGAAATTCAGATCTGCTGATCAAATTTCTATTTATTTATTTATTTATTTATTTATTTATTTATTTATTTATTTACTTACTTACTTACTTACTTACTTACTTACTTACTTACTTACTTACTTACTAGATTTGTATCCTGCTTTTCCCCCGCTCATCAAGAGGGAACTCAAGGAAACTAATAGCAATTAAAACTGAGAACAAGTTTGCAATCCTAAAGACACTTTCCTGGGAGTAAGACCCATTGAACACAATGCGGCTTACTTTTGAGAAGACATGATTAGGATTGTACTCTTAAGTGCAATTAAACAAATTGGATAAAAACAATCAAAGCGACAATGAAATGCCATTAAAAACTGCTGGACGGTTCAGACGTCAGCCCTGCTCAACACTGCTGATGGCTCCTGGGTTCTCAAGCCTGCTTGTACTGCTTTAAAAATTGTTTTTGGTTTGGTTCCCAACCATATATGCCTTCACAAGGCCCTTTATCCTTGTTCAGACTCATTGCTCCTGCGCCACTTGGGTGCTTATCTCAGAGGCCACAGACGGTGGTCCGCTGTCAGCCAGTGCGCACGCTTGAAGAACATAATACAATTTGACTTGTTGCGCAGACCTTTTCCAGCTTTCAATATGATTTATGGTGACTGATTTTTCTTTCCTTTGTGCTGTACTTTTCACAAATAAAGCTCTCTGCAACTTTCAGTGTTTTAAGGTACAGGTTTAGTTCTAGTGCTAAGCTGGAAGAAACTTAATCTCACATTTGGAAGTTGCCAGATCGCCAAACACTCCTGTGAGATTGTGGCTGCAATCCTACAGACACTTTCTTGGGAGTAAGACCCATTGAACACAATGGGGCTTACTTTGTATAGTCCCATTTGATGAAGATGCTGAGAAATAGTTTTCTAGACTTTTCATAGAACTACAATTTGTAGGACTCAGACAGAAACTGAAGCAGGATAAAAGCACAATCCTAACCATGTCTTCTCAGAAGTAAGCTCCATTGTGTTCAGTGAGTCTTACCTCCAAATCCAGAGTAACTACAGGAGCATGTAAGAGACTTTATGTCATCATCATTGGAAAGACTCTGGTATCGTGCTCTGATTTGGAGGTCCTGAAACAACATCTAGTGTGACTGAAGAGGCCAATGTGAGAGTGTCCATCCCTTCCACACTGAGGACAAATAAACTCCGTCCCCTGCCCAGGCCCAGGTTTCGCTGCTTTCGGGTCTGTCTCTTTGCTTCAGCCTGCCGAACAAGTGTCTCTTCCAGTTGGAGAAGGCCATGCTGGGTCTTTTGCCTCCACGCTGAACGGTCAGAGGTCAAGGTTTCCCAGCTGTTGATGTCCATTCCCAAGGCCTTTAGATCCCTCTTGCAGATGTCCTTGTATCGCAGCTGTGGTCTCCTTCTTGGGCACTTTCCCTGCACTAATTCTCCATATAAGAGATCTTTTGGAATCCGACCATCAGCCATTCTCACGACATGCCCAAGCCAGCGTAGACACCGCTGTTTCAGAAGTGTGAACATGCTAGAGATTCCAGCACGTTCCAAGACTGCGTTGTTTGAAACTTTGTCATGCCAGGTGATGCCAAGAATACGTCGGAGACAGCGCATATGGAAGGTGTTCAGCTTTCTCTCCTGCCATGCATAAAGGGTCCAAGACTCGCTGCAGTACAAGAGTGTGCTCAGGACGCAAGCTCTATAGATTGCTGATTGTTAGTCCAAAGTCTTGGCAGGCTTTGCTAAAACAGTCCATAAGTTGTTGAAGGTCTTCGGCAGAGTGAGCAGTAACAGCAACGTCATCGGCGAAGAGGAACTCCCGCAAGCATTTCAGCTGGACATTGGACTTTGCTCTTAGTCTGGAAGGATTGTAGAGTTTTCCATCGGATCTGGTCCGGAGATAGATTCCCTCTGTTGCATTTCCAAAGGCATGCTTCCCATGATCCCAAATAAAGTTGGTGCGAGGACGCAGCCCTGCTTCACTCCAGATGTGAAAGGAGTCTGATGTTAAGCCATCTGCTCAAATCTAATGCTCACCTTTTCCAGCCCAATTCCATCTCCAAAATCAGAGTACACATTTAATTTGATGGTTAATTATATCTGAGTCAGTACAGTATTTTCATTATAAGTATAGGGTATTTTCATTATAAGTATAGGGTATATGTTAGATTTGATGGCGCATTAGATTAGAGTAAATGTGGTAATTCTTTACCCACAATATCATTAATTTGTGGTACTCCTTGGCACAGGATGTGGTCATGGAGTGTGGCCTAGATGCCTTTCAAAGAGGCTTGGAAATATTTCTGGAAGGAATATCTTCTGGAGGTTATAAGCCATGATGGGCATGTGCAACTGCATGTTTTTACAAGTATGCTACTTCATGCGTACTACCTCAGGCACACAGGATTGATGCGTACTACCTCAGGTGCACAGGACCACTTGTGAGATCCAGGAAGATGAACTAGATGGGCCTTTGGCGTAATCCAGCAGAGCTCTCCTTATGTTTGATTTATGGCAGATTAAAAATGTTCCATAATTACTCAGCTCTAATGCACTATCAAATATATTGTGCACCCTATACATATAATCAAAATACCATATTTACTCAAATCTAACTAACCACCGACTCTAATGCACACACTGATTTTGGAAACTGAATTTGGCTGAATAAGGTAAATGTTAGATTTGAATAAAAACAGAATAAAAATTTTAACCAGCTTATAATGCTTGACGCTGTTCTGAACTGAACACTTTTATTCCATTTTCCATTTCAGAAAGTGAATGTGCTATCATAGTTTCAAACTTTACTGGGGAAAACACACACACAGCTCACTCCCACCAACACCACCACCCAATTTCCCCAGTTCCTTGCCAATATCCCAATAAATATTGCTTTTATTACTGCTGACAAGTTTGGAAACATACAGCTTAATTTTCGGCTTGGCAGATGACTTCCACAAGCACCCTTAATATGGCGTATTGTCTAAGCCGCCGGCAGCCACTTGCAATTTGCTAGCAATAAAAACATTAAGGTGTATTGGCCCTTCAGATATTTTGAGCGATAGTTTCTTGGCAATGTTTTCTCATAAAACAGACATAGTATTGCAGGCAAAACTCTGGGCTATAATATATGGCTTCTCTTTTCGGCATGGTTTAGTATGTGAAGGAGTATCAGACTTTGTGATGAGATTTCAGAAGAAGCCAGGTGACTACTTCTGTATGTACTGCAAACACAATTTGCTACCTATCAGGGTTGTCGTTAGGTTGGTGCGGCTGACACCAAGTGGTACTCCTGAGAGGGAGGGTGATGCACTGGAGGGGTTTGACAAATCCACCCATCCATCCATTCATCCATCCATCCATCCATTTCTCTACAATCTTCTCCATATCTATCTATCTATCTATCTATCTATCTATCTATCTATCTATCTATCTATCTATCTATCTATCTATCTATCTATTTATGTCTGCCTGCCTGCCTGCCTGCCTGCCTGTCTGTCTACTGTATGTACTCGAATCTAAAGCTCACCTTTTCCAGCCAAATTCAGTCTCCAAAATTAAGATGTGCATTAAATTCAATGGTGCATTAGATTTGAGTAAATGTGGTATATACAAACACACTGCACATCACCCCACTCTGGCATGTCACCCCCAAACTTCCCCAGCCTAGTGCTGAGCACACTTGCCTAATGCGCACAAGCGATGCATTAGGCTTCCCCAACCTAGTGACAGGCAAGCGTGCCCGTCGCAGGGTGACCATGTAGAATGGAGGACAGAGTTATCTACCTTTAACCATTGGATCGAAGAGGGAATTGAGGCAGGTTTTTCTCATCATAGGAGAATTTAAAAAGCAGCACCTGCCTAAATTCCCTGCCTAAATTAAAGGTAGAGGCACCCTGTCCTATACGGTCACCCTAGCCCATGGCTATGATGGGGAAGCATAATGCACACATAGTACAATGGTTCTGCATGCACACTGTACCTCTGAAGCTGTGTGGAGGAGTGGGGATAGATGGGGGCATAGGGGATGAATTATTGGATAGGGTCTGGGTGAAGGGTGGTGGATAGGTTCTGGGTGAAGAGAGTTTGCTCAGAGGGTAGGACTGGCCCAGGATAGCAAGTATCTTCTTCTATGCTGTATTAAATCTATGGGGTTGCAATCTTAATCTCCAGTGAGGCTGGCACAAGGTCAGTGCTGACCTGTGGGTTTCAGAAAAGTGCTGTAAGATACTTCTACACCACTCCTTGGGGGTTCAACCAGGGCACAAATATGTGCCAGCCTCTCAACACCACCACTGGAACATGGAACATGGAGATGGGTGAGTTGCACTGGTCCAAACTGTTTAGGATTGTGCACCAAGAAGATATTAGATATTCTCAGATCAGGGCCAGACACTACATTTTTCTAAAGAGTTACTACAGACATCACAAAAAAGAGAGAGGATTAAAAAGAGACACTAAAGAGCCGATGGCACCATCTTAAAAGACCGTAATATTGCCGGATATTTCATTTTCTATAGTTTCTACTTGCCTCAGATAATCCAGAAAGAAAAGCAATATAAAGGAAACAAATGAAATGTAATTTTCAAGCTAATTACACCAGATGTATTCAGCCCCTTGTCACCTTCTGTTTTATATTTTATCTTTAAAATGCAACAAGCCCAATAATATTAAAATGAACCACTTAAACAGCAACTTTTTTTGCTTTTTTTGACTTGTTCTGCATGGCGGAGCAGCTTCCAGAAAATATTTGGAGCTGAATTATGGCTCTACGGCTGGCAACAAAAGAGCCCATGTCCTTGGTGTACAAGGGCAGCAATCACAGAAACAGGTTTTGATGGTATCCAACTGGAATTCCTAATTCATTCTGGGAGACTCACAAGGATCTGGCTTGGCAAATTCTTTCCAAACATACCCCAAATCCAGAGTAACTACGGGCGCACGTAAGAGACTCTCCCTACAATCCGGAGTAACTATGAGAGCACGTAAGAGACATTATGTGTACCCATAGTTACTGCGCCACCTAGTGAAAACCTATGGGAAATTCATACTGCATTCCAGAGCAACTTGTTCTTACACCAGAGCAAGGACTCCCCGTAGTTACTCTGGATTACGCCTATTATGTGCACCTGTAGTTACTGCACCACCTAGTGAAAACCTATGGGAAATTCATACTGCATTCCAGAGCAACTTGTTCTTACACCAGAGCAAGGACTCCCCGTAGTTACTCTGGATTACGCCCATTATGTGCACCTGTAGTTACTGCACCACCTAGTAAAAACCTATGGGAAATTCATACTGCATTCCAGAGCAACTTGTTCTTACACCAGAGCAAGGACTCCCCGTAGTTACTCTGGATTACGCCTATTATGTGCACCTGTAGTTACTGCACCACCTAGTGAAAACCTATGGGAAAATCATATTGGAATCCAGAGTAAGTTTTTCTTACACTGGAGAAAGGACTCCCTGTAGTTACTCTGAACTTCCACCAGAATTTTAAAAAGCCAAATATCACTTCTGAAACCTAGCAAGCCGCAAGACAGAGTTGACCACTATCACCCAATTGCCCTTCTGAGTTCAAGTTAAAAATGTCTGGAGAAACTAATCAGGAATAGAATTGGCCCCATAATAGACACATTTCTGCCCATGGAACAAGCTGGCTTTCGACATAACTAGCTGTGAGCACAATCCTAACCATGTCTACTCAAAAGTAAGGCTCATTGTGTTCAATGGGTGTTACTCCCAAGAAAGTGTCTTTAGGATTGGAGTCTGTGTTGATCAGGTAATGAACCTAACAGGCAGGGGGACCATATGACCAGAAATTTCCAGAGTTTTTATTTTTTTGTCTCTTTTTTGGTCTTTTTTCCTCTCTCTTTTTTCTCTTTTTTCGTCTCCTTTCCACGTGTCCTCCAAAAGTGCTTCATTGTCCTCCCTTTAGAAACTTTAGTACCCCATCATGTCAAATGTCGTTGGCTTTGTACTGAAGAGCAGAATCTTGAAATATCACCTTCCTATCAAAGGTTATGGCCATAAAATTAAAAATTAAAAGTATGCATTGAGCTCTATGGGAAAGTGAAAGTGCCCAATATTGCGGCTTTACTCTTGAGTAGACAAATGTGCCATTGTCGGCCAGAAAGGCCAGGTTGAGAGGAATCCAAGACCTTGTCCTCCTTTTGAGGTTTGGGCATCAGGTCACCCCCTGCTAACAAGTCATATCGAGGCTGGTTTCTACTGAAGTTTAAAAACCACAGTTGGGGTCATTGATTTGACTGCAGCTTATGACACTGTGTGGAAGAAGGGACTGCCATACAAACTGACTCGCATGATCCCAGGTAAAATCCTCTATCGTCTAATCAACAACACGCTCAGTGACAGATCCTTTCAGATCATAATGGGGGACAAGGTAAGAAAACTCAACAACAGCCTCCCACAAGGTTTTGCTATGGCACCCACACTTTCAATCTTTATATTTCAGATATGCCAGCTACAAGGGGATGTAAATTTGACCTGGCACTTGCAGCACAAGATAAAAACATGGAGGTATAGACTGCCGCTGTAAAGATCTTCCTAATGGTGACTCCCTGAACATATAGTCCATGGATCTGCAAACCAGCAAACAACCAACCAACCATCCATCCATCCATCCCCTTCTCTACAACCTTCTCCATATCCATCTATCCCCGTCTCTACAAACATCTATCTATCTATCTATCTATCTATCTATCTATCTATCTATCTATCTATCTATCTATCTATCTATCTATCTATCTATCTATCTATCTATCTATCTATCTGTCTGTCTGTCTGTCTGCCTGCCTGCCTGCCTGCCTGCCTGCCTGTCTGTCTGTCTGTCTGTCTGCTTTTCAACTAAAAAGTTCACAAAGCGGTTTACAAAGAAAATGAAAACAGTTAATGGCAAATGGGTCATTACAAGCATGGGCTTGTATGCAGCAACTAAGATCCCAATCCCATGTCTGTCTACTCAGGAGCAAGTTCCATTATAGCTGCTGGAACTTTCTCCTAGAAAAGTGAGGATAGAATTGCAACCATAGAAACATTTTCTCCCCAGGAAGTCCACCAGGCTTGTTTTAAATGTTAAGATTGTTCTGTTCTTGTTCCTTTTTTCTGGGAACTTTTATAAGCTTTGTGTCTTTGGTTTTTTCCACCCTGATGGTCACCTCTGTTGTGATAATTTATTCATTTTGTACTTATTTTAATTAAGACTGCTTTTATGACGGCACACCGCTTTGGCGGCCTCTGGAGTGGAACCGAAAGGCAGCCCCAAATTTCCAAATAAAATTAATCTGTACGTCACTTATGACCTCCACATTCTTCTCTTATTTGTGTAACGGTATGGAAGTCCACCAAAATCAGCATTCAGCTTTCTGATTGTTTACTGATTTATACTGTCCTTTCCTGCCACACAGAAAACATGTACCCTTGAAACCCCCAAGCATTCCCAGAGTCAGAATACAGTTGCATTCATTTTCATTTTCCCTTTTGTTTTTCACAGGGACTGGAAGAAAAAGAAGGCTGGGCCTCTTTCGATCAGCCCTGATTAATAATTCAAGTACAGTGGTACCTCTCATAACAAGTGCTTCACATAACAAGTATAAATTTCCAAGAAATCTTGCTTCACATAACAAGTTCCACTTCACTTAACAAGCAAGCACGTTATGGGCATGCATGCTACGCAGTCCTGATGTTCCACCCGGAGGCTTTAAAAGGGCTGCCAGAAAGCTCTGCTGCCTCTAACTGCCCCTAACTTGGGGGCAATTGCCTGGGGGGTGCCTGAGGCAGCTGCCCCTAACTGCCCCCAACTGCCCCCACTGGCCACCTTGAACATCCAGTAGCATCCCAGGTAAGCCTCCCAGGAAAGTGTCTTTGATTGCAGCCTCCTGACCATGTCTACTCAGAAGTAAGCACCATTGTGTTAAATGGGGCTTACTCCCAGGAAAGTGTCTTTAGGACTGCAGCCTAAGTAGACTTTATAGGATCATACACATTGAATGCATGTTTTGAATCCAATTCCAGTGTTTTCTCATCATTTTTACATCCAGTTAATATTTTTATATGAATATTTTGGGGGTTGTGAAACCAACTGTCTGAGTTTCCATTATTTCCTATGGGAAAATCCGTTTCACTTAAAGAGCGTTTCACTTAAAGACCAGGCCTCCGGAACGAATTAAGCTCTTTATGTGAGGCAGCACTGTAGTCACAATCTCCTCTGTTATTGATTGAATGGTTGATTGATTGATTGTGGGGCTTATTAATAAAGTGTGCATCAGGATGCATTTGCAACATTAGGAAACCACTTACAGATTTCAAGGAAACCAAGCAAAATGTCATGCCTGAGGACTCCCCTCTAGGAAATCCACCTTCTCAACTTGGTTTGAAGGAGGAAGAATATGACTTTCAGTAGAAAAAAATAAAATAAAGGAGGTTATAGTTTTTTTTTAAAGAATCCAGGAATTTGGTATATTGCAGAATTGTCATAGCTTTAGGGCAAGCGAACCAGGTCTGCAGAGTCTTCACATTAAAATGTCCATCAATGGAGAGAGACAATATATCTCGAGAATCTCACTCCTGCTAATGTAAATTTAACTCCTGGAACAAACCCCATCTTTTTCTAAAGTTATATAACGGATCTCTCGGTTCGTGGGCAAGGAGTGAATACAGAAGTGGATTCAAGATTAACAAGCTTTGAAGGAGCCATAGAGCACAATCCTAACCATGTCTACTCTAAAGTAAGACCCATTGTGTTCAATGCATCTTACTCCCAGGAGGTCCCAAGTTACATCCCAGGTTGAAAGGATCAGGTTGGGAAGCACATCCTCAATCAGAAATCCTGGACATCATGACTAGATGTTTCCAGATTTGTCCTCTTTTTTAGCCTTCTGTCCGGGTGTCCTCCAAAAGGGCTTCATTGTCCTCCATTTTGGCTTCATTTTGGGACTTTGCAATGGTGCACAGTACCACATCATGTCATATGTCATATTGAAGAGCAGAATCCAATGCAAAAATCTGTTTTGAAATATCACCTTCCTATCAAACATTATGGCCCAAAAACTAAAAATCAAAAATATGCATTGAGCTCTACGGGAAAGTGAAAGTGTCCAATATTGTGGTTTTACTCGTGAGTAGGCAAACATGCCATTGTCCACTGGAAAGGACAGGCTGAGAGCAATCCAAGACCTTGTCCTCCTTTTGAGGTTTGGGCATCTGGTCACCCTGATCTTAGGCTAGATCAGGGGTGACCCAGCCTTTTTGTAGGAGGGCTACACACATTGCAATCCTAAGCTTGTCTACTCAATAGTAAGTCCTATTGTGTTCAATAGGACTTACTCGCAGGAAAGTATAAGCACCACGTCAACTCAAAAATAAGTCTCATTGTGTCAATTGATCTTACTCCTAGAAAAGTGTCTTCAGGAATGCAGCCGTACCCCCAAATCCAGAGTAACTACAGGAGCCCATAAGAGACTTTACGTGCACCTGTAGTTACTGCACCACCTAGTGAAAACCTATGGGAAATTCATATTGGAATCCAGAGTAAATTGTTTTTACACTGGAGCAAGGACTCCCCTTAGTTACTCTGGATTTTGCCCATAATCTCTTTGACAGTGTGTTGTGTGCCGAGGAATTAATCTGCATTTCAAATTTGAATGAATTTACATAAATGATTGGAGTCAGAACTTTTAGGATCTTCCTAAAAGTGGCAACCATCTGGGTCTACTTCCCTACCTCTGTTTTCATGTGTGCTGGGGCCAGCCATGGGACCGTCCTGTTTAGATAAGTCCTGGTTCTAGGTTTCAGATATGATTCAGTTAGGGTTGCCAAAATTCTTTTCCACCAGGGTGATCAGATGCCCAGACCTAGGACAAATCTGGAAAAATCCAGTCATATGGTCACCCTGTCGTCCACAAAACCAAGATAGGACCCCTGTCAAACTTGCCAGTATGTGAATGCAATCCCCGAAAACTGGGACAATCCTAGTTTTCGGGGACGTTTGGCAATCCTAGATTTGACCAAGAACATCCTTCCAAACAGGACAAGCTGTCCTATAAAAAGAATTCTCCAAATCCAATTTTAATCCAAGGCAAGGTTCGGCAGCAACTATTTTTTCCCACTGTTGCCTTCACAATTCCTCATGATACTAAATTATGTATGGGTTTCTCCTGCCTCCATATGCCAAGAGTGGGGTTCCTTTTGGCTGGCTCGTTTGACTGGTGATCTCCAAACAGATGTTGCAAATGAAATAGGAAACCCATTGCTTTTGACATGTATTATCCCCCTTGCCAGATGGCGGAGGAAGGATGACACTACCTGTCACAAGAAGGGAATTGTGTTTGACATGTCCTTCATTTGGATGAGCAGCGTGGCACTCCTGGCCAAACTCTGCATCTGGTCCATCAAATGCTACTTGACAGCACTAGACATCTGACTGTTGGTTGGCAAATGCCGGGCTATGTTTACATGACATAATGAGCAAAGGGATGGCGACGCAGAGTGAGCAAAGAAACAGGAACCCGGTACTGGAAACAGCCTGGAAACAAATTATATCAATTATTCACCAAGTTGTACACTATGTTGGCCTTTGCTTCTCTCATAAGTCACCAGTGAAACAGACAGACTGCTACCTCCTATCATTTCTACTTGTCTACAGGTCTAACCTTGTTATATGTGGATTTTTTATATATGGATTTGACTCAACACGAATGGCCTCTGCAAACCACAGCTTTAAAAACAGCTTTTTCTACTGTTGTACAGAGGCAGTAATGCAAACAATCATTCCATTTTTCAGCCCCAGAATCAAACCACTGCAGATATAGAGGCACTACTTTATTCCATTCGGCACAATAGAGAAGCAAGAAACCTAGAAGTAGCGTATTTACTTGAATAAAATGTGCCATTGAATATAATGCGCACCCTTTACTTAAAATCAAAATACTGTATTTACTCAATTCTAATTAACATTGAATCTAATGCGCACCCTGATTTTGGAGACTGAATTCAGCTGAAAAGGTGAGTATTATATATTTGAGTAAATACAGTAGCCCCCAAATCCAGAGTAATTATGGGAGCACGTAAGAGACTTTACGTGCACCTGTAGTTACTGCATCACCTAATGAAAACCTATAGGAAATTCATATTGGAATTAAGAGTAAGTTGTTCTTACACCAGAGCAAGGATTCCCCGTAGTTACTCTGGATTTTGCCCAAAGTCTTTAAACCTATTTTCCATTGTTTTCTTTATATGACTTTTTATTATCCATGGGAGATTCAGGAATGGAACCCTAGTGGATAACTAGGGACACCTGTACTGTGGCTATTTAGGACCAAAATGTGGGCCATGATTATGGGTTGGGTATGAGTTTAGGAAGGCTCAACTGCTACAAAGACCCCAGGATTAACACAATGAACCAAAATGTATCTATCCCATCTCTCAATGCAACAACATCCAAGGCCACAAAAATGAAGATAATAAATGAAATGCAAAAGTAATAAAATAGTAAAATGAGGCCAATACTAAAACACGTGAACTAAAACAATGATAAAACTTTTCAATGTATCAACATGAGGTTGGATTAGATGGCCTCTTTGATCCCTATTATTAGTAGATTAATTAATGAATAAAAATATTGTTTATTTCCAGGTTTTATGGGGGAAGTGCTTAGTGGGTTGTGATAATCCTTTTAAAAGGTAGATCCCAGTGCTAAAAGTTTGGGGAACATTGCTGAATGAAATGTATATGGATCCAGAGCCTCTCTCTTTATACTGCACAAACTTGGCATCCATCAGTTTTGAAAGACTATGGTATCATGCTCGACGCTGTATGTGAAGCATGAAGGCCTGGGTAGATTAATATGGAGAATAGTCTATTACCCAAGCAGCAAATCCCCCATCTTCACGCCAGTGAAATAGTCCAATGGAACGGCAGAGATACACTGCATAACTCTAGGGCAGTGGTTCTCAATCTTCCTAACACTGTGACCCCTTTATAAGTTCCTCATGTTGTGGGGACCCCCAACCATAAAATTATTTTCATTGATACTTTATAACTGTAATTTTGTTACTGTTATGAATCGTAATGTAAATATCCAATGTGCAGGATGTATTTTCATTGTTACAAATGAAATGTGTGTTCTGTGCACACATTGAACACAATGGGATTTATTTCAGAGTAGGCATGCATAGGATTGGGCCCTGAGGCCGCAATCCTATCCACATTTACATGGGAGTAAAGGCCTCCCTTTACTGGGGAAAATAATGGGATTTTTTCAGAATAGGAATGCATAGGATTGGGCCCTGAGGCTGTCAGTCAGCCCCAGTGCACGCGCAGCTACAGCCGGAGGTCTGGCAAGCTTGACCTGGCCCCCTGCACCAGGGGTCTTTAGGCGACCTCCAGGAAAGCTCTAGGTGACCCCCAAAGGGGTCCCAACCCCCACTTTGAGAAACACTGCTCTAGGGCGTTCCCATATGCTCCACTCACAGAGTGACCATATAGGTCACCTATACCTTTAAGCATTGCATAGAAGAGGGAATTGAGGCAGGCTTAGCTCAACAAAGAAGGGTTTAAAAAGCATGACCTGCCTCAATTCCCTCTTCTATGCAATGGTTAATGGTCCTCCATTCTATATGGTTCCCCTTTATTTCACACATGCTACAGTCACAGTGTACTCATAATCCCTGGTTAGGCTAACCTGAAACAGGTCCCGGCATAAGTCCCGTGCCAGCCTGAGGTGTCTCAAAAGTGCTGCAAGGCATTTCTTGGGGTGAGGACAGTGTACAGATATGCGCTGGCCTCCCCACGCCACTGCGGAAATGGGGAGATGAGTGAGCTGCAAGGCCTAAATCATATAGGATCAGATAGGCAGCAAACAGGCAGAGCAGGAAAGCCGGACAGAGAGAACTGGAGTGGAGATTTCTGCAGCAAGTGTCAATATCGATTGGCTCGAGCAGCAACTGTTAGAAGCACTAGGAGGCCTTCAAGCACATTGACGTACACAGGTTGCTCTGTAAACCAGACTACAGAGATTCCCCCTGATCTGTGAAAAAGATGGAAAAAGCCCCCAAAATAGGTTTTTTTTCAAAGTGAATCCTTTATTTTTGCTGGCGCTGCTTCTTAGGTGGGTAAACTGCTGACCAAGGGCAGGAACCAGATGCTCAGCAAAAGAAAGAGTGGAGTCCAAAATAAACCCCGAAGGCATCAGGGATTTGATTCACGATGTATATTCAGTTCCCCAAACTGCAAACTCAAGCACCTTCTCTTATCTTCCCAGATGTGGCCATCTTCTCATACTGGGAACTCGCCAAAGGATCCGAACACGGAGACTTCTCAAAGCGGGACTTTCTTTAAATTTCATCCTTGAAAATCATTAAAATCAATTTTAAAAAATCAATCCCAGTGATACACTTTGGAAGGAGGTTGAAAGGTAGGAGCCAGATATAGACCAGCAATCTTAAGGTTTTTTAATAAAAAAATCTTAGGCCACACTAATATGGCTCCAAAATTGACAAGGCACATCATTAGTTTTTTGATAATTGAAAAGTGCACTATGCGCTAGTGTGGGTTTCCCATCCTTCAATGGCCCTGACAATAACATTTGGGGCATCTCCTCCAAATCCTTGCGACACACCTCCAGACCATTCATAGCACATCAATGTGCCATTGCACACTGCTGAAAATCACGGATCTAGACCCAAGTTTGATGAGTATGGTGCAACGTTACGTGGTTCCTGCTTCCTAAGGGGGGACCCAAGACCCTTGCATAGAGTTAGCACAAGATCAGTGATGGGATTCAAAGAAATTAACAACCAGTTCTATGCCCATCTGGCAGCCACTTTTAAATGGCTATTTTTAAACTTTATATGTCTGATCTCTTGTTAACAACCAGTTCTATAGAGTAGGTGCGAACCTGCTGGAACCCACCACTGGACATGATGCCTAATCCTAACCAACGTTCTAGTACTGATGCAGCCACAGTGCAGCACTTGATAAGGGAACAAATGTTTGTTTTCTTGACGAAGCATCTACGAATGCCATCTTATATCAGGATGTAAAGCACACCCACTTGGCATGCTGAAGAAAGGCTGGAAAGATGGAAAGGATGGGGACCTAACTGATAGCAACTGGACCTCTGATGTGCAGGTCAAGGTAGGGGTGGTGTCTAAATGGGGCAATGCTGGGAACCCATGCTTACCTCCTTGAGATACATCAAAGAACTGTAGGAACAGAAGGAGAAAAATAGTGTGAAATTTAGGACCATACAAAATGTATCCTGTCATAAAGGAGACAATAAGCTGATGATGTAAATTGTGAGTTGGAGACCCCTTCACATACTAGAAGACAGCAAGATAATGAACTCAGATAAAATACTAATCTGGCTGTTTGCTGAGAGTGACAGTGATGCAGTTTATTTTCCAAGGCCAATATGAGCAACTGGCTCTATCTTTGCCGATTCAGCATCCAGTGCTGAGCAAAATCATGTTTATGACCTCAAGTATCGTTCCCGTGCATGGCAAAAAGGCATCAAAGTTCAACGATTAGTCTCATGCTTTGCACGCTGAAGGACCGTAATATCTCTGGCATATAAAGGCTGGGAAGGATCTCCATCTGAAACATTGGACAGCTGGTCAGGGTGACCATATAGAATGGAGGACAGAGTGCCTGTACCTTTATCCATTGCATAGAAGAGGGAATTGAGGCAGGTGCTGCTTTTAAAACCCTTGTATGTTGAGTTAAACCTGCCTGAATTCCCACTTCTATGCAATTGTTAAAGGTACAGGCACTCTGTTCAGGGTGATCATATGACCGGAAATTCCCGGATTCGTCCGGATTTTCAGCCTCTTGTCCTGGTGTCCTCCATTTTGGCTTCATTGTCCTCCATTTTGGCTGTCCTACATTCTATATGATCACCCCATTCTGCATAGACAGCCAAGAACTAGATGGACAAACATCTGATTCTGGATAGTGCTTTGCCATTTCAAAGATACTTAAAGACATTCAGGTAGGGTTGCCGAAAATATACCAAAATATCCCCAAAACAGGGACAACTTTGGGGAATTGTGTTCACGTGCAAATGGGACAAAGGGTCCTGTTCCAATTTTGTGGAAGAGAATTATGGCAACCCTACTGTACATCTGGGATCTGCATAAGTTTTAATGGAAACAGCAGCTCTTGTAGGGGAAATCCAACATAACCAAAGGGAAATGCTGGCAAAGAAAGAAAAAGCATCACATTATGTTTTATATTCTATATTCTTCTTCTGAACTGCAAGGAAGGAAAAATAATAAAAAGGTGTATTTAAAGAAGGACAGCACCCCCATGTGGTCCAATCATAGAGTGGGAAAAGGTAGAGGCTGAAGCTTGATGGGGGGAAATAGATTTGGAAACACAACAGGGCTACGATTTAGATTGGGTCACCTTGAAATTCCAAGTGTCTTTATGTGTTTTGTTGCCACAACAAGGAGAACGATTGAAATGTCGAAGGAGAAACGGAGAAACACTTAAAAACAAATTTGGGTACTCACTGTGACAGTTTAAATTGTTCGCATGTGATCCTATGAGCACATTTTCACGCTATAGTGAAAGATGTGCTCGCTTCTGATTATTTCAAATGCTTACGTATTCCATAGTTGTGTATAGCCTGGAATAACCCTTTTCAAATCCAGGAATAGGCACATGGAACAGGCATTTGGGGAATGCACAACAAATGTGCAATTTATCTTCCTATGCAGATTTGGGGCATGATCCAGACAAATGTTAAGCACTTGCAGTTCCCTAGAATTAATTGGGAGAGACTTATCCCTACAATCCAGAGTAATGACAGGAAGACCTATGACTACAGAGTAAGAGGCACTCACTCTGGATTGCTCTATGCATTTCCCATAGGTTTCCCATAGGTGGCACCACAACTACATTGGTGTAAAAGGACCTGTAGTTACTCTGGATTGTAGCCTTAGGCTGCAATCCTAAAAACACTTTCCTGGGAGTAAGCCCAATTGAATATACTTCTGAGTAAACAAGGTTAGGATTGCACCCTTTACCATGTGTTTACCTGCATAACCATGTGCTTTCCTGCCTTGAAATCAATGAAACTACAATGCTCTAGTGCAGTGCCTTGTATGTATTATAATATAGTGCAGCATTTCTCAAAGTGGGGGTCGGGACCCCTTTGGGGGTCACCTAGAGCTTTCCTGGGGTTGCCGACAGACCCCTGGTGCAGGGAGCCAGGTCAGGCTTGCCAGACCTCAGGCTGTAGCTATGCACGTGCTGGGGCTGACTGTCAGCCTCAAGGTCCAATCCTATGCATGCCTATTCTGAAAAAAATCCCATTATAGTCGGGGGCCTTTATTCCCATGTAAATGTGGGTAGGATTGCAGCCTCAGGGCCCAATCCTATGCATGCCTACTCTGAAATAAATCCCATTGAGTTCAGTGTGTGCATAGAACACACATTGCATGAAATATCCTGCATATCGGATATTTACATTACGATTCATAACAGTAGCAAAATTACAGTTATAAAGTAGCACTGAAAATAATTTTATGGTTGGGGGTCCCCAAAACATGAGGAACTTATAAAGGGGTCACGGCATTAGGAAGATTGAGAACCACTGATATAGTGTATATATGGCATATATATATATATATATATACACACACACACACACACACACACACACACACACACACACATATATATATATATATATATATATATATATATATATATATATATATATATATATATATATATACTGTCCCTTGAATATATTATATATAGTATATATTTGGGAGCAAACCCATTTTAATTTTGAAATTTTAAAAATTGCTTAAAAAGTCCCAAATGAGTTAACGATAATTTTTAAAAAATCAAAATGGTGATTTGAGTAAACAGCTGCTAGAACAAACAGGAATAAGTTTCATTTCTCTTGCTAAATCTAAGAGAACCACAACTGAGAAGATGAGCACAATCCTAACCATGTCTACTCAAAAGTAAACCCCATTGTGTTCAGTGGCTCTTACTCCCAGGAAAGTGTCTTTAGGATTGCAACCAATATTGTCTCTTTCTCCAGTTAACAGGTACAATTTTGTGAGACTTATGAGCAAAGCATGCATGATTTGCACCACACTCAGTGTGAGCAGAATCGTGCCCGTTGTGCGTCCTGTAAATAAACACTGCATGTATTAAGAATTATGAGTTTGTCAAAAAAGGATCAAGATGGGATAATTGGCTTGTGAATCATTTTTTTTAAGAAAACAAAAATTATTACTAATGGATCAGAGAGCTGATAATATACAGTAAATGTGCAATGAGCATTTATGTGATCCCTTTTGTTTGTTTGTTTGTTTGTTTGTTTTCAACTTCTAAGATGAATGAAATTAAGCATGAAATTAGAATTTTGATGTCATGCGCCATATAAATATTTCTGGGGAAAAAAGAACCAATGACGTATTGTGTTCTACACAAGAGGAAGGTTTCATCTCCGAAAAGGGTGGAAGTTAAACCCCTTACCATTGATGGGCCACTGGCCAATTTCTGTTGGACCACTCGGACAAAATCACAGTGGTGTGGTTAGAAGGGTGCCCTTCGGGGAGAAAGGCAGAGTACACATCTAAAATAAACAAACAAATAGACAAATAAACAAATAAAATAATAAATAAATAAATAAAATAGAGGGGTGCATGTGTTACCCCTAAACACCAATTGCAGCATAGCAAAAGTGGATGAGAAGTGTGTCCACCTCTCCCCTGCTGGGGGTCATCCTGTGCAAGCCAGGATGCTAGACTAGATTTTCTTTATATATGTTATCCCATAAATATCCAATTAGCGCGGATGGAAGGGAGATGAAAGGTAACATTTTTCACGTTATCCCATAAATATCCAATTAGCATGGATGGAAGGGAGACACACGGACCCTTACTGAGAAAAACGAACATGAATTTACAGTCTAAAGAGATATTTGTGCTGATTCTGTTCCCGTTTACAACTTTCTGCATGGGCAATAAAGACAGATGTCTGCCGTAACGCCATTAATGTTATTGCCATCTTTATTAGTATATTTTTTATCACAGGAGACAAGATGTTATTCTTTCCAATCACAAATATGATATTTAATAGGATCATTCCAGACACGTCTCCTCTGCTAGCTATTTTATTATATTTGCTGCAGATGATGCAATACTCAATTATCGGCCTTGTTATTGCTGCTGCAGACTGTGGTTTAGTTGCCCAAACCACCATTTTCAGGAATACTCTTCCTTTATGTCCGGAATCATCTTTGATGTGGCTTAAAAGACCGTTCATGACAAACCCTACAATCCAGAGTAACTACGGGAGCACGTAAGAGACATTACATGCACCCGTAGTTACTGCACCACCTAATGAAAACCTATGGGAAATTCATATTGCAATCCAGAGCAAATTGTTCTTACACCAGAGCAAGGACTCCCCGTAGTTACTCTGGATTGCGCCCTAAAGGTGTAAAGGTGTCCCCTGCAGATTATACTGCTAGTCCTGACCGACTGTAGGGTGCGGTGCCCGTCCCCATTTCTAGAGCCATAGAACCAACGTTGTCCAACATGTGGCTTGCATGCACATGGAATGCTGTTACCTTCCCACCAAAGTGGTATCTATTTCTCTACTTGCATTTTCATGCTTTCGAACTGCTAGGTTGGCTAAGGATGGGAACTCACCCCGTCTTATAGGACCCAGGTCTTGAACCCTGGCCTGCTGGTTAACCACTTGCACCACTAAAGCCTATTAATCTACCAGTAGTAGGGACCTAATAGGTCATCCAGTCCAACTTCATGTTGATACGTTGATACATCTTCCAGTCCTTAGAAATGACAACTTTCCAGGTAAGTTGTGGGAGAAATGGAAACGAGTGCCGTACCACTATCTGGTGCAAACACAGATGCTTAAGGCAAGCTTACCAAGCTCACGACATCCCCTTCTCCCAGCTGAGGATGCACCACGTGGCTCCCAAAGGTCAGGGTCTTGAAGCCAGGGTGCAACACAACACACACTTTGGAAACCCTGGCTTAAAGGAATAGCTATTTACTTTATTTATTAAAAAAAAACACACAAAGCAAATAAATAACAGCCCAGCCATGTTACATTTAATATTATAAACCACATGGGTACCTGGCTTAAAGCAGTATAAAATAATGAGGAAAAATCATAGCATGAATGGTGGCAACCATGAGTATTATCCGAACGCAGGAATCATTAAACTTGCCCTCCTCCTTCAAAGTCATTCACCAGCCTAGAAATTCCATGTGCACAGTGTCACCTGGGCATATATATAAAACACAAGATTGGTACACACATGAGGACGTGTGTACACCTACTTCCTACATGGGCAGTGCAAACTGAGCAGCGCGCATATAGGTGAATGCGTGTCCAGTGCAAACAGACATTGGGGGATTAAGGCTTCATTTATTTTCCTTTCTTTTATTAGCAGAGAGGGTGCATTTTATCCTTTTAATGCCGCGCTATATTACATTTTATGGTTGATATGCACCTCGGAGGCTCGAAGTGGTTTCAAAAGATGGATGATGCATTTACTAAACAAATGAATGAATAAATCATATTTATAATTTAGGAAGCTGTAGGTGTGAAATATGCGGCTGGAGGAATGAAAGGCAGGCTCTGAGCTCCAAAGAAGACCCAAAGGACAAGAAAAGGAGGCAAAAATCCTCTGAAGATAAAGCCGGGCTCTACCTAGGGAATGAAAGCAACTTATAAAATTAGACTGACAGGCAAGGGACGTCTGTTTTGATGTGTCTATTTTTGCTACTTTCTTTTTCTAAAACTTCCCACCCAATTTACAGTTTAAGTCCGACATCTGCAGGTAAAGAAATAGCTCCTTCCTTGATCTTTGCTACAATGGAAGGAAGGCTTCCGCACCCCCCACCACGTCACTGATAATCTCTCACTCACAGCATATCTACCGCCAAATTAAGCTCTCTTTTCATCTTTCATGTGAAAGTCGACACATCTAACGCTGCGTTCATGGGTCTTTGTGAAGGACAAGTTGTCCTTAGTTTGTGGGCTCTGGCTTAATCTAACACACTTGGCTGCAATCCTCACCTAGGCTAGCACAACGCATCGGTCTTCCCATTCCTGTGGTGATGTAGGGAGGCAAGCGCATGTCTGCGCACTGGCCTAACCTTTCCCCAGCAGTGGCACAGAAGTGTCTTATGGCATTTTTGTGACACCCCCAGGTCAGCACGGGATATACTCCTAAATCCAGAGAAACTATGGGAGCACGTAAGAGTCTTTATGTACACCCATAATTACTGCACCACCTAGTGAAAATCTATGGGAAATTCATATTGGAATCCAGAGTAACTTGTTCTTATACCAGAGCAAGGACTCCCTGTAGTTATCTACCTCATGCTAGAGTTTAGGCTGACTTAACTGGAGATTAGGATTACTAAATCTGCCATAATAAAGACACTTTCTGGGGTGGGGGGGGGGGAGAGACTCATTGAACCATGAGTCTTACAACACAATGAACCATGGACATGGTTATGATTGTGCTATTTGGGTGCAATCCTAAGAAATTTAGGGCAGCTTAACTCACCTGGCCTATCTTTCAATAATGGTGTGGGGAGGTTAACAAGCGTGTCACATAAAGAGTAAAAATTTCCAAGAAATCTTGCTTCACATAACAAGTTCTGCTTTACTTAACAAGCAAGCGTGCTATGGGCACGCGTGCTATGCAGCCCAGATGTTCTGCATGGAGGCTCTCTAAAAGGGCTGCTGGCCAGAGCTGCTGCCTCTAACTGCCCCCAACTTGGGGCAGTTGCCTGGGGGTGCCAGAGGCAGCTACCCCAAACTGCCCCAAGTGCCCCCACTGACCACCTTGAAACTCCAGCAGCAGCCCAGGTAAGCCTCCCAGGAAAGTTTGATTGCAGTCTCCTAACTATGTCTACTCAGAAGTAAGCCCCATTGTGTTAAATGGGGCTTACTCTCAGGAAAGTGCAGCCTAAGTAGACTTCATAGGATCATGCACATTGAATGCATGTTTTGAATTCAATTCCAGTGTTTTGTCATCATTTTTACATCCAGTTAATATTTTTATATGAATATTTTGGGGGTTGTGGAACCAATTGTCTGACTTTCCATTATTTCCTATAGAAGAATCTGCTTCACTTAAAGAGTGATTCACTTAAAGAGCATACCTCCGGAATGAATTAAGCTCTTTATGTGAGGCACCACTGTATACCTGTGCATTGGCCTAACCCCCCCCCCCCCCCCCGGAATGGGGCAGAAGTGTCTTACTGTACCTTTGTGACACCCCCAGCACAGGACTTATACTGGGGCTTTGGCCAGCCTAAATGGAGGTTAGTACTGCAACCTATGTTACTTGTTATTATATCTAAAACTATTGCATATAAGTTATTAATTACAAGATTAATTACAATGCCTAATTACAGGAAAAGGAGAACATTGAAGATATTTTCTAGGACACGAGGCTAAAAAAGTGGGCATATCCTGGCAAAGAAGACCTACAGATAACTTGCTGCCACAGTCCAATCCTATATTCAAGCCATCACTGTCATGGCGTTGTAAAACTTGGCAAGGCATTTTAATACCAGTTGTATAACCTTGGGCTGAGCTTTCTTTTTGGTTTGTGATCTGAGCCCAGCTGCTCATCACCAGGTGCTCTCTATGTAAGGAAGTCAAAAAATAATTCCACCTGTGGCCGTGTCTCATCTAAGCTTTAAAGGCCTCTCTCTTTCCGAGGCACTGAGTTTAAGTGACTGTCTTAGCCCTCTTTATTGAATCTGGAGGATGCTGTCAGAGTTGCAGCTGCTGGAGAATCAATTGCAGAGCATCACTTGATTAGGAACCACGTCACCTGGAAGTAATAGGAGGATTAGGGGTGCCAGGAGGTCCTGCAAGGCTGACATCAAACATGGTGGAAGTTAGTGGCTGTGGTGGCTGAGAAAGCAAAATGTGTTTGGGGAAAATGAGATCAGCATAAGGCTTCTGTAAAAGAGACATCTCTATTTAACTATCCAGAGCAGCAGTTCCCAAACTTTCGGGACCAACAATGACCGCATTTGTACTGCAAATGAAGGTGGGTGGGTAGACAGGCAGGACTTTATTTTCATTGTACATGAGTATATAAAAAATTCAGTTTTATTTATTTTATTTACTGAATCCAGTGTTTTTTAAAAAGAAAGATGGAAAGATTTAGCCTCTGGTGGAGTTTCTAGTGTTGCTCAAGGTATGTCCAACTGCTGGGAATGTCATTTATACAGTAGTCTTTTGAGGCTCTTTTCATGTACCCCGTTTTTGTCCCCACAACAAACCTACGAGGTAGGTAATTGTTCTACTCTTCTTCCCCAGGTGGAATCCTTCCCAGTGTGGTCATCACATCTTGGTTCAGGAACTGCCTTCCAAGCTTCCAGGTTAGCCAAGCTGTGAATACCAACACCTTCTGGCTCTGATGACTCATGACAGCTTTATCAGCTTGCAGTCTCCCTTCCAGGAGCTGTCCATGTTCTTCCCTGCTTAGCTATCTTCAGCAGCCCTGCATTCAACCACCAGACCATGCCTGCTGCCTTTTTGGGTGCACTGTCAGGATGGACTCAAATGATCACTGGCATTCTGAGCCGCTGAATGTACATGCGCCACCACAGACTATCTTCACAGCAACCCTGTGAGGTGGGAAATGGCTCTATAGGCAACTCGTACAACTCTTCCATATGGAATCCTTCACAGCCTGGTCATCATCACATCAGGCATCAGGGAATTTCTTCCAAGCTTTCAGCAGTGCATGGCTTCATAAAGTGCCTGTTTTGCAAAACACTCTCAATTCAAGTTGCTCTCAATCCAAGGTGTTACTGTATGCTTAAGATATAGGCTGCAATCCTAACCATGCTTTCCTAGAAGTAAGCCCAATTCACTCTAATCGGATTAGCTTCAGAGTAGACAGGCAAGCGGCAATTCTCTTGGTCTCTTTTGTGGGCTTGAAAAAATTGGGAACTATTAATAGTACTGTATTTATATACGGCTTTTAAATTTTAAAAGTTCAATTTTAAAGAAGTTTAATGAAATAATCAAATGATAACAGCTCCCTAAAAAGATAAAAGTGTCTGCACTGCGGACAAGAAAAAAAATAATGGTTACAAATTATTTCAGTTACTTCCTCTCATTTGCTTGTTATAAAGATCATTCTAAATTAGTGAATTAAATTATATACTAAATTAGCTAAAGACTATGGAAAAATATTAGCATTCTCAAGACTAATGTATATGGACTCATAGTCCTAGGTTTCCTTTACATAAAATAAATATCACGGAGGAAGCATTAAAAGGGAGAACTTATCTTGGAGAGCCATCTTGTGGCAAAGCCCTACTATGTTCTAATAACTGGCATGAAACCACCATAGAGAAAGTGAAGGTAAGAAATTGATGTGCAGAAAATGTGCATGAGAAACTGATGTGCAGAAAATGTGCATTAGAAATTGATGCACAGATTCCCACATAAAACCAAGAGCAACCATTACACAGTGGCGTAGTCGAGAATACTGGAGGCTGGGGCTAAACTCAAAAGGTTGCCCTGGAAGTGTCATTGCTTCTGGGTGTAGTGTCACTTAAAAAAAATATTTAAAATGTTTTTAAAAATTCTGATCCCCCCCCGCTGCTTACTGACCCCTTGCTCTGCTGCCTCTACCCATGCCATGCCCTCCTTCTGCATGCCCTCCCCGCAGAGAAGAAAGGGATGTTGTTGGCCAGAGACTTACCCCCAAATCCAGAGTAACTATGGGAGCACGTAAGATACATTATGTGCACTCGTAGTTACTGCACCACCTAGTGAAAACCTATGGGAAATTCATATTGGTCTCCAGAGTAAATTGTTCTTATACCGGAGCAAGGACTGCCTGTAGTTACTCTGGTTTTGCCCATATTCACCACCAATGACTCTCCAAAGGGAGATAAAGGAAGATAAAAGTTATATGTTGTCATCCCAAAGAATCCCAATCTTGATCCCACTTTCTCTTGAGGTCTGGTATTAAAACTGGTCAGGGTGGGGAAACTGAGGACACCCCAGGTCATCCTTTCTAATCTTGGACATGTGATGCAACCAGCTGTTGTCTGGTACAGGGACTACACACTCCAGCATGCTGAAAGACCCCTATTGCATGAGGCCCCCAAAAAGTGTGGGGTCTGAAATTTGTGGCTTAAAGATGACGTGGGCTGGTGTAAGGGTTAGTGTGAGCTGCACCATCGAGCAGAATGGAGCCTGGGACAATTGCCCCATCCCTACTTAGCAATGCCACTGCATACTGGGCAATAGGAACATATTGGGCAAAAGGAAAACATGGTGGACATAGGGCTGCCATATGTCCTGAAAAAACAGGGATAGTCCCGAGTTTTTAAAAAATCAACGTTTTGTTCCAGAAGGCAGTTGCTTTTTTATTTTCTGGTTAATAAGCCATAAATTTTGATAGTATACAGATATTAAAACAGTTTTTTTTAATTGTGTTCTGCATGAAATTACCTTTTCAGTGATACACAACATGATTGTATTACTCATACACACTCAGTGTTTTCACAATTATGAACATTTATTAATTTAGCATATGGCATACAATACACGGGAAATCAGTTGTTAATTTAATTATATTAATTAAGGACAATACTGTCAAGATCAGCTTGTTGCCACCCTACCTAAAGTTGTTGCCCAGTGTATTTGCTACCCCCTGAACCCTCTTACCTACACCACTGTGCAGGCTTAAAAAAATGTGAATGCTTCACACAAGGTATCCAAATATTTTCTGAGATCTCAAAAAAAATTGATTTCCATCCCACTTTGGCTCTGCTGTTTTGACTTTATACACTATACAATGGAGCCCCCTAACATGCCGTCCCATAAAAATGTTTAAGATCAAAAAATTTGGACCCTTCCTTAGAAAATTTTGGGGACTGTTCCTTTGGTGAAAATTTGGGGTCACCGTTTTGCCACCCATGTTAAATCAGAGATCTTTCTTTCCCTGTACTTATTCTTCCCCTTTTACACACCAGTAGAGATACCTGACACAATCCCCCACCCCCCCACCCCCCGAAAAATTGTGCCGCCCACCTCTAGAATCCGGGAAACGACCCCAAGTCTTATGTCCCCCAATTCTGAGTCAATTCTGACAGCACAGAAAAACAGAATGAGGATCATGGAGGAGGCTCATGAAAATCACCCATAACAGGTGATTCCAAAACCACATCATTCTTATTGCACTGTCTCTTTTAAGTTTTATGTATGTTAAATATAATATTTAAATTTGTATTTTAAATATATGGGTTTATGGGGAGAGTCTTATGTCTGATTCTGATTTTGCAGAGAATCTCTAGACAGCAAAGAAGACCAGAGTGAGGATCAGAGAGAGGAACATGCATCTCCCACATCCATAAGACAATTAAATGATCCACCAGACATGTGAAACATGAGGAAAAAGCTGTAAACTTTAACAATCTCTGACGTACCACAAAGTTGGCTTCCAGAAATCAGTTGTAGACCTAAATTCTCATTCATTCAACATTTGCTCTGAGCAGCTGGAGAATCACATGGAAGCTCTAATCATCCACACCCAAAAGGATGCTACTCCTCCCAATGATTCCCGGTTCTGGTCTGAGTCATTGTGAGGAGGAGGAAGGGGTGCAGGTTTTCCTGCAACCTCTTTCTTAGGGCTCTGTCCTGGGATACTGGGACTCTCGCACCTTCCCCAACCTCCAAAGCTGGCTCAGTACTGGAGTGGACTTGGGCCCGCTTCAGCTGCACCTTGTGGGGTGCTGATCCGTGGCGTTCGATCACCTGTCTCCTGGCACGCAACCAACTCAATTCTGTTGGAGGGAGCTGAGGCCACCAAGCATGGTGTAGAAGGACTCACCAAGGCTACTGAGGGACCACTGGAGGGCAGAGACAGAGCTTAAGAGCCACAGAACCAAGGCACGTATGGTAAAGCACCAACACAATACATACTTGGCCTGAGGGATAAACTGTGTACACGTTGGGCACAAAGTATTATGCCTCGTTAAGTTGAGAAGTGGAAAAAAGAACCCTTTCCAGGGATCTCAGTGAGTAGCAGAAGCCAACCACATACTTGAGCATGCTGTGATGTCTGAGCGAGCCCATTCCCACCCACGACACCCCAGTTTCAACTGCCTTGATTCGCCTTGATTTAACTGCCTTGATTTCTTCCAAGAGAAATCCAATCAGGGAGATCTTGCTGTATACTAAAATATGTCTGGCATATATATTAACTGTACCCTGATATGAATAATTCTTTGGGGGTCCAGATACATCTTTCAAGTAGAGATGTGAGAAGACATTGGAGTAGCAAGCCTTGCTCAATGAGCCAGGCTGTCAGGGAAAATCACATGGAGGCAGGAATCATCCACACCAAAATGCTATTGATCCTTCTTTGGATCAGGGGACCCCCTTTTGACCCTGGGCCTGCATCATATATACCCATTGCACATGAGCCCTGCCACATGAGTAAAGACAGACAGGTTCTCACTGTCTGCAGACAAAACATTAGATGGAAAAGAAATTGGGAAGAAATATGGATGGGTTTCTGACACAATTTGCTTTGTGTATCCAGACAAGGATTCCTCTGGATGATCCAATCCCAAAAATACGTTACTGCCTCCCAGTATACTGTCCCCATCCAAGAAGGAGCTGGACTCATTGGCTCTGGAGCCCTAACTCCCCCCGGCCCAAATTCCAACTAATTAAGCATCAGCCAATATGGAGGTCCATAAGGAGGTCCAAATAGAGAATTGGAGGTCCTTGAAATCTACATAGAGGAATTTTATTATTCATCTCCAATTCTGATTCTGGACTAACTATCCAGCATCACTTAACATAGAGTTCGTCAACAAGAAATCGGGGAGCAATGTTTGCGGATTGTGTTCATTCACATAGCAAATGGGTCCAGTTTTCTGGAATAGAATTATGGCAACCCTACCTAGACAGCAAAGAAGACCAGAATGAGGAATAAGGAGGGGGTAGTGCACCTCTGTCAGAAAATCATCCCCAATGTATAATAAATATAGTGCAAAATCAGCCCACATTTTGTTACTCGGTTGACCTCTAGAAACTCAGCAAGGTTTTTCATCCTTCCCTATTTGCCCTGAGTGGATGGAGAATCCCATGGAAGCTGTAACCTTCAACCCCTAAAAGGATGATATTCCCTCCTCTTGGGAGCTGTTCCTATCCGTGGAAGGAAGAATTACCAATTAATCTACAGAATTCACATCTAAGAAAAAAGATTGAACATCAACCACCCACAGTAAGCAGAGACGCTTTAAACAGCAATGAACAGAGTGAGGTTCACAAAAGGGACTGCACCTCCGACAGCATCCTGAACATCAAAAACCATCCACAAGACATGAGAAACATTAGGACAACATCAACCCACATTTTGCGAAGTTAAATAAGAAGAGCTTCCACTGGATCTGTCCAGCTTCCTGTATCACACAGCGGCTCACCAGACCGGCATCCAGTGCCCACCCTTATATCCTTTTTGATATGCATATCCTTCTATTTTCTTTTTGAGATCTGGTGACCAGAACTGGACACAGGACTCCAAATTTGAATGTCCAGTTTTGGATCTGCACTAAGCAGAGAATCTCTAGATAACAGAAGACCACCAGACTGAAGATGTCTGAGCAAGCCCATTCCCACCCACGACACCCCAGTGTATCTTCCTGCTATCCTGGGTGTCGGTTTTGGGTTGCAACCCTTACAGGAAATGCACAAAGCATTGCAAGATCACTCCAAATTTTGTGGTTACTCAGTTGATTTCTAGAAACCCAGCAAGGTTTTTCATCCCTCTTTATTGGTTCTGGTCATCTGGAGAATCACATGGAAGCTGTAATCCTCCACACACAAAAGGATGCTACCCGATGGAAGTTGTCCCCATCCCTGGAAACCAGAATCACCAATACACCAGTGTCTGAAGGTTTCCATATGATGTGGCTGCCTGTGAAGAGAGGTGCCCAGCTGGCTGTAAGGAGCAGGGAGCTACTTTGGACATGTGTTGAGACTTTCACCTCATCCAGTTCATAATCATGGTCTCTGCCATACATGAGGAGGGGTCCCTGAAGGTCCAGCTGGACATGCAAGAAGACACAGGCATGGATATCACATCCCTGGATGTGTTTCTAGTCTTTAGAAACTGGTGACACTGAGCTAATAATAGGGCTACAGGCAGATTGCTCTGCCATACCAACTGGTGCGGGAAAGGAGTCTTAGGAGAGGCCAGTTTAACCAGACCTTAGAAACACCCACTCAAAATGGTGGTGAGGGCACTTTTCCAGGGGCAGTGCCAGGACCAGAGCTTGTCCTTGGAATGGAACTAGAGTTGCCGTATGTCCCGAAAAACAGGGACTACCCAGATTTGGTGGGATTGTGTTCCCATACTGGTGAATGGGACAGAGAAAAAAGAAAAACCATCACCCCCGGCAATATTCCATGTTTTCCTACCAGAAAGCCAACCACATGCTTGAGCATTCCAGTGATGTCTGAGCGAGCCCATTCCCACCCAGGACACCCCAGTGAGAACAGCCTTGATTAGCCATGCCTTCCAAGAGAAATCCGATCAGGAAGATCTTGATGTATACTGCAGTATGCCTGGCATGCAGTTAACTTTACCCTAATATGTGTAATTCTTTGGGGGTCCAGATATGTCTTTCAAGAGGAGGTGTTAGAAGACATTGGAGAAGCGAAGCTTGCTCAATGAGCCAGGCTCTCAGGGAAAATCACATGGAAGCTGGAATCATCCACACCAAAATGCTATTGATCCTTCTTTGGATCAGGGGCCCCCCTTTTGACCCTGGGCCTGCATCATATATACCCATTGCACATGAGCCCTGCCACATGAGTAAAGACAGACAGGTTCTCACTGTCTGCAGACAAAACATTAGATGGAAAAGAAACTGGGAAGAAATATGGATGGGTTTTTGACACAATTTGCTTTGTGTAGCCAGACAAGGATTCCTCTGGATGATCCAATCCCAAAAATATGTTACTGCCTCCCAGTATACTGTCCCCATCCAAGAAGGAGCTGGACTCATTGGCTCTGGAGCCCTAAGAGCCCCCATCCTGCCCAAATTACAATGAATTGAGCATCAGCAAATTGGAGGTCCCTGAAAATTTCCGTTATGACGAGACTGGGGTTTTCATGAAAGAATTCAGTTTTTCCATCTCCGATTCTGATTCTGGACTAACCGTGCTGCATCACTTGATATAGAGTTTGTCAACAAGGAATCAGGGACCAATGTTTGGGGATTATGTACACAAAGCAAATGGTTCCTGTCCCAGTTGTTCTCCCAGGAAGACTGTAATGAAAAACTTTCCATCGGTGGCAGCCCTCGTACGAGGACCCTTCTCTCATTTATTGAGGGGACAAGCTGGTTTATATAGAAGTGGAATGTTTATTAGCTTGGCAGATAATAGCAGATATCTAATAAACATTCTACTTCTATATAGTTTGTCCCCTCAGTAAATTAGAGAAGGTCCTTGTACAAGGGCCACCACCGATGGAAAGGTGTGGGTCCATCACCAAACCCTGCCCCATAAGTGAAAGCAGATAGTATGCAGCTGGACGAGGTTTAAAAAATCTAGTTTTGTGCATCTAGATGCAAAAAAATTTGTGCAATAACATTTGCTTTGTGCATCTAGCTGAAAATCAGCAGGAATGCAGAATGATCCGTGTCCAAAAGTGTGATATTAACTCCCAGTATTCTCTCCGCATCCAAAAGAAACTGGACTCACTGGCCTTGGAGCCCTCCCCCCAACCCAAATTAGAACGAGTTGAACGTCAGCCACATTTGGAGGTCCTCTGAGGTCCTCAAAACTTTCCCTTAAGACAAGACTGGGGATTGGGGAGAGTCTTATGTCTGTTTCTGGTTTTGAACGAGAATCTCCAGAGAGCAAAGAAGACCAGAGTGAGGATCAGAGAGAGGAAGTTGCATCTCCATAACACGTTACACCCAAACGGTACACAGAAAATTATGTCCTCAAGACATGAGAAACATGAGGACAAGTCACCCCATAATTTGTGAAATTACTCAGTTACTTTTCCAGGGGCAGTGCCAGGAGCAGGAACTACGGTTGCCATATGTCCCGAAAAACAGGGACAACCCAGATTTGGGGGGGGGGGTTGTGTTCCTATAATGGTGAATGGGATAGAAGACACAAAACCAAATTTTGAAAGCGCCTTTCCACTCTTCCATGTTTTGTTTTTTTTTTACCAGAAAGCCAACCACATACTTGAGCATGCCGGTGATGTCTGAGCAAGTCCATTCCCACCCACGACACCCCAGTGTGAACAGCCTTGATCAGCCATGCCTTCCAAGAGAAATCCAATCAGGAAGATCTCGCTGTATCCTACAGTATGCCTGGCATGCTGTTAACTGAACCCTGATATGAATAATTCTTTGGCGGTCCAGGGTGAGATGCCTTACCAACACTGATATTAGAAGACATTGGCTGATCCAGTGACTGGCTGTTCCTTGATTCAAAAGAGGTGGCTCTGTGGTGTGCCCTGGTTGAACTAACCCCAGAGGAACAAAAAATTCCACTAGTGTCCATTGGGCTGTTTTGCCCTATAAAGCCCTATACTGATTGTGGCCAAGCTATCTAATAAACTTTCCACTTCTATATAATCCAGTTTGTCTCTTCAATAAATAAAAGAAGGTCCTTGTATGAGGGCCGCCACCGATGGAAAGGTGTGGGACATCACCAAACCCTGCCCCATAAGTGAAAACAGACAGCCTGCAGACAGATTAGATTTGAAAAACTGAAAATGAAAAAACTTGATGGGTTTATGACACTAATTGCTTTGAGCATCTAGATCAGGATCACGAGGAATGCAAAATGATCCGTGCACAAAAGTGTGATAGTGCCCCCCAGTATACTCTCCCCATCCAAAAAGAAACTGGACTCACTGGTCCTGGAGCCTCCCCCCCCCCCCACCCCAAACACAAATTACAACAAATTGAACACCAGCCACGTTTGGAGGTCCTCTGAGGTCCTCAAAACTTTCTGTTATGATGAGACTGGGGTTTATGGGTCCTTATATCTGATTCTATGAGTCTTATATCTGATTCTTTTGCACAGAGAATCTCTAGACAGCAAAGAAGACCAGAGTGAGGATCAGAGAGAGGAAGTTGCATCTCCCACAGTTGTAGCCATTAAATAATAAAATCATGTTCACAAGACATTAAAAACATGAAAACATCACCCCAGAATTTGTGAAGTTACTCAGTTAACTTCCAGAAACCACTTCACTTCAAGATTTTTCTTCCATTCAAAATTTGTTCTGAGTAGCTGGAGAATCCCATGGAATCTATAATCATCCACACCAAAAAGGATGCTACTCTTTCCAATGATTCTCAAGTACAGTAGTACCTCATTTGGCAAGTGCCCCTCGTAACGAGGGATTTGCTTAACAAGGTAAATTTCCTGAGAGTCTGACTCGAGTCAGCAAGACGTGCTCCACCTAACAGGATAAGCTCTGAGGGATAATAACATGGAAGCCGTAATCATCCACACCAAATGTGTGGTTAAGATTACACCAGAGATGGGCTGGCCCCATCCCAAGATCCGGTACGCCAGAAGTGGGAGGGGCCAGCCGGGGTCAGGGGGCGTGGGCGGGGCGAGGGGTGGGCGACGTCTGCGCATGCGCAGTGCCTGCCCTGGAGTGGGTGAAGCCTGCTTCAAGGCAGGCACTGCGCAAGCGCCGACACCGGCGCTCACGCAGAGCCTGCCCAGAGGCGGGCAGGCCGCTTCTAGGCAGGCTCTGCGCAAGCGTCGACGTCGGCGCTCGCACAGAGCCTGCCTAGAAGCGTCCTGCCCGCTTCTAGGCAGGCGCGGTGGGGCAAAAACATGGTGGACCGTACCGGTCCGCTATGTTTTTGCATTTCCCTGTCGCTGGCAGTTCGCTAGTGGCAGGGAAACGGGAAGATCCGGTACGGGCGCGTAGGCCCGTACCAGTAAGTGCCCACCACTGGATTACACCAGATGTAATCATCCACACCGCTACTGATCCCTTCTTTGGATGAAGGACCCCCCTTTTGACCCTGGGCCTGGGTGTTATATACCCACTGCACATGAGCCCTGCCACATGAGTAAAGACAGACAGTTTCTCACAGTCTGTAGACAGAACATTAGATGGAGAAAAATTAAAATATATGGATGGGTTTCTGACAAAATTTGCCTTGTGTAGCTAAACAAGGATCACAGGGATGATCCAATCCCAGAAATATGGGATTGCCTTCCGGAATACTGGAATCATCCAAAAAGGAGCTGGACTCATTGGCTCTGGAGCCCTAAGACCCCCCATCCTGCCCAAATTACAATGAATTGAGCATCAGCAAATATGGAGGTCCAAATAGAGAATTGGAGGTCCCTGAAAATTTCCGTTATGACGAGACTGGGGTTTACATGAAAGAATTCAGTTTATCCATCTTGGATTCTGATTCTGGTCTGGACTAACTGTGCATCATCACTTGATATAGAGTTCGTCAACAAGGAATCAGGGACCAATGTTTGGGGATTGTGTTCACAAAGCAAATGGTTCCTATCCCAGTTGTTCTGCCAGAGAGAGAATTATGGCAACCCTACCTAGACAGCAAAGAAGACTAGAATGAGGAACATGGAGGAGGTGCACCTCTGTCAGAAAATCATCCACAATGCATAATAAATATAGTGCAAAATCAGCCCACACTTTGTTACTCGGTTGACCTCTAGAAACTCAGCAAGGTTTTTCATCCTTCCCTATTTGCCCTGAGCGGATGGAGAATCCCATGGAAGCTGTAACCTTCAACCCCTAAAAGGATGATATTCCCTCCTCTTGGAGCTGTTCCTATCTGTGGAAGGCAGAAATACCAATTAATCCTCAGCCTATACCTCTCAGAAAAAGATGTCCCCATCCAAGGTCGAATTGGACATATAGGACACGCATTATATAATCATAATCTTACCATAAATTCACAAAAATTAGCCCCATTGTGTTCAATGGTTCTTACTCCCAGGAAAGTGCCTTTAGGATCATAGCCCTTAGGATCACAGCCTTTGTCTCCAGAGATCCCTTTGATATAAATTACGATGAGTTGAACGTCAACCAACCAACGGGAATTGAGTAACCACTTATCAAGGTCCTATAAAACTTTCCATTATTATGAAACGGGGGTTTACGGGAAGAGTCTCATGTATGAGTCAGCAAGAGGCTCTTACAAGTCAGCAAGAGGCTCAGACTGGTCTTACAGCTTTGGGATGTGGAAGAGCGAATCAAAGCAAGAGACAGACCTTGATGCAAGTACTTGACATGGGTCACTCCTCGTTCTCCCTGGGACTGACCTCAACAGCCTTCCCTCTGCTCCTGCCCCATCTGGAGCCTGCAATCCTAAATAATTTCCCAGCTCAGAAACACAATGCAATACAAGGGCAATGCAGCAGCAACGTAATGGAACAAACCTCATGGAGGCATTTGTGGCTCCCCCCCCCCCACTTCAAGAGGCAACGCATGACCCACTGGCACAGCTACAACAGTGCTGGAAAGTTGGATAGGATGCTGTGATTGAAACATTCCTACAAGCTGACCTCACTCAAGGACCATCTCTTGATGAGATCTTTCTGAGTCATCAGAGATGCAGCAACAAAGCCACTGGGAAAGAAACAAGTGCTGGTCTGGAGTAACACCACTATCTTTCTTTGATCCATGACTTGGTGGATAAGTGGACCAGTCTTCTGACTACGCTGCTCTATGTGCTCCTGCGCTTTCAACTGATTCCACCAACAAATGAATAGTCTACCTATTCAACCAACCAAGGAAGAGCATCTACCTTGCTATCCACCCGAGGTAAATTACAGATCTTTGTTTCCCTGTACTTATTCTTTCCCTTCTACTTTCCAGTATAGATACCCAACAAAAAACCCCAGAAAATAGTGTCTTCCCACCTCTAGAATCCTGGAAACGGCCCCAAGTCTTCTTTCCCCCAATTCCGAGCCAGATTCTGACAGCAAAGAAGACCAGGCTGAGGATCATGGAGGAGGCCACACAACACCCATAACAGGTGATTCCAAAACCACATCATTCTTATTGTACTGTCTCTCTTAAGTTTTATGTATATTAAATATAATATTTAAAATTGTATATTAAATATAGTAATATATTTTACTTTTCAAACATAAAAGGTGCAAATAATTGTTGATTTTTTAAAAAAATCCAATTTTTATGTCTGTTAAATGGAGTATAGAAAAACTAGAAGTGATGCTAAAAATGTAAAACCTGTCAAAAAACCCAACAAGTTTTTTTTCATTCTTCTCCAACAGCTCTGGACAGGTGGAGCATATGATGGAAACTGGAATCATGCGCTCCCAGAAGTGTTCTACTTCCTCCCAGTGGTTGCTGCCACCATCCCAGGTACTAGACTCAGAATCCCGAGCCTCCTGAATCACAGGACAGTGAGATTTTTCAGAGGTGCTGGTATGATGAAACCAGGGAGACACATGGAAACTCTCACCATCCACACTCAAAAGGATGCTGTTGCCTCCCATTGAGAGCTGTCCCCATCCATGGAAGCTGGAATCAACAACACCAAATGGTCCAAAGATACCTCCGAGAAAAACATGTCCCTTCCAAGGAGGAACGTGGATGCTCCTCCATGGAGCCCCTCAACCCAAATTACAATGGGTTGAACATCAGCCATCAACAGGAAGCAGACTCTCTAAACAACAAAAAACAGAGTGAGGGTCACAGAAGAGACAGCACCACTGACAGCACCCTAAACATCAAAAACCATCCACAAGACATGAGAAATATTAGGACAACATCAACCCACATTTTGTGAAGTTACATAAGAAGAGCCTCCACTGGATCTGGCCAGCTTCCTGGATCACATAGCAGCTCACCAGACCTGCATCCAGATGCCCCCCTCACATCCTTTTTGATATGCATACCCTTCTGTATTCTTTTGGAGATCTGGTGACCAGAACTGGACACAGGACTCCAAATTCGAATGTCCAGTTCTGAATCTGCCCTAAGCAGAGAATCTCTAGACAACAAAGAAGACCAGATTGAGGATCACTTTCATCTTCCTGCTATCCCGGGTGTCGGTGTAACTTAAGGATTGCAGCGCTTTGAGGAAATGCGGGACACGTGCAAGATCATCCCACATTTTGTGGTTACTCAGTTGACTTGCAGAAACTAGAAAAGTTTTTCATCCCTCTCTATTTGCTCTGGGCAACTGGAGAATCACATGGAAGCTGTAATCATCCACACCATAGTTACTTTGGACGTGTGTTGAGACTTTCACATCATCCAGTTCATCATCACAATCCAGCCCTACATGAGGAGTACACAGATTGCTGAAGACCCAGGTGGACATGCAAGAAGATACAGGCATGATCACATCCCTGGATGTGATGATTGTCTTTAGACTAGAAACAGGTGACACTGAGCTAATAATAGGGCTATAGGACGATTGCTCTGCCATGCCAACTGGTGGGGGAAAGGAGTCTTAGGAGAGACAAGCTAAATTTAGCATGGGAAATCACCACTCAAATGGTGGTGAGGGCACTTTTCCAGGGGCAGTGCCAGGAGCAGGGCACACAGCTTGTCCTTAACATGGAACTAGGGTTGCCATATGTCCCGAAAAACAGGGACATCCCACATTTGGGGGGATTATGTTCCCATACTGGTGAATGGGACAGAAAAACAGAACAAACCATCACCCCTAGCACTAGTCCATGTTTTCCTACCAGAAAGCCAACCACATACTTGAGCATGCCGGTGATGTCTGAGCAGGCCCATTCCCACCCACGATACCCCAGTCTGAACTGCCAAGATATGTAATAAACATTCTACTTCTATAAAATCTAGTTTGTCCCCTCATCAGAGAAGGTCCTTGTACAAGGGCCGCCACCTATGGAAAGATCTTCACCAGACTTCACCAAACCCTGCCCCATAAGTGAAAGCAGACAGTCTGCAGACAGAATAGTTTTAAAAAATCTAGTTTTGTGCATCTAGATGCAAAAAATTGTGCAATAAAATTTGCTTTGTGTATCTAGATGAGGATCGCCAGGAATGCAGAATGATCCGTGCCCAAAAGTGTGACATTGCCTCCCAGTGTACTCACCCCATCCAAAAGAAACTGGACACACTGGCCTTGGAACCCTCCCCCCAACCCAAATTACGAGTTGAAAGTCAGCCATGTTTGGAGGTCCTCTGAAGTGCTTAAGAATTTCTGTTATGGCAAAACTGGAGTTTGGGGAGAGTCTTATATCTGATTCTGATTTTGAACAGAAAATCTCTAGACAGCAAAGAAGACCAGTGAGGATCATATGAGGAAGTTACATATGAGGAAGTGTAGCCATTCAATAGTAAAATCCTCTCCACAAGACCTGACAAACATGAGGACGTCACCCCACAATTTGTGAAGTTACTCAGTTGATGTCCAGAAACCAGTTCATGTCCACATTTTTCTTCCTATCAAAATTCTTCCTATCAAAAGTCTTCCTATCAAAAATCTGAGCAGCTGGAGAATCACATGGAAACTGTAATCATCCACACCCAAAAGGATGCTACTCCTCCCAATGATTCCCAACTGGAATCAAGTACAGTGGTACTTCATTTGGTGAGTGCCCCTCATAATGAGGGTTTTGCTTAATGACGTAAATTTCCCGAGAGTCTGACTCGAGTAGCGAGCCTTGCTCCACATAACGAGACAAGCTCTCGGGGATAATCACATGGAAGCTGTAATCATCCACACCAAAAACCTATCGCTTTTTTACTGGGACACATCTAATAAACAACTGAATGGAAAATCAATGGGAAAATCTCATGAAAGCTATAATCATCCACACCCAAAAGGATGCTACTCCTCCCAATGATTCCCAACTGGAATCAAGTACAGTGGTACTTCACTTAGTGAGTGCCCCTCATAATGAGGGTTTTGCTTAATGACATAAATTTCTGACTCAAATTAATTAATTAATTAATGACGTAAAGAGTCTGACTCAAGTAGCGAGCCATGCTCCACAAAACGAGACACGCACTCAGGGATAATCACATGGATGCTGTAATCATCCACACCAAAAAGCTATTGCTTATTTACTGGGACACTTTTAAAGAACAATTGAATGGAAAATCACGGGGAAAATCACATGGAAGCTGTCATCATCCACACCAAAACGCTATTGATCCCTTCTTTGAATCATGGGCGCCCCTTTTGACCCTGGGCCTGGGTGTTATATACCCACTGCACATGAGCCCTGCCACATGAGTAAAGGCAGACAGTTTCTCACTGACTGTAGACAGAACATTAGATGGCAAAGAAATGGAGAGGAAATATGGATGGGTTTCTGACACAATTTGCTTTGTGTAGCCAGACATGGATTCCTCTGGATGATCCAATCCCAAAAATATGTTACTGCCTCCCAGTATACTGTCCCCATCCAAGAAGGAGCTGGACTCATTGGCTCTGGAGCCGTAAGAGCCCCCATCCTGCCCAAATTACAATGAATTACAATCAGCAAATATGGAGGTCCAAATAGAGAATTGGAGGTCCTTGAAAATTTCCTTTACTACGAGACTACCTGGAGGAATTTGGAAGTTCATGTCCAATTCTGATTCTGGAGTAACTATGCAGCATCATTTAACATAGAGTTCGTCAACAAGAAATCAGGGACCAATGTTTGGGTTCACATTCACAAAGCAAATGGGCCCCAGTTTTGTGGAAGAGAATTATGGCAACCCTACCTAGACAGCAAAGAAGACCAGAATGAGGAATAAGGAGGAGGCAGAAAATCAGAAAATCATCCACAATGCATAATAAATATAGTGCAAAATCAGCCCACACTTTGTTACTCGGTTGATCTCTAGAAACCCAGCAAGGTTTTTCGTCCTTCCCTATTTGCCCTGGGCGGATGGAGAATCCCATGTTAGCTGTAATCATCAACCCCTAAAAGGATGATATTCCCTCCTCTTGGGAGCTGCTCCTATCCGTGGAAGGCAGAATAACCAACACAAAAGTGTCTGAATCTACCTCTCAGAAAAAGGTGGAATTGGACTTAGAGCAAGGAGGAAAAAGGGGGATTTAGAGCACAATCCTAACCATGTCTACTCAAAAGTAAGCCCCATTGTATTCAATGGTTCTTACTCCCAGGAAAGTGCCTTCAGAAACGCAGCCTTTGTCTCCAGGGAACCCTCTGATACAGATTACGATGAACATCAACCAACCAACGGGAATTGAGTAACCACTTTTGAAGGTCCTATAAAACTTTCCATTATGGTGAGACGGGGATTTATGGGAAGAGTCTCATGTCCGAGTCAGCAAGAGGCTCTGTAGACAGCACAGAAGACCAGAGTGAGGATCATGGAAGAGGCCACACTTCAGACAAATCCAATCAGGAAGATCTTGCTGTATATTACAGTATGCCTGGCATGTACCCTGTACCCTGATATGAATAATTCTTTGATGGTCCAGGGGGTGATGCCTTACCGACACTGATGTTAGAAGACATTGGCTGATCCAGTGATTGGCTGTTCCTTGAGATGAAAGAGGTGGCTCTGTGGTGTGCCGTGGTTGAACTAACCCCAGAGGAACAAAAAATTCCTGTCCATTGGGCTGTTTTGCCCTATAAAGCCCTATACAGCTTGTGGCCAAGCTATCTGATAAACATTCTACTTCTATATAATCCAGTTTGTTCCCTCCATAAATCAGAGAAGGTCCTTGTACGAGGGCCGCCACTGATGGAAAGATGTGGGACATCACCAAACCCTGCCCCATAAGTCAAAGCAGAGAGTCTGCAGATAGACTAGATTTAAAAAATGGAAAATGAAAAACCTTGATGGGTTTCTGACACAATTTGCTTTGAGCATCTAGATGAGGATCACAAGGAATGCAGAATGATCCGTACCCAAAAGTGTGATAGTGCCTCCCACTGTACTCTTCCCATCCAAAAGAAACTGGACTCACTGGCTCTGGAACCCTCCCCCCTGCACTGAACCCAAATTAAAACGAGTTGAACGTCCTATAAGGTCCTCAAAACTTTCCGTTACGACGAGACTGGGATTTATGGGGAAAGTCTTATGTCTGATTCTGATTTTGCACAGAGAATCTCTAGACAGCAAAGACCAGAATGAGGAGCATATAGAAGAACTTCCATCTCCCACAGTTGTAGAAATTAGATAAAAAGATCATGTCTGCAAAACACGAGAAACATTCGGGCTTCAATTCAGTATTTGTGAATTACTCAGTTGACTTCCAGAAACCAGTTCATGTTCAATGGTTCTTACTCCCAGGAAAGTGCCTTCAGGATCGCAGCCTTTCTCTCCAGGGAACCCTCTGATACAAATTACAAAGAGTTGAACATCAACCAACCAACGGGAATTAAGTAACCACTTTTGAAGGTCCTATAAAACTTTCCATTATGGTGAGACGGGGGTTTACGGGAAGAATCTCATGTCCGAGTCAACAAGACTCTGTAGACAGCACAGAAGACCAGAGTCATGGAGGAAGCCGCACATCTGACCGCACGCCGAACATGGAAAACCACCCATGTCACTTGTGACATATGAGTCACATGTGGAAACTTGGATAAACTTTTTCACTCTTTTGCATTAGGTGGAGCATATGATGGAAATTAGAATCACCAAAGTCTGAAACCGCTTTGTGAACTTTCTCTTGAAAAGCTGTATATAAATACTGCTGATTGACTGAATCTGTCTTCAGAAAAAGGGGTCTTCATCCAAGCAGGAACTGAACTCATTGGACATGTAACCCATCAGCCAACACTGTAGGTCCTCTAAAAGTTTGCACTATGATAAGATTGGGTTTACTGGGATAGGCTTATGTCTGATTCTGAATCTACAGTAAGCAGAAAATCATGAGACAGCAAAGGAGACCAGGTTGAGGATCACGGAGGTGGCCACACTTCTGACAACAGAAACCCTCTGTCATCATAACCTTTGGCTCTGTTCCATGGTTTCCTACCAGAAAGCCAATTACATGCTTGTGCATCCATGGGATGTCTGAGCAAACCCACTCCTACCTGCTTCTAACTCATCATGGCAGGACTGGGAAGGGGCAAAGTCTGTCAGGTCCGGGGTCTTCACCCTTGGTACTTTCTGGGGACATTCAGACTTGATGTGCCCACATTCATTACATTTGTAACAACATGGAGTTGGTTTGTCTCCAGGGTCTCTGTGCTGCAACTGCTGGAATTGGAGCTGGAAGTGTTGCCCGATGAGGGGAAAGGATGGACCTCTCCCATTGTCTCTGGGTCTGCTATCTCCTTCTCACTTGGCCTGTGTTTCAAGGTTTCCACTGTATGGTTCCTGCTACTGGCCCGACATCCTCAGGTCGTGGGATTCTTATCAACAGAAAACCCCGAACTCATCAACCAGAATAGTCAAAAATTGCTGTATCTCAATGAGGTTGAGGAACTCCTCCATTTTTTTGGTTTCGGCCCAGTATACCCACTGCAGCAGGCTCAACCCAGTTGGTCATCCAGTTGGGGCCAAGGCTCACAACCTAAGGGTGCAGAATGTCATTCTCCAAGGATGAAACCCCATCTGGCTCTGGCTATCTTTTGGAAGTCAGCATATCCATTTTGGCCATAGGTCCAACTCTGCAGCCACATCTGCAAGGCCCACTAAGCTGTGGTCAGAGGAATTTCATGTAGTCCCCCTTGGCAATCCCACAGTCTCGACAGGACTGCTCAAAATTGGCCATGAATGTTTCAAGCATCATCACCTGTGAACATCACTTGGGAAATCTAGGGAGGGCAAGAGCTGTGGGGGAAGAGGGGCTCTCCATTTTGAGAACATCGGCCATGAAGAGCATTGTCCAAGTGGAGCATCATCCATGTGGAGCATTGTTCATGCGGCCGCTCTGCTGGGCTTTATCCACACAAGGGGGACCCCAAGATGCAACCTGCCCCTCAATGCGCACCGAAGGCAGTTGGGCACACATGTGAGGCTTTCCACACAAGATGGTGGTCTGCAGTGTTCCCATGGAGATACTGGCCATGGAATTACTGGCTCCAACGGTGCATTCTAGAAGGTCATGGTCAGTGATGGACTTCAAAGAAATTAAGAACCGGTTCTCTGCCCATCTGGCAGCCACTTTTAAATGGCTATTTTTAAACTTTATATGTACTATCTCTTGTTAAGAACCGGTTCTATAGAGTAGGTGCGAACCTGCTGGTGCCCACCACTGGTCATGGTCTCTGGGGAAGTGTGCACTGCATGGTCCTCCTGAGCAGCATGCCCTTGGAGATGGGGGAAGAAAAGCACATTTCTACTGCAGCCACATGTCTCTCCTTCTTCTCCAGCTGGAATTGCATCTGCTCAGCTGTCATGGATCCAGGATCTCTTGCTGGATGCAGTAGTGCTGCCTTTGTCCTCTTAATGGCAGAGGTGCCTCTTGCTTTATGCAAGAGCATACACAGAGTGTAGAACCCATTCCCCTTTCTAGCCTCACAATCCAGTTGATCCCAAGAGTTAGAAATCAACATAATTTCCCCAGCCTTTTAGTAATTCCTTACTCCTTTAGGGCCAATATGGCAAAAGTAACGCCAAAATGTACAAATGCCAATAAAAAAGCAAACTGCCACATTCACAGAGACTCACAGGGATTGTCGGGGTTCAGATTCCACCTCTGCCTACCAAGTCATAAAGGGGAGAGGACACCCAGCGACCACCTGCCGCTGCAGGGTAGTGATGCCTAGTGATAAGCACTTACTTCCTTCTTGACCCCAACTCTTCCACTTTGCCCTGCAGCTTGGTGGGACCAGATCTGGTGGATCAAGACCACTGCCACCAGCCCAAGAGATCTGGTTCCAAGAGAGGCACCTTGGACAAAATGCCTCCCCGAGAAGCCTTAGCAGGATGATAAATGATACTTTCACTCTACCAGGACTTCCTGCAGAGGAGAGAGACTGAGAAGCCCTGTATGGAGGTTTGGCACAACAAAAGTGGTGAATGTGGCATCTTTTTGCCTGGTGGTGAACAGGCTTGAGTTGCACAAATTCTAGAAACAGGTACAGGCTGAGATGAAGCTGCGCACGGATCCCACTCATCCTGCCCTGACTGATCTTAGAGCTTTGGGATGGGGAAGGGCAAATCAAAGCAAGAGACAGACCCTGATGCAAGTACTTGTCATGGGTCACTCCTCATTCTCCCTGGGACTGACCTCAACAGCCTTCCCTCTGCTCCTGCCCCATCTGGAGCCTGCAATCCTAAATAATTTCCCAGCTCAGAAACACAATACAACACAAGGGCAATGCAGCAGCAACGTAATGGAACAAACTCATGGAGGCATTTGTGGCTCCCCCACCCCACTTCAAGAGGCAATGCATGACCCACGGGCACAGCTGCATCAGTGCTGGAAAGTTGGTTAGGTTGCTGTGATTGAAACATTCCTATAAGTTCACCTCACTCAAGGGCCATCCCTTGATGAGATCTTTCTGAGTCATCAGAGATGCAGTAACAAAGCCACTGGGAAAGAAACAAGTGCTGGTCTGGAGTAACACCACCGTCTTTATCGATGACTTGGTGGATAAGCGGACCATCCTCCTGATTGCGCTGCTCTATGTGCTTCTGCGCTTTCAATTGATTCCACCAACAAATGAATGGTCAACCAACCAATGAAGAGCATCTGCATCTCCAGAAACCCATCAAAGTTTTTTATTCTCTCAGGGAGGAATGTTTGATTGGGGATGAATTAGTAATAAACAGGTTTATAAGAGATTTTATATTGATGTAATTGAACCTGGTTGTGTTGACTGATATTAATTTGAACTGTTTTGAATAAGGTGTTGGAATTACAATGATCAGTATGATGATGAGTTGTACTGTAGCTAAATGGATGGAATGTCGATATGTTTGTCGCTTGGCTATTCTGGTGTTTAAAATAATTACTAGATTTGGAAAATTGTTAACTTGACTGCCTCTCAAAGGTCCTTATGCGTGTAAGCCTGTGTTTTACCCCATACCTAAGGTAATCCTAGGTTTCCTGTACCTGAATCTAAAACTCAAAACTCAACAAAAATTATAAGAAACTACAGTTTTTCATTCTCTCCACTAACTGTGAACAGGAATTTCATTTCATTCAATGTCAGGAATTCCATTGAAGCTGGAATCCTTTACACCAAATAGTACAAAACAGCGTCCAAATGGGAACTGCCACCATCGATGAGAACTGGAGTCCCCTTGAGCGCCCCCAAAACCAAAGGACAGTGAGTTTAATATCATCCTTTACACCAAATAGTATGATACAGCGTCCAAATGGGAACTGCCACCATCGATGAGAAACTGGAGTCCCTTTGAGCGCCCCCAAAACCAAAGGACAGTGAGTTTAACATCATCCTTTACACCAAATAATATGATACAGCGTCCAAATGGGAACTGCCACCATCGATGAGAAACTGGAGTCCCCTTGAGCGCCCCAAAACCAAAGGACAGTGAGTTTAACATCATCCTTTACACCAAATAGTATGATACAGCATCCAAATGGGAACTGCCACCATCGATGAGAAACTGGAGTCCCCTTGAGCGCCCCAAAACCAAAGGACAGTGAGTTTAATATCATCCTTTACACCAAATAGTATGATACAGCGTCCAAATGGGAACTGCCACCATCGATGAGAAACTGGAGTCCCTTTGAGCGCCCCCAAAACCAAACAACATTACCTCCTTAGAGCAATTGGGTTCACACAGAATTTCAAAGGGCTAATCTCCTCCGCACTTCCCAAGATGACTCTTGAAGTAGGTTGAGCTCCAGGCCCTTTGTTTTATCTAAGTCATCTAAAAAGGGGGGCAGAAAGGGATCAGTGGGGCTTTTCAGCAGACTGTCATTCGGGTAGCCATGCCCATGTTTTTAGCCTAGGTCCCTAGAGGAAAATTTCAATGAACCAGATTTCAGGTCCGGAAAGGGCAGTGGAGTGGCCCCACTTACCGCTGGACCCCTGCCGTCCTGACCATAGGCTCGCCTCCTCTACAGCACAAGATAGTGGCACAAAATAGAGTTATACAGAGTCCAAGTGGGAACTGACACCATCCAATCCAGAACTGGAGTCCGTGTCCTCAGAGCCCATCCAAAACTGAAGGACAGTAAATGTAACATCAGGGGATGAAATGTTTCCAGGATCGAAGATGGAAGGACCCTTGAACCCCCAAACTCCTCTCTTCTAATTCATCTAAAAAGTAAGTTGAGAGTTTGGTAGGGGCTTTACAGCATGTCATTGTCCGGGTCGACATGCCTGATTTTGTGGCTTACTAACCAGATTAAGCATGAATCACACCAAAGGGCATGGAGCGTCAAGCTGGAACACCCACCATTCAATCAAGAACTGGAGTCATCCAACGAGGAGTCAACCAATGAGGAGTCATCCAATGAGGAACTGGAGTCAGGAACTCCAGGTTTACATCAAGAGTCTTAAGAATCTCAATGTAAAGTAAGATTCTGAGTAAGCAACAAAATCTCTCGAAACGAAAGGAAACCAGAATGAGGATCATGGAGGAGACACCATGAACATGGAAAATCACTCACAGGAAACCATTACCCCCTGGCACTGTTCCATGGTTTCCAACCAGAAAGCCAACCACACACTTGAACATGCATGTAATATCGGTGCAAACCCACTCCTACCAGTGAGACCCCATGTGAACTGCCTTTATTAGCCTTGTCTGCCTGGAGAAAGCCAGGGTATCAGGAGGATCTCTCTGGAATCATACTACAGTTTGCCTGGCATGCCACTAAATGTCACACAATACGATAGATTGTAGGTCCAGCAGGAGAGGCCTTAGCAACACAGATGTTAGATACTAGGGAAGAGGTGGCACCACAGCCAGCCCCAGTTCAATTAACCCCAGACGTTGAAATTTCATTTCACACTAACTCCCCCAAAATTTCATTGGGGTCCTTCTGGTCAGTTTTGCTGAGTTGGGGTACTGTGTTGCGATGGTTCCACTATAAGGCTCAGCGCTGTCTCCACTGCTGTTCAACATGGTGATGGACGTCATCACCTGAGAGCTTCAAAAGTCAGTGCGGTGGATGCTTCTCGATGCAGATGATGTCCTTCTCGCATCAGAAAACAAGGAGGATCTTAAGCAGCAAGATCTTGGAGCGATCTTGCAATGTTTGGTCTTGCAATGTTTGGCCTCCACCTCAACATCAAGATGACGGATTATATGACAACGGACCACAACGAGTCTGGTCCGGGACAATCTGTGCAAATGGTGCCAACCTGCCACGTTCTGAGACGTTCCAGTATCTTGGCTCAACAATTGCGGCTGATGGCAGCATGACTCATGAGACCACTGTAAGAGTAAATGCAGTAGCTCAAGTGGTTGCTGGAGGTAGGTAGTTTCAATTATATTGGGCTGCTTTTCATAGCATCCCGGGCATGCCTTTAATTGTATCTCAATATTGTATCAACAATATTGATATCATGCCAAATGGCTGCTGAATTTGGGGATTTTACCAGATGTCATGGATGCCAGAATCACCAACCCACGAGAGTCCAAATCTGCCTCTGAGAAAAAGGTGTCCCCACCCAAGGAGGAACAGTGGACACTCTCCACGGAGCTCCCTGATCCAAATTACAACAAGGTGAATATCAACCAACCACTTTTGAATGTCTTATGAAACTTTCCGTTATGACAAAACTGGGGTTTACAGCATGAGTTTTATGTCCAATTCTAACTCAGCAGGGACGACCCACCTGCACCCAGACCAAGCCCACAACCAAGAGAAATGGCACCAGAGATCCAGAGTAGCGGACCCTATCACTGTGCGGGATAAATACTGAAGAAAAAGGGGAAAGGACATTTTTTCATCTTGTACCTCCACCCAGTGCCGGCAACCAAAAACCATTAAATGGAGAAAAGCCTTAGGTCAGTTCCAAAAGATGGCAAAGTTATTTCTTCAGTAGGATCTATCCTTCTGCACACACTTGATCCATTTGCCAGGGCCCATGTGCTTGTGTGGCAAGGGAGATGCTGCAGGCAGACCTTCCAAAAGTTGATCTTGATTGGGCACAAAGCTTAGTGCCAGGCTCTGGACAGGAGGAAAACAAGTCTCTTACTGGCTAGTCAGATGCTTTGTGAGAGGTAGGCTGCAATCCTAAAAAGACACTTTCCTGGGAGTAAGATGCACTGAACACAATGGGGCTTACTTTTGAGTAGACATGGTTAGGATTGTGCTTGTAGTGTGATAGAGCCATCTTGAAATAAAATGCATGTGTTTAATTAGTTAATTAAAAGGGTCCCTCTTGCCCTTGCGTCGGAGCAGCATTCCCTAGAACGGGTGGGCAAACCCCTGGCACTAGTTCCAAGCTCAGCACTTGGAATGGTGCTAGGTAGCACATTAAGGCACTCCAGCACACAGAGTGTTGCCACTGCTGTTGTCCCAATTGCCCTCAGGAATCTGCCCGTCACTATCATTGGTGCCCAGAACGGCACCGTCACTACCCACCCTCACCCCACCATGTATAAAAACCATAGATGGACTTTGTTTTGTGGAGTGGCTTCCATTTTGGTGTTGGAAGCAGATTCCCCAGAGGATTCCATCACCGACAGTTAATTCTGTTAGAAAGGACAGTTGGTTCTGTTGCTGAGGTCTGTTAGGACCAGGGATGGGAGCCAGTAACATAGGTGGGGGGATTTACCCTACAATCCAGAGTAACTACGGGAGCCCGTAAGAGACTTTATGTGTACCCATAGTTGCTGCACTACTTCGTGAAAACCTATGGGAAATTCATATTGCAATCCAGAGCAATTTGTTCTTACACCGGAGCAAGGACTCCACGTAGTTACTCTGGATTGCACCCTTAGTAGTCTCTTGGGAGGAAATATACTTGTTATACTCTTAGCTTTACTTGTTTTTATTACAGTCTCTGTAACCATAACTCTCATGCACCATGGAGTTCCCTGATCCAAATTACGACAAGCTGAATATAAACCAACCACTTTTGAATGTCGGAAGAAACTTTCCGTTATGACGAGACTGGGGTTTACAGCAAGAGTATTCGGACTCTGCAGTAACTTTCACTTGCCAGCAAAGAATGGAAAATCATGGAAAATTATCCTTGGGAAACCATCACCCTCTTGGCACTGTTCCATGGTCTCCTACCAGAAAGCCAACCACATGCTTGAGCATGCATGTGATGTCTGAGCAACCCCAATCCCACCCACAAGCCCCCATAGTGGACGTGACAAGGCGAAAGGTTAAGAAAAGAAACACCAAACATTTCTGTGAGGTGTGTGTTTTCTTTTTCAGGAAATCCAGATTACTGATACGATTGATACGATACGATTGATATGATTTGAATATCTAAATATCTAACTCACTGATTTTCAGCCACTGAGCCATGGCACACTGGTATGCCACAGACGATATGCATTGGGATTTGATCTCTCGGTTATTAGGGAAACTGGGGAATTTGAGCCTCCTCTTTGCAACTTGGTGTGGTTTGTTGTAACACCTTATTAATGTGCTATGAGATGAAAAAGGTTGAAAAACACTGACCTACCCTAACATAAAAAAGATTCTAGCCCTCATGGTGGTGTAGATAAACTGCCTAAACACTTTGATGTAAATATACTTAGATGGGTCAGCAGGATGGTGCAGTCTGCACCAGGTGATGTGGCTAAGGGGAGGTAATGCGCAACTTTGTGACAGTGAGTCAAACCCAATCATATTATATACCGTTGAAATTGTATTGAAGATCAGAATCCAATGCAAAAATCCATTTTGAAGTAGCACCTTCCTATCAAAAGTTATGGCCAAAACCTTAAAAAGGAAAATATGCATTGAACTCCATGGAAAGTGAAAGTGACCCATATCACGGCTTTACTTGTGTACAAGCAAACATGTTGTTGTTTACTGGAAAGGGCAAGCTGAGTGAAATCTAAGGAAACCTGAATTGCCCTGACCCAATGAGCACAGCCCCCACAAATTTCCCCAGAAGGAGGTCCCTGACAATTGCCTTGAAATTCATTGAAAATGGATGTGAACTGCACAGCTGGGTTTACTGGCGAGTAAGCAGGCATGCCTTGAATGAAGTGGAAGGTCAGTCCAGGAGAGGACAAGACTTCCAAACCGGTCTTGATCTGGGATGTTACCAGGGCATTAGGAAGGGGGCACTCTTGAAGGGGGTGGCAGCCCTTGTAACCTAAATGGCTAAAATCATGGTTTGTAGAAATAATCCCACAGCTTTGAATGTGTAATTTACAGCATAATGCAGTGAAACAAACCACTTCGAAATATCTTTATTAAAATGGATGGCTAAAAAAACCACTGGAGGTGGGGTAATGACACATAACAATGCCTACCATTCATATTGTTGCCCCACTTAATGTATGGGGGTGATGCGCTGGCTCCTGCAACAGGTGACGCCAACCCTAGTGACACCCCTGCTTATATATTAATATTCTCCAAATTTATTAAGTTTGTTGTTACCATTATAATATCTATATATATAAAATTGAAGTCACTGATTCACTCACTGACTGACTCATCAATGCCCAGCCAAAACCACTGGGCTTAGAAGCGTGAAATTTGGAGAGGGTGTTGGACGCACCCTCTAAGAACCGGTTTTTGGAGATTTGAACCAGAAGCGGTAAAAAGGAACGCAATTTATTTTCGTCCCTATACTTTACATTGAAGAATCCCTAGAAGCATGAAATTCAGGGAGGAGGCAGGCCACCCATTTGCTATGCTAGCGGCTTAGCTAAAGCGCCAATTTGCTATCTGGAGTAAAAGATTTTTTTTGCAACCCCAGAAACAACAAAATCAAATTTAATTAAGAAAAAAAGTTGTTTCCCTGTTTCTTCTTGGTGTCTCTTGCATGAATTTCCTAAGCAAGAGCATGTGCAGAGAGTACAACCCATCTCCCTGTCTAACCTCGCTATCCGGTTGATCCCAAGATATGGAAATAAACAAAATGCTTGTCTTCCACCAGCCTTTTATAAGTTCTTTGCTCCTTTGGGGGAAGTATGGCAGATCCTCCCAAAGGAAAAATAGTCCGTGTACAAGTGTCAAATTTAAATAAATAAATAAATAAACTGCCACGTTCACATGAATTATCGGGGTTCAGATCACACCGCCTACCAAGCTATGAAAAGGGGGGCTCCAAATGACCAACCGCTGTTGTAGGGTAGTGATGCCTGCTGCCAAGCAATCCCATATTCCTCCTTCTGGTGCCCTAGTGCCAAGCAATCCTTTCCTATATTCCTCCTAATCAGTGAGGTGGGACCTGACCTGGTGGATCCAATCTGCTGCCGCCGACCTAAGAGATCTGGTTCCCAAAGGGGTTCCTTGGGCAAAGCGTCTCCCCGAGAAGGCTATGCTGGATCAGGGTGACCATATGACCGGAAAAACCCGGATTTTTAGCCTCCTGTCCGGGTGTCCTACATTTTGGCATCATTGTCCTACATTTTGGCCTCATTTTGAAACTTCGCGATAATGCACAGTACCCCATCATGCCATATGTCGTTGGATTCGTATTGAAGAGCAGAATCCAATGCAAAAATCAGTCTGCAGATATCTCCTTCCTATCAAAAGTTATCATCAAAAAACTGAAAAATAAAAAAAATACATTTTTTTGGAATTTTTTAAAGCGGGTAGGAATTTTGGCCTGGGATTAGGAATTTTGGCCTTGGGGTTCACGAATTTTGTGTTTAGCATCTGGTCACCCTGCGTGGGATGATAAAAGATGCTCTTTACCAGGATCCCTCCCCCATAGATGGAGAGGCTGAGAACCAAACCTCCAGCATGTGGAAAAAGTTGGGGCTGCAACAAAACTTCCCTCCAGAATGACTAGCTAGAAGAAGATGCTGAGCACGGACTGCACTCATCCTGCTTGGACTGATCTCCCTGCATTGGGATGGGGAAGCTGAACAAAGGCACAGACTCTGTTGCAAAAATCCTATTTGGGTTTCTCCTAGTTAGGGGTGCCAAATGTCCTGGAAAAAATGGGACAGACCTGGTTTGGGGGGGTTGTGTTCCAAAACTGACAACTTTGTCGGGGTCCTGTCCTTGTTTTGTGGATGAGAATTATGGCAACCCCAGTTTTCCCAGGGACTCTCCCCAAGAGCCTCCCCTCTGCTCCCCATAGAGACTCTCCAGCTCCTGCAGCAAAAAAGACAAACCCTACAATCCAGAGCATCTACGGGAGCACGTAAGAGATATTTACGTGGACGTAGTTACGGCACCACCTAGTGAAAACCTATGGGAAATTCATATTGCAATCCAGAGTAAACTGTTCTTACATCAGAGAAAGGACTCCCTGTAGTTACTCTGGATTGTGCCGTGTTTCCCTCCATCCTGGATCTTCCCTTTCATTGGCTGGCCCTGTTTTCAAACCTAAAGATCCCCAAGACATTGGAGGGAATCGGAGGGAAAATCCTAACCAGAAACTGCCAATATTAACTTTTTCATTTGGGGTGATTTAAACCTATTTTACTATTTTATTTAACAAATTAGAAATAATATCAATAATATTGACTGCAATCCTAAAGACACTTTCCTGGGAGTAAGACCCATTGGATACAATGGGGCTTACTTTTGAGTAGACAAGGTTAGGAATTGTGCTCATTCATATGTACCTCTTGAAAAATAATCAAAATCAAAAATATATAAATGAAATGTGAGAAAACGTATAAATACTAATCATAAAAAGATTAATTAAAAATATAAAAAATTAAAAGTATTTTTGGAAATAAAAAACACTAATATTAAGTAATATTTATGAGATTTTATTTTATTTGTATTTTTACTTTAGTGTTTTAAGTACTTTTATTCTCAAAAACTTTTAATTTCTTTATTATTTTTGATGTTTTATTATTATTTTTTTAAAAAAAACTTATTTTTTTCAAAAACTTTCCTTTATCATTTTTGGTTTTTTTAAATTTAAAAAATTTTAGTGTTTAATTTTAATTAAAATAATTAATTCATTTAATTAAAATAATTTTAAAATAATTTTTAGTGTTATCCAGCCCACAGCTGCCTATTCCCCTCCCACACCCATCGCTTCCCAACCCCCTTCTACCAGTCACTTCCGGTGACAGTGCCTTTTATATACTCCTAATCCCCGCCCCCTCAGAGCCAGACCCGCCTCCTTACTCCATTCCCTTTTCTCATTGGCTGTGACTAACCCGCTCTCGCCCGCTATTGGCTCATGGCGCTGCCACTCTGACGGAAGGGCGTGGCTCGCTAAGAGGCATGTGTGCGCAGGCGCTGTGAAAGGCGCGCGCGCGGGCGAGCCGGAGAAACCGCTGCGCCTTCTGGGAGAGGTGACGCGTTTGTCGTCACAATCTCGCGAGAGTTGTGTCGAGCGCGAGATCTGCGGGGCGCCCGTTCTGTCGCTTTCGTCCCCCATCCGAGCGAGGCTGTTGACCCCTCCCACCGCCTCCGAGCCCTGAAGGGGGGGCGCGCGAGAGCGAGCGAGGGGGAGGGAGGGAGGCGTGTCACGTGACGGCCGCGAGGCCTTGAATGTTGACATTCGAAGCGGGCGGCCGCCCCTCCCCCCACACAGGGCCTGACCGCGCGCGCCTCCCCCTCAGGCGACGACGACGAGCAGCGGCAACGGCCGCCCCCGCCGCCAGGGGGAGCCCCGCAAGGAGCCCCCGCCCGCCCCACGCCCCCTCCGACGCCCCCCGCCCCTGACGGGGAGGCTCGCCGGCCAGGCCAGGCCCCGCGGGAGGGCCGCCCGCACCGCCATGGAGGAGCTGGCCGTGGAGGTGCGCGGCTCCAACGGCGCCTTCTACAAGGTAACGGGCGGGGGGAGGGCCCCTGAGGGGGGAGGGGCACGGGTGGCCACCTCAAGCCTGTGGGGGAGGGGCTGGGGACCTCATGAGGCGGAAGGGGTGCGGAGGAGAGCTCGAGGGGGTCCTGAGTGGGGGGAGGGGAGCTCCTGAGGGGGCCCATTTTGAGGGGAAAGGGTGAGGGAGGGGTGGTTGTGGGGGAAGGGGAGGTCAAGGGGGGCCCTGAGTGAGGGGTTGTGGGGAGGGAGCACATGAGGGGACCCATTGTGTGGGGGAGGGGAGGTCAAGGGGGTCACTGAGTGAGGGGCTGTGGGGTGGGAGCTCATGAGGGGACCCATGTGGGAGGAAGGGGTGTTGTGGGGGGGAAGGGAGGTCAAGGGGGGCCCTGAGTGAGAGGTGTGGGGAGGCAGCTCCTGAGGGGACCCATGTGGGAGGAAGGGGTGGTTGTGGGGGGAGGGGTGATTAAGGGGGGCCCTGAGTGAGGGGCTGAGTGAGAGGGGAGCTCATGAGGGGACCCATTTGGGAGGAAGGGGTGGTTATGGGGGGAGGGGAGGTCAAGGAGGCCTCTGAGTGAGGGGCTGAGTGGGTAGGGAGCTCATGTGGCATCCATTTTGGGGGGGAAGGGTGAGAGTGGGGCAGTTTTGGGGGGAGGAGGGGGAGTTCACGGGATGCTCCTTTGGGGGGAGGGGAGATTATGGGGGGTCCTGAATGAGGGGGCTGGAGAGAGGTGAGTTTAGGAGGTTCTTCATTTTGGCGGGAGGGGAATTTTGGGGGTAGAGTTCATGGGGGCGCTGAGTGAGGGATGCGGGGGGGGAGTTCAAGAGGGGGAAAGGGGTGAGGGAGGGGTATTTTGGGGGAAGGAGGAAAGGTTCATGGGTGTAGGAGGTTCATGAGGGTCCCTATTTTGGTGAGGGAGGGGTAGGGGAGAAGAAGGAAGTTGTTCATGGTAATGCCCCTGTTAGGGGGTGGGGAGTTCATTGGGGTGCCTTGTGGAGGGGTTAGAGAGCAGGGAAAGGAAGGAGAGTTTTGGATGGAAGCGAGGGGCAGAGTTCATGGGTTGTCCCTGTTGGATTGTGTGGAGGGCAGGGGGGGGAGTTCATGAGGTGCCCTTGTTGGTAGTTGAGGGCTTCCAGGGGGGCTGTGGCAGAAGTGAGGGGTGTTATGGAGAGGTAGGGGGAGAGGAGATCATGGGATGCCCCTACTGGGGAGCAAGAGGGTGTTGGGGGAGTGGAGTTCATGAGTGTCTCCCTTTGGGGGCTGCGAGAGAGATACGTTTAGAAGGAGGATGGGGAAGAGTTCATAGGGTGCCCCTGTTGGAGGGTGAGGCAGACAAGAAAGGGAGTTCATGAGGTTGACCCTTTTGGGTTAGGGGAAGCAAGGCTGGGTTGGCAGGGAAGCATTTTTTTGGGGGGGGGGGAGTTTGTTAGCAGGAGGGGGAAGAGGAGCTCATGGGTTGTCCCTGTTCAGGACTGAGGGTTTGCTGGTGACAGGAAGAAAGGGCAGTTCATGTGGTGTCCTTATTGGTGTGTGAAAAGTCCTGGAGGGGCTCTGAAAATGAATGGGAATGGTGAGAGGGGGCAAAGTATAGGTGAGCTGACCATGTTTCTCCCCAGCTCATTTTTGGGAGTTCTGCAAGTGTATTGCAAACATGCCCCTGGAGAAGCCTGTGAGGGTGCTCAAGAGAAGGGTGGCATGGGGTGCCCAAGTGGGTGGGGAAAGTCGAACTTGTGGTAAGGGAAATTGATGGCAGGAGGGAGGAAAGTTTGGAGGAGTTTTGGTGGGAGCAGGAGAAGATTATGGGGTACCGCTTGTGGCCACTTTGTGGAAACCACAGGATGCACCCAGGTGGAGATGAGACGAGGTCAGCATGCAGGATGAAATCAGGTGTGCGTGTGACATCTCTCTACAGGTGGATAGATCAGGTCTATCTCTTCAGGTAACTTTTTGGGTTCATTCATTCCATTCGCTTTAACTAATGTCTGTGTGGGGTTGTTGTGCAGCACAGTTGGATAATAGGTCCCAAAAGAAGCCTATAGTCTACATGGGGGGTGGCTAAGCAGGAGGGAGGAGAAGAGTTTAGTGAGTTATTATTTGGTTTCCTTTATTGGGGGGGGGGGAAGAAAGTTACCTTAATAGTGCACAAGTGAATTTATAGGATCTCTAGTTAATTTGTGGAGATTCTTCTGTTCTGTAGCACACACAGCAGGATAAAAGGCTCTAGAGAAGCTTGTGAGGGGGAGAATGGCCTAGCTGGAAGGAGGACAGGGGTTCAAAAGGGTGGCCTTGTCAGTGAAGAGCAGGAAGCATAGTTTATTTGGGAGAGGGAAGGTATAGTTACATCCTATAAGTTATAAATTTTGTTTTTCCTATAAACTTTGTGGACAGGTTAAAAAGCAGTATATAAATACTATTTATCAGTTACTTTGAAGATGTACAGGTTGTTAGATCAGATCTCTTAGCGGTTCACTTCAAGGTTTTTTTTTACCATCTTGCTTTTCTGCAAGGTCCCTGTAGAATGAGCCTGTATAAGCTTGTGGCCTATACGAGGAGGGAATAGAGGAGTTCATGGAGGTGCGGGGGGGGGGGGGGGGCTGTTGGTATAGTTTTATTGAGGAGGTAGGAAAGGTTAACTGATACATAGGTAAGGTCTCTCCAGTTTACTTCTTGGGGATTTTTTGTGTCTTCCTTTTTTTTAAGGAAAAAAGTGAAGGGGGCAGAGAGTCTTCTTTAAATTATCCACTTACCAATTCTTGGTGTGCCTACACCAATATACAATGCCTGCATATTTGCACACACACACACATATACACGCACGAAGACAAAGACAGTGAAGTCTGAGTTTGGAACAAGGTTCCTTAGTCTGGTAGGCTGTACAAAATGATAGGATAGCAGGATTCCAGGCCAAGCAGTAATCCTTGTGTTGTCAAGCAGGGGATCTGGGCCAGGAATTCTCAGGGTTCCCTTGTTGATGGGGCAGCTGAGCAGGAGTTCATGGGGTTGCCATTTAGGGGGTTAGAGAGCAAGTGGCAGAGTTTTTTTGTTCAGGGATAGTTATCTTGAAGTATGTAAGTGAATAGGTAAGGTTTCCAGTTCGTTTTATTTTTTGTATTTTAGGTATGTCATGCTTTTTAATAAGAAGTGGGGAAGATGTCATGTAAATTGTGTACACAGAATTCTCAGCGTACATATACTTACATGCAGACCTGTATATCTGGACACAAGGACAGGGAAGTCTAAATTTTGAATGAGATTCCTTCAGAAGGTTGGATCGTGTTTGTAGACTGGGAAGGGCTCACGTAAAAGAGATTGTGGACAGGAGAAAGTAGAGAAAGTACAGAATTGAGGACCTGTTGCTGAGATGTTAGGAAGAGAGGAAAGGAGACCTTTTTTTGAAAGAAGGAAATTATGTGGTGGGAGTGGTTTTTCATTCTCTGTTACTTGGAATCTGGGGGTGAAGACTTTGGCCTTTGGAGTTAAACTTTGGAGTGGAGGAGAAGGAGGATATCAGGTCCTTTGGTGAACAGGCTTCTAAAGAAACTTGTGCTCTGGTGGCCAAATTGGAGTGGAGCAAAGTGTTCATAGGGAGGCCCTTGTTGATGGGGGAGTAGGTAGCTAGTTTTTCTTTGCTGAAGGAGGGATAGTTATTCTCCATTTCAATTTTTGGGATTTTTGAGTCTTGCTTTTTCTTGTAAGAAATGTGTGGGGGAGAGTTGTTATGTAAAATAGGCACACACAGTTCTCACTATATCTATAGTTTATGCACACGTTAGCAGTGCACTATTTATCAAACATATACGCCACCTTTCTCGCACAAGAAGGACTCAAGGTGGATATAATAAATTAATATAAGTTGATGTTGATATAAGTTAGAACATCACATTAATTTAAAACATTTTTAAAAATCTAAAAACAAAAGAGATAGTATAGCACCCTAAAATTGGATAAAAACAATTAAAATCATATCTACCTATCAATTGTAGGCTTTTGTAAACAAAAACATCCACTAGGACAGGAAAGTCTGAGTTTGGAACAAAGTTCTTTAGTCTGGAAATCTGCACTAGGACAATAGTAGGATAGGATAACAGAAAGTAGCCAGTGAAGCAGCAAAATAATTACTATCTCCCCCGCCAAAGAAGCCCATTGTAGTCCTAACAGAGAGCTGTGGCAAGTGATCCAGTAGGTCATGGGAGGAGGTACCAGTTGAGTTTGAGAATCACTGGATCAGGCAAAGAGAGCAGGCCTTTCTGTGCTTGGGATGCTGAGCTCAACCTGCAGACAGTCTGGAAAAGGTTGCTGCCTCTGGAAATCTGGGAAGTGAGCAAGAAGAGATATGGGAGTTAAGTATTCAAAAGAAGAGTTGAGAGACAAGAAAAGGTGCGCAATGAGAAAAGGTACCATGTGGTAGAGAAGGTAGCATGATCTCTAGGCAAAAAGGATTGAGAAGAGTTCAGTTTGTAGAGAACTAGCCTTCTGTCCACCTTCAGAAAGGTGGCCTTGCTACTGCTGCATCTTCTGAAGCAAAGTGCAGCTGGTAGCTCACAAGATTTATCTTGCTGTTTTAAAATAGGATCACTGCATGTGTGTGAATTGCAGAATGTAAAGTAATATTATCATTTGCATCTGTGCTTCAGGCTGTAAACTTACACTGGTCCTAGGTTGCCTTCTGCTGATGCAACAAATAGTTTTCAAGCTTTTAATAACTTTCTTCAAGGGGAACTCCAATTTATAGAAGTTTTTCCTGGATATTTTCCTTGTTTCCTTCCACAAAGTATATTCAAGCAACAGTCTCTTAATTTGGAACATACAGTATTTGGAGACCTATATCTAGATGTTCTATTAGTGTAGCTATGCTACCATATTGTTAAATTTGTTTCATTTTGGAGAGTTATGCAGTGATTATAGTAAAGTGCACGCACAGATCATAAAGGATGTAGTTCACATATATATGACTAGTGAATGTGCCCGAGTTGCAGGAGTACAATACCCTTCGTATGCCATACCCCTATTTCGCAACACCATCCCATGCGCATCTACCCCCCACATGCATCATCCTTTCATGCTCATCAGCCCCCATGCACATCCAGCCCCCATGCACAACATCATCTCATGCGCAACATCTCCCATGCGCATGAACCCCCCATGCACAATATCCTTTCATGCGCACCATGGGCTGTAAAAGGGTGCAGTGTTTTTGTCCTAAACTTAGCATTGAAGATTAACATCCAGCAATTTGGTGCCTGGTGCCTGATGCGCCAGGAAGGAAGGTGTACTGGGGGGATGATGCACATGAGAGAATATTGCGTATGGGGGGGTTCAGGCGCATGAGGGGGTTGAGGCGTATGAGTTGCGTATGGGGAATCCATCTACAGTATTTATATACCACTTTTCAACTGAAAAGCAGTTTACAAAGCAGTTTACAAAGAAAATGAAGAAAAAAATTGCTAATAGGTCCCTGTCCCAAAAGGACTCACAATCTAAAATGCAAAAAAGAACACCAGCACTTCAAGAACAGTGAATATTGGGGGAGGGCTTCGTGTGTGTGGGGATGTTGCACATGTGGGGTTCATACTCATGAGAGGATGATATGCATGGGGGGTTGTTGCACATGGGGATGTGCATAAGAGGATGATGAGCATGGGGAGATGTTATGGATGGGGGGTTTGATGGCATAGGAGGGTGTTGCTTATGGGAGGGTGTTGCATACTGGGGGTATGGCATACGGAGGGTATTATACTCCTGCAACACAGGTACATTTCACTAGTAAAGAATAAAAGGAGTGTATAAAGCCATGACACATGGGTGGGTGTTTATAATAGCACAAAGTGGGTGCTTATAATAGCATTGCATCTTTTTATCTGCCTCTTTCTCTTTGGAAGAGTTTGGGTAACACGTCTAAGAGTAGCACCCTAACCATGCCTGCTCAAACGTGAGGCCCATTGTCTCAGTCCCAGGAAAGTGTCTTTAGGATTGCAGCCATCAACAGTCAATACTATCTGTTGACTTATAGCTGTGAAAGAAATCAGGCTAGCCAAAACTCACTTTTGGGTCAGATGGATGATTCTTCCCATATATACCTGATGGAAGGAATTAAAAAAGCAACAGTACAGTCTTGATCGTTTTGTTGACCTGATGCATCCAAAGCAAACTTTCTTCCAAGCACTTGTGTCCAGACAAAATAAATGGCAGTTACAGTACCTGAAATTGACATATAACAGCCCTTTTTAGGAAATAGTGTTATTTATATTGCTAAGTGTCAGCTTTAAAATAAGTTATTAGGCAGGAGTTAATCCCATTAATTTGAGTAAAACATCAAGTGAACTTACTTAGCTCCAGAATTTGAAGAAACAGCCTGTTCTGTTGCACAAACTCAGGAGCAGATATTGTGTCTTAAATCTACATTATCTGGTAGATTATGCTTATTTTGAAGTTCTTGCAGCTACCAATTGATCTGTGGATTAAGTGGTATGAACATATAGAGGTGTGAGGGGTTGTTAATTAAGAAAGACCAATTAAAAATTACTACAGGAAAAATGAAAGATTGTGTTGAGAGGGTATAAGGATCAATAATATAACCTATAGTAACTCAAGTTTATAATACTTAGCTCTTTATTTTAGTGGGCCACTTAATCTGTATGGTTCTACTTCATAAAAAACATAAATATTACTTTTAAGTTGCCAGTCTACCATTCATTAGATTTGTTTTGATTTTGTGTACCCTGGAGCACATTGTTAGAAAGATATCCATAAATGGCTTATTTTCTAGATTTCAGTACCTAATCCCAGAGCTGATGTTTAGTATAGTGAGGTTTGATGGATTTTGTTCCATGCTGTATTTTCCAAGTAAATTTTTCATTATTTTTCATTATTTTTAGCTGTAATTTTAATATTCAGTTTATTAGAGAACTTTATTCTCTTTTCTCAAGTCAGACTGTGGTGATCGTTCACACTGTGGGGTTTCTCAGGGGAAATCTTATTGTGATCCAAGTCCACTATAATCCTTTATCTAATTGTGTCAGTCCCATGCATTTTAGATTGCAGAATATAGAGAGTTAGCCAAGATCGAAATAGGTTAAGCCCTTGTAATATAATGGGACACAGTGATTTCATCTTGGTTGAAAAAAGTAGATTTTAGATTGAATAACCACAACAGAATAGGTAATATACGTGCCTGCTCTAAAAATTTGCACCAGCATACGTAGTGCTAGAGTAATACCTATACATTTCTAGCTTTACTTTAAAATTGTGATATTCTTTATTCTGCACTATTTTTTGTTTACTGTATTTGAGACAGCCAACTAAAATACTTCCCAATCAAGCCTCAACTGGAACAATTGTTCTCAAGTGATCCTGATCAAGCAAAGCTAGTTGCACAGATGGGGAGAATTACATTTTCACTCTGCTCCAGCTGGAAGTCCTGTGAGGTGCTACTATGCTTTGTTTTGAGAATGTTTGAGTAAAGATACTCTACTGTATACATCCATCTTCACATAAGTGTATCAAGAGCATTCCCTAGCATATCTAAGAATTGCAGTACTTAGTACATGGGCAAGAACTGCCAGTTCAGTGGATTTAGAATGAGTACTTAGAGCTCCCATTGTATGATGCCATTAAAAATAAAACTTCACAGATCAATCATACCTCAGATGTACCACATGCCATTAAGTTGTTGTTTTTATCTTGCAGGCATTTGTGAAGGATGTCCATGAAGATTCAATAACTGTTGTGTTCGAGAATAAGTACGTATCATCCTGACACTGTATTGAAAAGTTATGCTGTATGTGCTTCTGAATTTCATTTATTTATAAACGTGTAAACACCATATCATTGTGGTGGAAGCACTTTACGGTAATTAACTTAGGCTGCAATCCTAACCACACTTTCCTTGGAGTAAGTGCTATTGAACACAATGGGACTTACTTTTGAGTAGACATGTTTAGGATTGCACTGTATATACTGTATTTAAAGTTTAATTTTTATGTGCCTTCTGTTTTTTATTATTTTATTTACTTATTACCAAAGAAAACAAGAAGGAAAAAGGGTAAAAAGAAATAAAAAGGGATTGAAAGGGAAACAAAACAGCAAAAAATTAATCATTCTTAGCAAAATATATGGCAAGTGCAGATTTTCTAATTTACCTTTCTTTAGTCTAAACCAGTGGTTCTTAACCTCGGTTGGATCAAACCCCAGGAGTTCAGTGAGTCAGTCTCAGGTGTTCAGCAGAGATATCTGTCCATTCTGTTCGCCAGGGTTGTCAGCTGCAACTTTTGTTACGATGGACAAATAATTTTATTTTTCCAACTATGAAGTGTTCAGGGAGTGCACATATGAAACTTGTGGGATTCAGTACCTCCAACAAGGTTAAGAACTGCTGATCTAAACTAACTTACAATTAATTTATACAAAATTATAAAATGTAAAAATTCTCTTAAACTAAAGATTTTTATGTGCCTTCTGGAGGAGGCGGTTGCTTGATTCTGTTGCCGATTTCTTCAGACTTGGAAGAAACCCAAGCAGTAGCAGTGGCAAGAGATCTCCAAGCTTGGTCACTATTCCACCTCCAAAAATCATGGCAATATTGAACTACTCACTGTAGTTCATTGAACTCAATGAAGAACATCTGACATCTATTTCCTCTCCCCAATCCTTGTTTATTCTGTTGACCCATGTATCTTTTCAGCCATGCAATTTTTCATTTTCTGCACTGTACTATTGCAATTTTCTCAGTTCTATATTTTTTCCTGTTTCCCCTTCTATAAAGTTTCATAGCGTTTCTCTCATCCCATTTTCCAATCTATACTACAGTGTGTTCCTCAGAAGTGAGGAGAAGTGGATGTTGTAGAATTGTAGTCTTCCTTCTGTTACCCCATCAATGAGTCTGTCTGGATCTCATGTTCTCATGTTTAATTGGTTGAAAATGACATTTTAAAATGCTCTTGATCTTTGGATCCCAGATCCCACATTCTGAATGTTGTGCACTAAACTGTAAGTGAATTCTTTCATTCAAGTTTTACTAGCTCAGTCTCTTGTTGTGTATTTCAGCTGGCAGCCAGAAAGACAGATTCCATTCCATGATGTCAGGTTTCCTCCACCTGCTGGATACAATAAAGATATAAATGAAAGTGATGAAGTTGAGGTAGGAGTTTTTTTAATCCTTATTTTTTAAGGAAGGGGGAAACAGTAACAGAGTAAGGCTTTCAGAAAAGAAGATTGCAGCATGGTGATACTTAGGTTGTTTTTAGTTGACAACATTTGTAGAGGCTAGTAAACCTCCAAATTAATCATGTTGAACAGGGGTCCCCAAGCCCTGGCCTTAGGGTCAGATGCAGCCCATGGCAAGCCATACAATCCATCTATCTGGTTCCTGGGCCCTGATCTCCACTCCAATACATTCTTTATTTGTAAATTTATTCAAATTTGAAATGTAAATTAGTTTTTTTTACCTCTGATGCAGTGTCAGAGATGATGTTGCCCACCTGCCAAAAAGTTTGGAGACCCCTGATTGAACAATGTCTTGGAAACCATAGTGGTCAAGAATGTGATTCTCCTACCACACCCAGTATTACCCCATCTCCCAAAATATATTTGTCATTTGGGACTCACTCCATATTATGCTCTTCTGTTTAATCCCAAATATTGCCAGCAAAGGAATCTAGGAATTGGCCTGTAACAAGTATAAAATGTAGTTGCTATCCAGTTAAAATACTTCTTTACATGTCTAAGGATGCAATCCTAACTCAGGCCAGCACAACTCATGGGTCTTACCATTCCTGTGGTGAGGTAGGGAGGTAAGCATATATCTTTGCACTGGCCAAACCCTCCTGTAGGAGTGGGCACAGAAGTGTTTTATGGCACTTTTGTGACACTCCCAGGCCAGCATGGGACTTTTGCTGGGGTTTATGCTGGCCTATGTGGGGTTAGGATTACAACCTATACGTGGAAGACTGTAAATGAGAGCTGGCTAGTCCTTTCTGTTTTTGCTATCAGTTCTGTTTCTAGTCTGCCATCAACACTCTAATGTGGCTGGACAGTTAAGGTCAAGCAGAGGCCCTCTGATGGCTAATCTTTCTACCTCAAAAATGCAAGTTGCAAGGTATAGGAAGGTGTTTGCTGTTTTTTTTTTTTTTTGAACTGGAATACAGCAACAACCTGGGAGGAACAGTCTAGAGCAGATGATCCTGGCAGGTCCTCCACACCATCTTGCTTTTATAAAGTGCTGCTGCTACATTGGGTAACAAAATGTGAATGTTAAATATTGCCGAAAGATCCAAGAAGGAATTTGGATAGGCAAGTTGATTTTGCAAGTAGCCAGGTTTCCTAAATAGATGCTTAGAATAGTGTGATGGTTACATCAAGAATTTAGGAGTTTTGAGAGGGTTTGTAATTTTTTTAAAAAAAGCATCAAGATATTTCTGGTACTTGAGTTTGACACATGAATAAAGTGCATTTAACTTGTAAGTTCCACAGCCTGTTACTATGATGTATTGCCCTTTCCACTTGACAATGATTATTGTGTCACAATGTAGTGTTTTACACTGTGGTTTTGTTTAGGTTTATTCCAGGGCTAATGAAAAGGAACCCTGTTGCTGGTGGCTGGCTAAAGTGAGAATGATAAAGGGTGAGGTAGGAATATATATATTTTAATATTCTGTTATTAATGTGTTAAGTAACATACTTTAGTATCATGTGGGTCTCCCTTTCCCAACTTCTTAGGAAAAAATATTATCAGAATCTGTATTTTTGCTTCAAAGTGTACGTAATCAAAATGGCTAGCAGTAGGTCCCTGAATACATAACTGAATGTAGTCTTAGCATATCTCAACTTTAAAGTTAAACAGTGTCTTAGACCAATGTATTCTTTTTATTAGTTTTATGTAATAGAGTATGCAGCCTGTGATGCTACCTACAATGAAATTGTCACAATTGAGCGTTTAAGATCTGTGAATCCCAACAAACCTGCAACAAAAGATACTTTTCATAAAATCAAACTTGATGTGCCAGAAGATTTAAGGCAAATGTAAGTATAGAAATTATGTAAGTTCATAATTTATTTATTTTTTAAATTTAGAAACAATATGCAGCTTTTGCATCATTTTATAGATTTCTGTACTTTTTGGTAAAAAATACATAGCATGTATTTAGTTGCCTATTAATTCATTGCAGTATAATTGATCTATTGCTGAAATCCTTGAAAGTCATGCACATAATAGGGCAGCGTTTACGGTAATACAACTGTTGCTTGTGGAAAAAATATTTGTGAATATAAGCAGCTATACAACATTGTGTGTATGTGTGCTGCCGTTCTATTGCTTTTACGCACTTGTTCCACAAAGTCACCCAGTTAAAGTCAGAAACCATAATAAATACTGCCATGTATTGCTTAACACTGACAACATATGATAGTGGTCAAAGCACAACAAAAAGGTTCTTTAATGAATCAGTCAGGTCTCCTCCCATAGCCTGAAACAGAGAGAACTGTCTACTCAAAAGTAAGCCCCATTGTGTTCAATGGGTCTTACTCCCAGGAAACTGTCTTTAGGAGTGCAGCCAAAGTGTGCTTACTCAAGAAAGAGGCTCTTAATGGCACTCGGTCTTCAGTAGCCTGCACTGCAGAGTACGTACAAAAAAAACCTCTAGATTCTGCTGACTGTTCATTCACTTAAGGACCTAATCACATCATAGCAGTTATCAGAGTCCTGTTAAGTTACACACTAATGTATAACCACCTGTAACTTGTGCATCATTTTGGTGACAGTTACATGGAAGAACATGTCTCAGCAGATAGCATCTGTAAAACTGTTTTTATGGTCTAGATTTTGATACGGTAGTACAACAGACCTTTTGCTGGAATGAGTAGCATTTTTAAATCTATTGATGAGGTTTGATCAGCTGAGAATGCAGTAACTGACTTAGAGCAGAATCCTAATCATGTCTACTCAAATGTCAGTCCCATTAATGGGTCTTACTCCCATGAAAGTGTCTTTAGGATTGCAGCCTTACTTTCTTTCCCTTCCCTTTCATAGATGCAAGCTTTACAATAGATGCAGAGATGATAGTATAGGATTGTTTTTCCCTGCCCCTTTGGTAGATGCCAGTTATGCAATCATTTGGTTCATTGCAGTTCCTCTGTATCTGACTGTGTATATTATGACCTTGGCCAGTAAAAGTAGAATAATTTGCTTTTAGGTGTGCCAAAGAATCTGCACACAAAGACTTCAAAAAGGCAATTGGAGCATTCTCTGTAACATATGATTCTGAAGCCCATCAGCTTGTCATTTTGGTAAGTAGTTTTGCTGTTGAAAGTCTTCAGGCAGACTGTGTTGGCTGTGAGTATCAATCATGTGTTCCCTTATCTCCCCTCAGTCTGTCAATGAGGTAACAACAAAGCGTGCAAGTATGCTCATTGATATGCACTTTCGAAGTCTTCGCACCAAGTTGTCGTTGATAATGAGAAACGAAGAAGCAAGCAAACAACTGGAGGTACAATGTCTATTTTAGGCCACATCTAGATATTGATAGTACAAGCTTATGTGGTAGTGAAAGCACTAGATTCTGCAAGTGTGTGTATGTATGTTTAAAAGCTGAATTTCCATTGCTACTAAGAATTGATGCATGATACTTGTTAAATAAAAGCCGGGCTTCGCTTTACCAAGATAAGTTGGAGGGTGGTTCTAAAAATATTTCAACCATATTTAATTTAGATTATTAGCCGAAGGGGACACTTGGCACATTCATTTTAAATTCATTTTTACAATAGCCTATGAGGAATGTTGTTTTAACATTGGGAAACTGAGTCTAATTTAAACTGAAGCTAAATTATTCCTTGCCCAAAAATAATCAAGTCTGTAGAATTTGATGCAAGGTGAATTTTTGGCATGGACAAGTTCATCACCAGCGAAGATATCCTAACAAGCCAGTGGTTTGTATGCACAATACATAATTCCTCTTCAGGTCACAAGACAGTATTTGATACTCCCAAGCGAGCCAGGTTTCAGTGTGTAGAGTCCTTGGTGATTGTTAGCTAGCGATAAAATTCCACCTCACGAAGATTGCATCTTTTGACAGAGTTCAAGGCAGCTTGCTTCACGATTTCATGAACAATTCATTGTACGTGAAGACTTAATGGGCCTGGCCATTGGCACTCACGGTGCTAATATTCAGCAAGCCAGGAAAGTACCAGGTGTGACAGCTATTGATCTTGATGAAGATACTTGCACATTCCATATTTATGGTGAGGTAAGTTGTATATGTGTAGCGTTGCTGCCACAAAATTACTCCGATTGGGGGCATGACAATATTTTAATGGCTGTTGTTGCTTTCTTAAAATAGGATCAAGATGCAGTGAAAAAAGCAAGAGGTTACCTTGAATTTGCTGAAGATGTCATACAAGTCCCAAGAAACTTAGTAGGTATGTCAGTCCTGGGGTGTGATATTAAAACTAAATGCTTGCTCATTTGAGAAAAAATTACTTTGCAGTAGGGAAAATTTTTTTAAAGCTAAATTTCAGTTTTAATTCCATTTTAAAATGAAATCAGGTTTAAAATGAAATCCCAGTTAAAGAAATTTAATATGCACTTCTCTCTTGAAGTTGTATTAATCTATAAAACAGGTTTAAGGACGTGGTTCCCAACCTGCGTTGCTACACCTGGGATGTCATGAAATCTTAAAAATCATAGAAATCTTAGAAGGTATTCTGAAGTCTCCCTGTCTCAGAATACCTTCCAGAAGTAAGGGCAGCATAGTTCCTCGAGCCTCCAGAGGATTACACGGCCTGTGAGCCTCTAGAGGGCCAAAGACTGACTAGGGGTTGGAAGCTCACTGCAGACTTGCTGCATCTGCCCCAGGTATCAGGATTTGGAGACCCCCCATCTTCCCCCTTCCTCCCAGTCCTTTAAAGGAACCCTAAACTCATATCTTAAAATATTAGTTCAGGGAGCTGTTAAAAGGACCAGGAGAGGGGAAATAGGGAGCTTTGTCATACTAAGTGCAAACCATTTGGTATTCAGTATACCTTCGTTTCAGTATGGTCTATAGCAGGAGCCTCCAAAGTTTTTGGCAGAAGAGCCACATCATTTCCCGGTCACTGTGTGGGGGGTTGGTGAAAAAAAGATAGGTTTGCAGCCTGGGATGAACATTTCACCTGCCTTCAAGGCACACAGGAACTGCAGACTCAGCTTATTAAAAATTCCAAAAAGGTGATCCTATGGGCAAAAATGTGAGATCATACCATGGGCCAGATTTCCGTTTAAGACCCTGGGGTCACAGAGCTATGTTGGAGCTCTCTGCAGGCTGCTAGTGGCCTGCGGGCTGGGAGACCCCTGGTCTATAAGGACTGGAAAAGGATTTAGTTAGGAATCTCTCTGCTGTATCTGGAAATACAGAGGTTGAGCCCAGGACAGAGAGCATTGTGTTTTACTGCTGGGATTCATCTCTTTATTTTACGTTAGCATAATCATCAAATATAGTTGTTGCAGGATGAAAAAAGTTTTGTTTTTTAAATTTAGGAGTGAAATTTTCAAGTGGGTTGAACAAATTTACCACGAGTCTTAATAGAGGACTCAATTGACTGTTGCCTCCACTTCTGATGCTTTTGTTTTTCCAAGTACTATTCTTAATTGCTTCTTATGTTCTTTCATGTAGGAAAAGTTATAGGAAAAAATGGAAAACTCATTCAGGAGATAGTAGATAAGTCAGGTGTTGTCAGAGTGAGAATTGAGGCTGAAAATGATAAAAATATTCCACAAGAGGAGGTATGTGAAGTGTATGACTTTATAATGTGCAAATGTTTCATATTTAGCAGGGCAAATGCCTATTTTATTCCACCGTCTTAAAATTTTATTTTCCCAGATTTTAAGAGGGACACTAGCTGATGGGATTGTATAAGAGTTTTATTTTAATTTTGAGAATTTAAGATGGTTTTTCCATAGGTTAGATTTTTGAAATTTCATTTTTAAATTAAATTGTTACAAATTCTCTTTGCCTATCTCCACATAACTGTTTCCATATGTGGAAAAATGGTTCCTATCCCAGTGGCAGCCCAGTAGGTCTGCAGTGGATCAGCAGTTAAAGACACTGTGTTTGCTAACCTGAAGGTCAGCAGTTTGAGACCTGAGTACCACAAGACAGCTTCTGTTCCTTTCATAGCTGCTGTCAACCTCACATTTTGAAAGCATGTAAGTGCAATAAATAGGTATCACTTTAGTGACGTTTAGTCATGCCGGGTGCATGACCACATCTTTGGAAAATGCTGGCTCCTTGGCCCTGTAATAGGGATGAGCACTGCTCCCTGGTGGGTCATGCTTATCAGGGCAACCTGCAGGAGATAACTTTACTATCCCAGTGCAGTTCACAATCTTAAAAAAATTAAGGCCTGTATCCTAAAGTGAAATTAAGCCCCTTGCTCCGGAGCAGTTAAGATGACTTTCCATAATTGCGTGGACCTGTAACTGCTATTGATTTTGCCCTAAAAGAGAGGTGTCAACAAGACATCAAAAGAGTGGGCATTGAGAGAGATGTGATGAATAGGGGCAATAGCTTTCCCTGTTCAGTAGAACCACCACATTAAAAGTGACACCATTATTAGAAGGGAATTTTATGACAAGTTAATGTCATTTCCTTTGGGTGAAATCCAGAGTAACTATGGGAAGTCCTTGCTCTGGAGTAAGAACAAGTTACTCTGGATTGCAATATGAATTTCCCATAGGTTTTCACTAGGTGGTGCAGTAACTACGGGTGCACGTAAAGTCTCTTAGGTGGTCCCATAGATACTCTGGATTGTGCCGTTAGTCTTAGTTTGTGTTTAATTATTACTAAAATTTTGTTGTGGTATGCTAGACATATTAGATAAAACCAATCTTTGTGTAGCATGGAAACAACACGAGCACATTCAAGTCAATATTTGGATCAGGCCTATGCAAGTTTTGAACTGCCAGTCTGAAGACATCCAGCATCCTTGTAGGACAGCCCATATGTTCTGTTGTTTGCCTAAAACTGCCAAAAACATTCAAAAAAATAGCTGACTGGCTGCATTAAACTGGTGGGTCATCATGTTGCAAGGCCTAAGTTGGAAGTCCCCAGTCTACATTGAGCTACAGTTCATCAGCATCGTGGCCTCACCCCAGAGCTCATGTAGGGGCTTCTTAGCACAGCTTTGTATCTGTATAAAGAGGGGCTCATGGGGCAAGAAACCAGTCTTTGTAACTGTCCTGTCCTTGCAGTGCTTTTGTCCTGCCAATACTTGAGGTGATGGTTTTGTGTTAACCCTGTATATATTTAATGACGTCACTAACACATGCATTCCTTATGCTGCAGGTGTTAGTTGTGTCATCAACTGTATCAGGGAGAAAGCAAAAACCTGAACTCAAAACTTGGCAGGTAAGAAACATTTCCATTCTCAACCTTTTCTTTAAAACATGTTAACATTTATTTATCTATTAAAAATAATAAATTTTGTACCATACCAGTGTTTGCAGTGTCGCTTTGCAAACTTACAAAAAATTTAAACCAGTGCTTTCCTACTTTACATTTCAACATCTTGGTTGAAATGTAGGTCTTAAGAGTTTTCAGCTGTCACTGTTGGATCAGGCAACTGGGAACCATAGTAGATTCATAATTTGTAGTGCAAACATATTGTTTACCTAATACAAATTCATGATTTGATGTGTCTTGATATGGATAAAAATTATTAATTATGTACTGATATTAGCCATATCATTGAAGATCTGACTTTAAATTGCTATTTTAGGGGATGGTTCCTTTTGTCTTTGTGGGCACCAAGGACAGCATCACAAATGCCACAGTACTCTTGGATTATCACCTCAATTATTTAAAGGTGAGAGAAGAAAATTACATGGAATTCTCTGTTCTTCATTGCTGACTTGTATAAATTTTCTTGTAAAAACGTTTAATTTCCAATGAATTGTTTCAAGTTCTGCAGCTGAATGATCGTATAAAATTTTAAACTCCAAACTGTATGTTGGGGTTTTTTTTCCATAGTGGGCATTTAACCAGCCTATTTCACAAACCAATCTGAAGGAGTTACTTAAATCTTAACCATTGTCTTCCAGACACTGAATGAGAGTGGTCAAAATTGCAGCAACTAACTCACTTAAATAACTCCTGTGTCTAGGAAGTGGATCAACTACGTTTGGAGAGATTGCAAATTGATGAACAGCTTCGACAGATTGGGGCAACTTCTAGACCACCACCAAACCGCACAGATAAAGAAAAAGGATATATGACTGATGATGGCCCAGGTCTTGGAAGAGGTAGCCGACCCTACAGAAACAGGGGACACAGCAGGCGTGGACCAGGCTATGCTTCAGGTAGGTGATGTGGAACATGCTTGAATCTTCAAATTTAATATGCTTTGTGGCCTTTTTTATTAAATATGCAGAATTTGGTCGAGTAAGGTTTGCTTATGAAAGCAAGAACAGGTATATTTTTTACACCACCATTGAGCCAGTTTATATACAGAGAGGGAACACAGTATCTTTGGGGGATCCAGTCCTGGACTCCTACAGACACAGATTGCCACTGATAATGAAATCCACAAAAGTCTTCAAAGGACATCCTTTACCTGATAGGAAGAGACTTCTGGTCACATTCAACACATGTTCTGAGGCATGCAGAGACCTAATGTGATCTTCCTGCACCTCAGAATGCCTGGTCATGACCAGAAGAGCTTTCTTAAGGGGTCCTTGAAGTCCCTCAGATTCAGAGTCGCACCCCCTTGAATCAGATTTGCAAGCATGGAACCTTGAAGTGGAAAGCCACTCTATACATTTTTGTTAACTTTTTTCCTATCATTTTGCCGAGAAGCTGATGTAGTCCACATGGTCCTGACCTTCTGCCACCTTTCTTTGTTTATATCTTTTGTGAAGTATATTGAATTTAAGTTGATGATTACCTAGTGAGCTTTGGATTAGAACACTTGTCTGTGCAATCCTTCTCCCAGTATTTGAACCAGTTCAGGTACTGCTACCCTATATGCTCTTTCCTGACACAGAGGTTGCTTTAGTTTTGAGTAAGCATGCATGCAGTGTGCTGTTGTGCCCCAGTCCTATTTAGGTCTGTGCAGAAGTCCATTATGTTCAATAAGTCCTGCTCCCAGGAAAGAATACATAGGCTTTTAGCCTTAAGGTACAATCCTAACCTTGTCTACTCGGAGGTAAGCCCCATTGTGCTCAATTGGTCTTACTCCCAGGAAACTTTAGGATTGCAGACTTAGGGTGAAATCGATAGTAACTACGGGGAGTCCTTGCTCCGGAGTAAGAACTAGTTACTCTGGATTGCAATATGAATTTCCGATAGGTTTTCACTGGGTGGTGCAGTAACTACGGGTGCACGTAATGTCTCTTACGTGCTCCCATAGTTACTCTGGATTGTACCCATAGTGTACTAGTCTAGCATGTAATGTGGTAATATGGTTTGCCTCACATCTTCATGGTCGTTATTTGAACCAAAATTATTTTTTAATAATTTTTTAAACTTTTAATTAGTGTCATAGGCACCGATAAAACCATGAACTTTTTGTTAACTTCAAAATTGAGGGCATTGTCTCTCCAGTTCAAAAGTTCAAAAGTCCTTGACCTTTAAGAACGGTACTGTATAAATTGATTAAATGAACCAGATGATCATTGCCAATATTGATAGAGAAAAGGCAAGTGTAGTTCTGTGTTCTACAACCACAAACCGCAAATGTACTGAGACAGGTTTTACTCCTAATCCTCTGGATTGAAAACATTTATTTTTTTCATTGGAGGTTAGTTGTGACTGGCTGAATCCAGGATGTCACTTATACAATTGTGGACATTAAGAACATAAGAAGAACCTCCACTAGATCAGGCCAAAGACCCATCCAGTCCAGCTTCCTGTATCACACAGCGGCCCACCAGACGCCTCAGGCAGCGCGTATGATACCAGCATCTGGCATTTTGAGGTTGTCCACCCCTTAAGCCAAATTTATGCTCTCCACGTATGAAAACCTGTACATGGTGGACGCAAAGGGAATAATCCCCAGTGATTAATCTTACTGCTGCTTCTCTGTATTTTAACGGACATCATACATGTAACATACTTGGGCCTTTATTGCAGTTAAATACAGTGAACTTGGAAAACCAGATAATTATTTTTTCCAGTTACAGATTGTAGGACTGAGATTACTTTTTTTAACCAAATCTGCTTAAAAGTAATCCAAGCAAGAATGCAACAGTACTTATCATATTTACTCAAATCTAATGCACTATCAAATCAAATGCGCAACAGGATTTTTTAGACTAAATTTGGCTGGAGTAGGTGAGTGTTCAATTCAAGCAAATAGGATAATTTTCTCAGTTTAGGAAAAGCAGCATGAACTGTTGCAACAGGCATCAGAAATTCATTCTTGGAAAAGGGACTGCTGTGAGCTGGTGGTGGTTCACTTCACTGGATTCTTCCAAATTATAATGAAAATAGACTGTGGTATGTTTTGGTCTTTTTGAACTCTTTGATAGGAACTAACTCTGAAGCATCAAATGCTTCTGAAACAGAGTCTGATCACAGAGATGAGCTTAGTGACTGGTCACTAGCCCCAGCAGAAGAAGAACGCGATAACTACCTTCGCAGAGGAGATGGGCGAAGGCGTGGCGGAGGCACACGGGGTCAAGGAGGAAGAGGCCGGGGAGGTTTCAAAGGTAAAAGCAGCCTTGTGAATGTACTAGGGCTTTGCCCAAATCCTGTACAGCTGTGTGTTTGGTGCTTGTAGGTTTGCTGAAGGATATCATGAAAGGCAAAGCAATGAAATGGCATGGTGTACTTACTATTCAAGCAATGAGAGGAAGACTTCCTATTTTCCTGTGACATGAATATTGCAGATCATCATTGTTTGAACACTAACCTTTGGAGCAGTGGTTCCCAGACTGAGAGTCGGGACACACTAATGGGTTGTGACCTAATTTATGGTGGGTCACAAAACTGAGAACCTGATAGCTTACAAAATGTTTTGAGCCCAATGGAAACAGAACAGCATGTGAGCATTTATGTGCAAGTAGGCAAAGGTACCTTTGTCCAATTTGAAGGACAGGTGTCAAAACACAAGGCCCATGAACCAAATCTGGCCTGCCTTTCCATTTTATCTGGCCCGCAAGAGGTTTTCAGGCTACACTTTTCTGGTAGTAAGCCCCATTGACTATAATGGGATTTACTTCTGAGTAGACGTGCATAAGACACCATTAATGCTAACTTCAGCCCTGTGTATTAAGTGAGTTTGATACCGCTGAACTAAGACAAACACAAAACCATTGGAATGTTCCTGATTTGAAAAAGCAGGCCCCTCCAAATTTTTGAGAATAAATTTCCCCCTCCCAGCTCACTAATAATGTACTAAGCCACATGTATGTTTACTGATGAGTAGGCACATTTGCCTTATCTCTTGTCTTATTGCCTTATCTCATTAAAGGCTATTATTATTTAATGAATTTCTATCCCATCTTTCTCATTCGAGGCCAACTCAAGCTGGCTAACAATTACAAAGTTAAAAACACAATCAACATGGAAACATAGAAGCATTTTAAAACAATATAAAAACTGTCAAACAGGTAAAGGGAAATTCAAAACTACCAGAACGGTAAGTCTCACAAAGCTGGGTAGATCCTGATAGAGCAGTTTTCCTCAACATTTGATCTTTACATTAATTCTTTACATGTTCCACCTTCATGGGACTTCTGCTTAGGCTGCAATCCTAAAGACACTTCCCTGGGAGTAAGCCTCATTTAACACAATGGAGCTTACTTCTGGGTATACATGTTTAGGAGGCTGCAATCAAAGACACTTTCTTCTGTAATCCATGACACTTTCAAAGTGTCTCCCCACTTTCTCCTTCTCTTCATCCTGAGCTTCTCTCTCCTGCTCCCTTCTGGCTATCCCTGAGCTGCTTCTCTCTTAGCATGGCAGTGTTGTTTTCGCTGTGGGCAGGCGCACTAGGCAACCTTGACACTTTTTAAAAGGGCTGCTGGTCAGCGCGTCTGCCCCAACTGCCAATGAGAGTGTTTGTTACGTGAAGCAGAGTTTGTTACATGAAGCAGAATCCTAGAGAAATTTTTGTTTGTTACGTGAAACATACTTTACATGAGGTGTTTGTTACGTGAGGCGCCACTGTAATTAGAAAGGCTTTTGAAATCAGTAATGTTAACCATTTATGTTAATTTTGCTGACTTTTTTTCTTCTGTGAATTCATGAACTTAAAATTTTTAAAGACCTAATTCTGAAAACATTCATATTTTATGTTCAGGTAATGATGAACAGTCACGAACAGATAACCGTCAACGTAATACAAGAGATACTAAAGGAAGAACAACAGACACGTCAATTCAGGTAAGCTTTATGTTCATTTAGCTGACCAGGTTTCTTCATCTTAGTGAATAAGAACATAAGAAGAGCCTCCACTTGATCTAGCTAAAGGCCCATCTAGTCCAGGTTCCTGTATCACATGGTAGCCCACCAGATGCCTCAGGGAACAAATATGGCACCTGCATCTGTCATTTTGAAGTTGCCTGTGCCTATCCATCCATCTACACGTACCCATTGTGGCTTGTAACTAGTGATGGTCCTCGCCTCTAGGAATTTGTCCAATCCTTTCTTAAAGGCATTTATGCACATCATTGTCTATTGTATTGTTGTGATAAGTTATGTATGTTATATATATACTCTTTCTAGTGTCTATTATTTTTCCTTCCATCCACTTCCAAATGTAATCCCCTACTGCCTTTCCCCCCCCCCTTTTTAAGACACTTTGGAGCTTTAGTGTGGATGGGAAACATTAACCTATGGGATGGAATACATAATCATAATCTTGATTGATAAATCAATTAAGCGTTTAGCTTAGAGGGTATATTAAGAATTAATATATTTAAGTATAAAATATATATATATATACAGACATAAGCTTCAATCCAGAGTAACTACAGGACCTTTTACACCGACATTGTTATGGTGCCACCTATGGGAAATGCATAGAGCAATGCCAAGTAATAGCATAATCTTAATCATATCTACCCATTATGTTCAATGGATCTTACTCCCAGGAAAGTGTCTATAGGATTGCAGCCTAAGTGCCTCTTACATTTTCCCGTAGTTACTCTGGATTGTAGGGCTATACTAGTACATACCTACATAGAAAGTATATTAAAAATAATATATTTATTAAGAAGTATATTAATAACTATAGCCAGGATACATTTTTTTCATTTTGCTAAGAAATCCTTTATACAAACTTTAAATACGTTAAGGGTTTTTAACTTTAAATACTTAATATCCAGCTGGTTTTCTGATAATTGTACATTACTAAAGTGTACAATTAGTAGACTAAATTCTACTTAAGTTTTGTTTCAAAATTTTTGGGGCATTTTTAATGAACCTTTTTGAGCAGCTCTTGGAGTGTTCCCTTTTGAACCGGCTAAATCTAGAAAGGGTATACTGTGTATAATTGTAACTTATTTCAGATCAGAATTGACTGCAATAATGAAAGGAGTGTCCACACTAAAACATTACAGAACACCTCCAGCGAAGGTAGCCGGCTGCGCACGGGTAAAGACCGTAACCAGAAGAAAGAGAAGTTGGACGGTGCGGATGGTCAGCAGACGTTGGTGAATGGAGTACCTTAAACTGCATAATTCTGAGAAGACATATTTCCTAAACTGTTTTCAGTAAATCTTATTCCACATTAGAGAAACTTGTTAGGCCAAAGACAAATAGTAGGCAAGATGGCGCAGGGCATGAAATGAATATTAAAAAGTTCTGTTAGCCTTCTTTTAACATCAGCAGTATGCAGTTTTTTTTCTTCAAAATAAGACGTTATACTTGCATTAAAATATCTTGGAACTTCTGAAAAAAACATGCTTTCAAGTACATATTGCACTTCAAACAATGAGAGGATCCTTTTGTTTGTTTTAAAAATACTGAACTGTGCATTGGTATTCTTTCTGTTCAGTTGTACCATTTTAACGCATCTGGTCAAAATCACTGCTAAATTTCAATTTTCAAGAATAAATAGTGTTTGCGGTAATCAAATTGGGCTTCTGTTTTCAATCTATTAAAAGTTCTTCATTTTAAAAACTAAAGAGCTATGTTTTATGTCCTGTGTCAGTTCACATTTGGTTCACTTTTTTCAGTATTTTAGTGAACCTGGATATATGTGTAATGTAACTGAATTTGTCAATTTTCATTAGCAAAAAGTTGTATGATCTGTGCCTTTTTTATATCTTGGCAGGTAGGAATATTATATTTGGATGCAGAAATCAGGGAAGATGAGTTGGAAACACTAAATGTACAATATATGTAGCAAAACTTGTCCAACAATTAGTACTTTATTAGAAAATTGCATGCTTTCCATATTTTTTTCCTTGCATACGCATCAAGTTAGGCAGTTTATATGAATAGGAAATTTATTTTGCACTGAAGATAATGGCAGATCGTGTTAATGAGATGGTGTGGTTTTTTGTTCCTTTTCCTTTCTAGACAGGACAAGACAAGTTTTTAACCACATATTTCCATTTGTGATAAACTAAAACAATTCATGGTTACTGAGGGAACAAACTGTAACTTGTTTATAAGCTAGTAGTGTACCTGCTGTTTTGGCCAGAGGACCAATTTAAAAGAATAGCTTCCTTTTCAGTTTCCCTACAGGTTTTTTTGTATTTGTTTAATATTGGAGTTTATCTCAGATGAGGTAGGGATCTAATTTCTATATGTGATGCCTAGTTAAAATTCAGGGATAGTATAGTTTGACAGCGATGGAAATAGAGCAGACTTGCATGGTCTCATTCACAAGACTTTGAAAATTTGTGACTAAAGTTGGTGTAAAATTTAGTTTCCCATAATAGGGGGTGGGGGGATGCTTTCTATCTCCAATCATGAATTTAAAAATTGCCGTAGGACCTTCATTTTAAGCTATTCTATTTTTATTAAAATTACTCCAGTAGGAGTGTTGCTGATTATGTACAGAACTGTACAAGCCTGGCCCCGTCTTTGTGTTGTGCGTTTATTGTTTCACTTCTTTTTTATTTTTTTCCTTGTACACAACAAGCATATAAAAATGGCAAGAAACTGCACACAACTTAAAAAATACTAAAAAAAAGTCTTAAATATTGCCAAACATTAAATGTTGATTTCTAGTTATTTATTTTTTGGGGGGAATGTATAGTATTTGAAAACTGAAATTGGTACCTTGCACACATCATCTGTAAGCTGTTTGGTTTAAAATACTGTAGATAATTAACCAAGGTAGAATGACCTTGTAATGTAACTGCTCTTGGGCAATATTCTCTGTACATATTAGCTACAACAGATTGGATTTTATGTTGACATTTGTTTGGTTATAGTGCAATATATTTTGTATGCAAGCAGTTTCAATAAAGTTGGATCTTCCTCTGCTAATGGATGTTGATGCAATCTTTATAAATGATTGCTTTAAAAAATCAACTTCAAAAGAAGCAAGAACCTATTTTTTCTGTGTTGAATTGGAAAACGTTGTTTACTCCAGATGTGTGAAAGCTGAAACATTTTCAGTTTCAAAAATTGGGCTAGTAATGTGCTGTTACTGGCTGAAACATACGTGTTTAGCAATTATATGCACTAATTTTACACTCAAGGCTGACTTCAGTAAGGTGCTAACTAAAACTTAACTTTTAGTTACTTAAAAGTAACTTAAAACTAAAACTGTAATGGGTTAATCACATTTTCAAATGACATTTTGCAGTATTTTTGTGCTTTAAATGTGTATCCCTTTCAATTCAAAAAAATCCACTGTTTTTAAGTATTCGTACATTTTAACAACTGTAAAATCAAAATGTAAAATTCATTTTGAGAAATCATGCGTGTTACAAAGGTTTTGAAAGTGCAGCAAATGTCTGATGTTTGGGTTCACTTCCTTATTGGTGACTTCACATATGGTCTAATGAATTACAATTATTTTGAAAAATAAAGTTTTTTTTAAAGAGTGAAAGGTTATCTGTGAATGGCCACAAAATTCAAGTATTGTATGGTCAGACCAACCCTCTCCCCCCCAAATAATTTGGGGTTTACTTTTTACTCTCTTCCTAGTGTTAGGAGATGGACAAGAGGAAATTTGGGCCTTAAGGTTCCACAAAGAAGGCAGTTTCTGATGCTGGTGAACAAAAATACTTGAATACCACTTCATCCAATATGGGAATGTGACTCCAGAGTTAGTTTTCCTATAAACATACCCTCCTTCGGATACTAGGAGTTTGACAAGATGATTATTCCCACTGGTTTCTGATGTAATAAGACATTCCTATTGAGGATCAAAACCCCATGTTTATGTGATTGCTTCAGGAAAGCCACAAATTTCATGTTGGCTGGCTTACTTGGATGTAAACTCCTTCCTGGAGAATGCATAAATACTGATTGTCAAAATACCTAACAGTCTTCAAACAGGGAGGCAGTTTAATTATGGCAGCAGACATGGTTGCAAAGTCTTCATACTCTTTCAGTCTACTTCTAGTCAAGGGTCAAAGGAATGCAAGTTGTTCTGAGGACCTTGGTGAGTGATAATTACAATTTATTGCTGGATCTTTTATGCTACCTTTTATTTTCTTAGAAGACAAGATTTGGCCTCTCTTTCTATCTAGAGTCTCTGTAAAGAACATCCCCCAGGCACTTCCCTTCACCTAACTTCCAAGCTTCCATTTGTGGATTTCCAAATTTGTGTTGCCCCGGTGAACATGTCTACTATGTTGTGCTCATCAAAACTCCTTAAAGATACCATTTACTAAAAGCAGTCTATAGATATAGATATATAATTGAAAAGTCACTGACTGACTCATTAACGCCCAGCCAAAACCGCTGGGACTAGAAGTGTGAAATTTGGGAAGGGTGTTCCTTCTGTGATGGAGGTACCCACTAAGAACCAGTTTTTAGAAATTCCAACCGGAAGGAGGTGAAATGGAGCGCAATGCGTTTTCTTCCCTATACTTTCCATTGAGAATCCCTGACTGATCATGGATGGCCGTGTCAACCCCCTGGACTGAGAACTGTGAAATTAGGGGAGGGTATTCTTTCTGTGACATGAACACCCACCAAAAACAGATGTTAAGAAATTTAACCGTTAAGGCGGTGAAAAGGTGCAATGTTTTTCTGCTATGCTTATTGAAGACTGACCAATCATCATCCAGCCAATTTGGTGCCTGATGCACTGGGAGGGAGGGTTCACATGGGGGGAAATTGCACATCATTGGGGTTTGATGCGCAGGGGGATGTTGTGCATGAGGGGTTGTTGTGCATGGAGGGATGTTTCGCATCAAGGGGGGGTTGACGCACATGGGAGGATGTTGTACATGAGGGGTTGATGCACATGGGAGTGTTGATGCACAATTAATTAGCTTCAAATCGCAAGATAAAAAGTTCAAACTTTGTTCATAATTTCAAATTATGATTAGCCTAATAAGTTTTAAGAGCCTTCTAATAATGGGAGGCTGAATTGCTTATAGGGGGTACATTTGGCCCATGGGCCATATGTTTGACAACCTGCTGTAGATTGCCTTAAGGCACAATCCTAATCATGTCTACTCAAAAGTAAGCCCCATTGTGTTCAGTGGGTCTTACTCCCAGGAAAGTGACTTTAGGATTGCAGTCTTATTCACATTGTCTGACTACAGTTGCCGGAGTCCTTCAGAATCCTTGCTGTTGGAATAGAAGTGCACTGCAGGTTGTCCCTTGTTATCATCTGGGGTTCTGTTCTGGAATCCTCAATGGATTTAAAAAAACCAGTGAATTAGAAAAATGGAAAAATAGATTTAAAGAACCACTTTCAGGTTGTCTGCTCCTCTGTTGTTTCTAATATATCCACGATGTTTAATTTTGGGATGATGCTGGTACCAAAAATGTGTTACAGCAATGTGTTCCTTTACAGTTATTTAAAAACAGCTTTTCTTCCTGTTGTAGAGAATGAGTGCCTTTGGTTCAACTGAAGAATGGAACGATTGCTTGTATCAATTTTTGTATTCAAAATAAAACATCTAAGGTAGTTCCCATCAGAATGTAACATTTAAAAAGCTCTGATCCTATACAGCAGTTCTTAATTTTTCTTCTACATTTCGTTTTAACATTGGGGGAATTGCTTAGAGTGTCCAAAGACACTCTACTTGTCTCAGGTCTCCCTCTGAGTTATTACAACTGAAGTTATTGTAAAGGTATTACAGTTGAAGAAGTCATAATAGAGATCCCCATAGTGATGCTACACAACTTTCTTGAGTAGCCTTATCTGCATTTATAGCTTTACGGTAGCTACAAAATACAGGTGTGCTCTTTGACTTGTTACATTAATTGTTATCAAAAAGAAAACTAGATGCAGTGGATAGCCACTGGAGTTGACTGTAGATTGTTAGGGAACCTGTAGTATTTTAAGATTTGCTTTTTCCTCTAAATACCTGTAACATTGATTTAAGTGATCAAACCTCTAGTATAGAAGTATAAAACCTGTAGTTTTATATAAATCAGAATTCTATTGATTTCATACCAATGCAGAGTTCCTGCACCCTGATGTAATGTATAGGGGAACCTGTGGCATTTTAAGATATTCTTTTTTCTCTAAATACCTGTAACATTGATGTAAGTGATCAAACCTTAGAAGTATAAAACTTATAGTCTCATATAAATTAGAATTCCATTGATTTCATACCAATGTAGAGTTCCCACTCCCTGAAGTAGTAATGTATGGAAAAGATTTGCTAAATATTATACTATATATTCAGCAATTATATGATTACATATAAATTCATCCCACATATGGATTTCAGGTATTTCAGGAGGAGTTCAGACTCTTGGTCCTTAAAATCTAACATTCCTTATTATCTAAAAGTTAAACGGGTCAGACCAGAAGTAGAATCTTTAGGTGACTATTGAATTTAAGAATAAGCAAAAATCAATACACAATACTGATCTAGATAGGCCTGACTCTGAATAAGTCTCCTATCCTTAAAGATTCTTTCCTGAGAGTAAGATCCATTGAATATAATGGGGCTTACTTTTGAGTTGACATGGTTAGGATAGTGTTGTATGGCAGCTTTCAATCTAATTAGAATTCATAACATTATTTTATGTTACGCTTGAACCTGAATCTTCCCCCCTCTGCATTTTATCTGAAACCAGTATATGAGGCCACAGTTGAATTTATTTTTTTGCTTAAATTCACATTGGGCCATAACCCCACTTTAGGGCCAGTTAGGGCCATTACTCCACTTCTAAACACCATTGCACCATGAAGTTAAGACTAAACTTATGCAGAAGAGCCCTGAGAAGATTTGGAAAACAAGCAACTCTGTGGTTTGTTTCTGGAAGCTCAAAGATGTGGAATACATTTTCAGCAATGGTTAGCCAAACCATGTTTTCATGTTGTGTCTGAACCCAGCCGAAGTTGAGGCTCAAATCCTGGTTTTTTTGTAATATGTAAAAAATTGGATGGCTAAACCCCAGTCTAAATTCTTTTATTGTTGCATTCAAAACATTACCCTAAAGCAGGAAAATTTAATATTTTTTTCCCCAATTCAGATCTGAGCTGTTGGTGTTTCCCATTGTAGGAACCATACAAATGATTTCTGTGATCCGGATGTTAACAAACTGCTGGTGTTTGATATATCATCTTTTCACTCTGAGTGAGTATTGCAGAAAAGGGCTCATATGCAGTTAAGTGAATGAATTTGGCAAGAAATTGTTTGGAAATTTTATTGTAATTCCTAGTGCTTCCATGGCTGGGAAAACAAGAAGCCTATTTTCCAACTACCTTCGGCTTTTGAAGCTTTAATACTACAATGTTTACTCAGAAATAAGTCCCATTGTGTTCAATAGTACTTACTCCCAGTAACTTTCTCGGAGTAAAACCCAAAAAACCCATTGAACACAATGGGGCTTATGTTTAAGTAGACATGGTTAGGATTGTGCTCTCGATGTCCCTAGTCTAAGACCTGATTACACTGGTCAGCAGATTATACTGGCCTCTGCGCAGAGAGAGGCTTCCTATTTTACATGGTCTTCTACAGGGGTCTTCTGCATGCACAAAATTTTTTCTGAATTTTGGAATACTTCCATATAGATAATTAAAAATTAGCTTCTATGTAATTGATGAACGAAACTTGGAATATGGGGTCCAATTCCAAATATAAGATTCATTTATACACATAGCCTGAACATAAATTTATACAATATTTTTAAAATAATTTTGTGCATGCAACACATTTTTTTTGCATGAAACACAATTTGCTATTTTATTTCTTTAGGCAAATGTGTATTTAAAAAGTCATGATGGTGTTCGAGAAGGTTCAGTATTTTGGAATATTCAGTATGTCAGAATACTGGATAAGGGGTACACATTGTGTATTACTACTTTTTCAACAAAAATGTTCACAAATGTTTTACAAACCAAGGGTGCTATCCTAAGAAATTTAGGCCAGACTAACACCTGGCCTATCTTTCCATGGTAGTGTGGAGAGATTGGTGTATGCCAGTGCAGTGGCCTAAAACCCCTGGAGTGGGGCAAAAGTGCATTACAGCACGTATGTGGTAACTCGAGATCAGCTCAGGATTTATGCCGTGGATTAGGCAGGCCTAAGTAGAGGTTAGAATTGCAACCCAAATCAAATAACTGAATGCCTCCCTAAATACCTCTTCCTAAAGGGCTCACAATCTAAAAAATTACTGCAGAAGAATCCCAGCGGACAACTATTGAATAGACACTGCTAGGCTAAAGGGACAGTTGCTCTCCCCCACTTAATGTAAGAGGAACATCACTTGGAAAAGTGCCTCTTAGGCTGCAATCCTTAAGACACTTTCCTGGGAGTAAGATCCATTGAACACAATGGGTCTTACTTTTGAGTTGACATGGATAGGATTGTGCTCTAAGTCAAGATGCAAGGGCTTTCTCTCAAGTTGCCAATGCGAGTTAATTGTTAATTGCTCTTAGGTTTGGGGTTGCCTGATGTGCACCCTTTAAACGAAACGGAAGTCGCTCCAAACGAGCCGAGGGTGAACCCAGAAATTGTAAAGCATCGTGTGGCACATTTCTTCAATCCACTGAGTAAGTGTCCTGTGATCACAGCAGAATTGCCTCACTCTGTCTCCAATCATTGAGAGGGTTTGAGATTTGTAATTTATATATTACCTGGCTATTTATTAGCAGAATTTACCTTGTTGTGGGAGTAAAATTTCAAGAAAATTTGTGGGCCATGGTCACCTGGTGCTGGCACCAGGTGATGGGCAATGGACACTGGGCATCAACAGGTACCAGCCACCAGCAGGCAGTGGAGGGCACCAGTGGGTATCAGGGACCTCTTCCGGGCACCACAGTGTAGCAGGCACCAATGGACAGCAGGGACAATTAGGCAGCAGACATCCTTAACCAGGCACCATCAGGCACCACTGTGCTGTGGGCAGTGGGCACCACTGGATATCACCAGGTACAGGGCACCAGGCATCCTTACCAGGCACTGGGTATTCCTTCCAGGCACATGGTACTAGACTCCAGCAGGCATTATGCAAAGGTATTAGACTCCAGCAGGCATTATACAACCCCACTGCAAAGGCACTGGCAGTAGGCACTGGGCATCCCTACTAAGCACCAGATATCCCTGCTGGGCACCGAACACTATCAGGCACCAAATTGGTTCTTAGAGGGTCCCTACATCAGAGAAGGAAAATGCTCCTCAAATTTCATGTTTGAGGTCCAGGGGTTGGGGCTGGGCATTGATCAGTTTTCAGTGTTAGGTATAGGGAGAAAAACATGTTGCACCCTTTTCCACCCCTTAGGAGTTAAATTTCTAAAAACGGGTAGTCATGTCACAAGGCTATGGGCAGTGGGCACCAACAAACAGTGGAAACCACTGGATATCACCAGGTACAGGGTACCAGGCATCCTTACCAGACACTGGGTATCCCTTTCCCAAATTTCAAGTTTCTAGGTCCAGTGGTTTTGGCTGGGCATTGATGAGTGACCTTTTGATTTTTATATATATATTGCTTTTTAACAGAAAGTTCACAAAACAGTTTATAGAGGGGAAAAGCAAGTTACTAATAGCTTCCTATCCTGAAAAGGTTCACAATCTAACAACCAATTAACTCCCCCTACTAAATGAGAAAAGAACACCAACCTGAAGAAGTGCCTCTTACTTAGTTAGCAAGAATAACATGAAATTCATACTTGGAAAAACAAATGAATGGGAGTAATATTAGGAATATTAGCTCTCCTTTGACTTTCATGCTTTCAGAGTTAATCCTGCACCTGGAGGTCCCCACAAGGACATCTAGTCCTACCCTTTCCCGAATCTTCATAGTGCAGGGGTATCAAATATAAGATCCATGAGCAGGAGTATCAAGCATAATATCCTTGAGCTGAAAACAAGATCTAAGACCCTGAAAACTTTTTCCCTCTTTAAGAGGAAGGAGGCATTCTTCACATATGGGAATACCTTTTCAATGGCATGAAGTCTTCAGCAGGTCTCCCGGGGTGTAGCTTCCTGGTCTCCAGTCTGATTCTGACTCACACAGAGCACTGCTGACCTCCTTCAGTCTCCTCCAAAAGATATTCTTCCAAATGATCTTCTGCCACTTTTTCTACTTCTTTCCTCGCTTCCCTTACATATTTGTGAGTTTCCAAAAAACATGATTGTTTTGTGATTTTAAAAGGTTTTCGAGTCAGGTTTTGCAAGTAGCATGACATTAAATTCAGGTTTGGTGCACAGAGCAAGCAATGGTTCTAAGCCTTCCTGTCCATATAATCTTTCTACATAAAAGACTTATCATGTGTAAGGGTGTCCACATCTTCTGGCCAACATTCCATGTCAATCAAGCAGGGTGAGGAGATGAAACTGTCAACATTCCAATTGTCAACTGGTAACAGGCCAGGCTGAGAAGAGGCATGGGGAGCTAGTGAGAGAGGTAGGGCAATTGTGGGGGTCATTTGAGTAGAGCTGTTGAGGAGGGAGATGGCAAAGGAGCAGTTGAGATACTGGAAAGGGGGATGTTTTGTACCTCCACAAGCAACAAATGCCAGCTCTTACTAGCAAAATTAAAAAAGCTTGTTCCCTAGTGTCACAGTTGGTGCAACATGACAAGGGTGGCCAATGTGGAGACCCAGAATCAGGAATCTGCCTTCTTCTGAATCAGATCTTTGCTCATCTAATTCAAGATTGCAAGCCCAGGGTGACAGCAGTTGTTTGGAGTTATAGAGCCATAATTTTCCTCTACCCTACCTGGATATACCACCAGGATGTTGAATCTGGATCATTCTGTTTGCAAAGCAGGGGCTCTACCATCTCACAGATGATAAACTGCACCAGCTGAAATTCCCTCTACTATACAATAATTACAGGATCCATAAAACATGCCCACCCCTGGTCTAGAAGGTTTCCAGGAAATCTGAGAAAAAAGGGGTTAAAAGGGATAGCCGAGATCATGAAGGTCTTTACGCAGTATCCAAGACCTCAGGTGTTGCCTTCACGTACGTTAAGAAAAGGTTTATCTCCGCACTGAAATTGTATCTTTGTATTTGTCCAAAGCATGTCACCCCAAAGAAAACCAAGAATTGGCGCCTTGCCAAGCTGGAGGGAATATCAATACAACATTGTGTCTGAAGCATGAATGCTGCGTGTCTTCTAAAAAACACGTTCGACCAGAATGTTATAGTCCACTAAAGGACCGTAAGTGTGTTGGTATATTGTGGTATTTGTCCGTATTTGCTGTACCATCTCACATGTTCCATTTTTTCAAAGTAGACATGGCTGATGATGCCATTACCTGTTCCTTTTGATACTACATGACAAACACCAATTAGAGGCTAACAGTGGATGGGAGACCCTTTTTTGAGAGCGGAAAAGCATGCTTTGGAGTCTCCTACTACTGTTTGTCATATTGTATTCCTGGTCTTGCTGGCTGCGGTCCTGCAACTGTAGGGTCCTTAAGTACTCTTGTAGTACCCATATTACTGGTTGAAGAAAACACTGGTATATCATCTATGGAGACCTCTATGGTCTCCATAGGGTTTAGTTCTCCTCTGTTTTAAAGGTGTCTCCTGCCCTGCCAAAGCTTTATTTTTATTTTATTTTAAAAATTTATATCCCGCCTTTCTCGGGCAAATTAGCCCGACTCAAGGCGGCTGACATAAAGGTGGCTTTATTGTTGCATTTTGAAAGAAGATTGGAATCAGGCTATATTTGGTGCCTTGGGAGCTCAGTAAATGTTCAAAAACCTTAAAATTAAAATGTAGAACTGTTACTCAGCATAAATATCATCATCATTACTATTTTTGCTCTGCCTTTCTCCCCAAAGAAACCCAAGGCAGATTACAAAAACAGATACAAAAGATTTTTTTAAACCCCCTGCCTGTCACAGGAAATCCTCCCAGAGCCTCTCCAACAGATGTATATTGAGTAAAAAATGTAAGAATAGTTAATTTAATTGAAGGGTGCATTCCAAGAAGATGGAAATGGTGGCATTTTATACTTATGTAGGCAGAAAGTTTCAATTTTGATTGCTTCCAGAATTTGGTGAGCAGGGATGAAAGTGACCTCTATCTGAGATGCTAAATAACCCCATATGAGAGCCACTTGTCTTCCAGAGGAAGCAATAGGCGCTCGGGTGAGTTTAGGTTTCAAACCAGTTATAAGTCAAAGCATTCAAAATACCTCCACTTCCATCTTGTTTGGAATGCATCTTTCAATTAAACATGCTTGTTCTTTTTCTTTGAGGACTTTTTTGCGGTTGTTTCCCCTAAATTATATGTTTGCAGAGCAATTAGGTACTGGAATGCTCGACAACATGGAACATGTCAAAAGACTACATCCACTTACGGCTCACAGAGCACGTGCTGAGTGCATTCTAACAGTGTCTTGACAGAACTTATTTTGCAGGATTATTGGAGCTCTTGGATCTTCTTAGGAGGACATCCGGTTTCCTCCTGCAGTGGTAAATAGGCAATTGTAGGAAAGTAGCCAGGCTCTATCATTGGAAAATGTGAAAGATACCTTTGGGTATCCTTCCAGCTGCCTTTGGTATCCTTCCTTTAGGACAGTGGTTCTCAATCTTCCTAATGACGTGACCCCTTTATAAGTTCCTCATGTTGTGGGGACCCCCAACCATAAAATTATTTTCATTGCTACTTTATAACTAATTTTGCTACTGTTATGAATCGTAATGTAAATATCCGATAAGCAGGATATTTCATGCAAATGACATGTGTGTTCTATGCACACATTGAACACAATGGGATTTATTTCAGAGTAGGCATGCATAGGATTGGGCCCTGAGGCTGCAATCCTATCCACATATACATGGGAGTAAAGGCCCCCGGCTATAATGGGATTTTTTTGAGAATAGGCATGCATAGGATTGGACCTTGAGGCTGACAGTCAGCCCCAGCACACGCGCAGCTATAGCCGGAGGTCTGGCAAGCCTGACCTGGCCCCCTGCACCAAGGGTCTTTCGGCAACCCCCAGGAAAGCTCTAGGCGACCCCCACTTTGAGAAACGGTACTTCAGGAAGAAAGGTGAGGAATGAATGAATTAATTAATACACACACACAAAAATAAAAAAGCAGCAAGCATGGGAGCCATTTTTTCCCTGTTGAATTAATTTATTTATAACATAACTGAACCCATCTGGTATTATTTTAAATGCTTTTTAACCATAGCAAATGAATTATAGTACTTTTGGGTCCTGCTTGTGAGCTTCTCTTGAGTCATCTGGCTGGGTACCCGCGATCCTGGTTTGGATAGTTACTAGAGGTGCAATCCTAACCATTTTTCCAGCTCTGGGGTAAGAACAATGTACCTCCAATGTACACTTAACTTGAGAGCTTAACGTTGATGCCTCTGTGACTGTCCCCCAAATGTAAGATGCAGTGCATGCCCTATTGGCACAGCTAAGCCAGTGCTGGAAAGTTGATTAGGACTGGGCCCCGAATCTGATCCAGCAGGACTCCTCTTGAATTCTTAAGTGTTCTGTTGCAGTTGGTTGCAAAATTCAGTTCTTACGTTGAAGGAGTAATGTGAACCATACTTCTTGTGATCAAACCAAAACAGATGGTCTACGGATCCTACGGCTGTTTGGCGTTGGATTAATGGCAGTGTTATTAGTTGGATGTCTTCCGTTCTGCTGTTGTGCACTTGAGAGGAGGTAAGCATGTTTCTCCCCTGGAAACAATGGGGTGTGTGTATATATATATATACACACACATACATACACATACACACACACAGTGGTGCCTCACATAAAGAGCTTAATTCGTTCCAGAGGTCTGCTTTTTAAGTGAAACGCTCTTTAAGTGAAGCAGATTTTGCCATAGGAAATAATGGAAATTCAGACAATTGGTTCCACAACCCAAAAAATATTCATATAAAAATTATGACAAAACACTGGAATTGAATTCAAAACATGCATTCAATGTGCATGATCCTATGAAGTCTACTAAGGGCACAATCCAGAGTAACTATGGGGAGTCCTTGCTCCGATGTAAGAACAATTTGCTCTGGATTGCAGTATGAATTTCCCATAGGTTTTAACTAGGAGGTGCAGTAACTACAGGTACACGTAATGTCTCTTACGTGCTCCTGTAGCTCCTTATATGCTCCTATTAAACACAATGGGGCATATTTCTGGGTAGACATAGTTTAAAAAACAGGCCTCCGTCAGTCTTGAAAGACTATGGTATCATGCTCAGCGCTGCATACACTGCATGCGAAGCATGAAAGCCTGTGTTAGATTGTTATGGAGGATAACATGCCACTGAATTAGTCCAATGGAAAGGCAGAGCCAATACTAGCCAGAGCTGGGCTAAAGACAGGAGCTCACGCTGTCTTGTGGGGCCGACCCGGGTCTCGAACCCTGGCCTGCTGGTTAACAGGCACAGTGACTTAACCACTTGCGCCACCCACAGCCCAGACATGGTTAGGAGGCTGCAATCAAAGACACTTTCCTGGGAGGCCTACCTGTGCTGCTGCTGGAGGTTCAAGGTGGTCGGTGGGGGCACATGGGGGCAGTTAGGGGCAGCTGCCTCTGGCACCCCTAGGCAACTGCCCCCAAATAGGGGGCAGTTAGAGGCAGCAGTGCTGGCCGGCAGCCTCTTTAAAGAGCCTCCGCGCGGAACACCAGGGCTGCATAGCATGCATGCCCATAGCGTGCTTGCTTGTTAAATGAAGCGGAACTTGTTATGTGAAGCAAGATTTCTTGGAAATTTATGCTTGTTATGTGAAATGCTTGTTAATCGAGGCACTTGTTAAGTGAGGTACCACTGTGTATATATAAAAGAGAAAAGTCACTAAAACACACACTCTGACTGACTGACTGACTCATCAACGCCCTGCCAAAAACGCTGGGCCTAGAAGCGTGAAATTTGAGGTGGGTGTTCCTTCCGTGACTGAGGGGTGCACTAAGAACCGGTTTTCGGAAATTCCAACCAGAAGGGGATGAAAAGGGGCGCAACACGTTTTCCTCCCTATACTTTGCATTGAAGAATCAATGACTGAGGGATGTTCTGCCCCAATCCCTGGACCCAGAAGCAAGAAATTCAGGGAGGGTGTTCCTTCTGTCACATGAACACCCACCAAAAACCAATGTGGAGAAAATTTAACCCTTATGGGGCTGAAAAGGGGTGCAATGCGTTTTTGTCCTATACTTAACATGGAAGACTGACCAACCTCCAGCCAATTTGGTGCTTGGAGCCTGGTGCACCGGGGGGATGTTGTTCAGAGGAAGAGGTTGCACTGGGGAGGATGCTGTGTATGGGGAGATGATGCACATGGGAAGATGATGCACATGGGGGATTTTGCACATGGGGGACTGATGTGCTGTAGGGGGACTGATGTGCTGTCGGGGACTGATGCGCTGTGGGGGGGTGGTGTACGGGAGAATTTTACTCCCACAACGCAGGTACACTTTTCACTTGTGTGTGTGTGTGTGTGTGTGTGTGTGTGTGTGTGTGTGTGTGTAATGCAAAAAAATCAGTATTGCACCTGTTTTTAAGGACATATGGCAACCCTTCCAAGAGAGCACTTTGGATTGTGCACTTTTAAACTTTTTAGTGTAATTTTTTTTGGTCCAAACTGGACCATACCAACAAGACTTCAGGATGGCTGGGGTGAGTCCAGTAGATTTGATCACCTCTTCTTGGAATCCCAAAGAAATGGTTTTTAAGAGATTCCTGCATTTCAAAGGCGTGTAGCAAATGGGGGCAAACTGCTATGAGATACCCACCTTTTTTCCCAAGAAAAACAAGTTTTATGGATCACAGCTATTGACTTTCTACTCCTCTTGCTATAAAACATGAAAAACTTTTTAAGCACAAAGTTGCTGGGCTATCAAATCATTTACCGTGAAACAAAATGGCACATATGGAACATACACGCCCCCACACGCTACTCTTTCTCCCAGCTCACCAGATGGTTATTTGTTGAAAGTTTCCACACATGGACCTCCTGCTGTGCAAATTGTCGCATTTGCAGCAACTTCTGCTCTCGGCACCCAATGTTTAAATTCCGCAATAGCCATACAGAGCTGTTGGCACGAATCCAACCCAGAAACAAGAATTAGTGAGGAATTGTCTGCTATGATAAGACCCAGAAAATGAGTTTATTTGGAGAAAATTCACATCAGTGTTAAAGTGATTGGAGGGTTTAACGTGGGAGGACGGTTTCTGCTAACAAGGAATATTGCTGAATTTGGCTTAGAAAGGCTTTTATGCCCTAATTAACTGGAAGCTAAGGCTGCAATCCTAAAGATATTTTCCTGGGAGTGAGATCCTGGGGCTTACTTTTGAGTAGACATGGTTAGGAATGTGCTCTTTTTGTTCCTATTTGAATGCATCGAAAGAAGCAAAACTGAGTTACAGTATTTTCTTGTTTCAAGATTATGAGAGTTTCACATTAGGATGCACAATATAAGTTCCCACTAAGAGATATCTTGGTACATCTGCCACGACAAAGAATGTGTTGTGATAGTGTTGGAACTGCATGCATCTTTTTTATCTATGTTATTTTGTTTACAAATTATGCAAGAAATTCTTATCAAATAAAGGAGCTCTAAACCCTTCCCAGCCACTCAAATAAATATAGTTACCGCTCTGCATTTGGTCAGAAACAGAGAAAAATATCTGGATCTTGAGAAGAATGTAAGGTCAGGGTGACCATGGCTACAATCCAGAGTAACTATGGGTCCTTTTACACTGATGTAACTACCGTGCCACCTATGGGAATCTACCGTGCCACCTATTTTACACTGATGTAACTACCGTGCCACCTATAGAGCAATCCAATCTTTGCTTGTTAATGATAAAGTCATTCCCCCAAATCCAGAGTAACTACGGGAGCACGTAAGAGACTTTACGTGCACCCGTAGTTACTGCACCACCTAGTGAAAACCTATGGGAAATTCATATTGGAATCCAGAGTAAGTTGTTCTTACACCGGAGCAAGGACTCCCTGTACTTACTCTGGATTTTGCCCATCATCATTATCAAATAAACTCCAGGCTCTTCCTGTCTTGCTTCCCATTGATTTGGGGGCTATCTCATTCCAGAAAACGGCCCCTTCCATGATCCCCAGAGCCAGCTACCAATTTGGTTTGGCTCAACTCTCATGGCAACTCGTGGGCTGAAGTTTATCATGATGCTCTAAAACCCATCATGATTCAGGAGTTTGATATTAGAAATACATCTTACAGGAAGATCTACATCCCGCATGAATTATGCAAGTAGAGGAAATATGCATCTGTTTGCTTATTCTTCCGCTTCTTATGGCTCCTTGTAAATCAGAATTCTCCTCTCCCCCTCCCCATTGTCAATAAGATCAAAGGTAAGCCACACAGCGCTCTCGCTTCTAAAAACGCATTTTTTTGTTTTTTGCAGCGCATGTTTTAATCCTTTGCGAAGAGCACCCAAAAAAGCAGTTAGCGCTAGTGAGAGCGACAGCAGCGATGAGGAGAGACAGTCAATAGATTGACATGATCAGGAAGAAACACCACAACAAGTGCTTGTTGCAACTTCCCACGTGCTTAAGTTAATTTTCGTAGCGAGCGATCACATCTCCGTCCATATGTTAAGGCCTGTGGGATGCAACCTCCATCTGCCTGGGAAAACTGCATACCTTGACAACCCCTAATACTGCCACTACTGGTGTAAATAAATCTGATGAATTAAGATTGGTTGGTTATTTGTAGCATCAAGTTGACAGGATTGGGGATCTACATCCCTGGCAGGGACACATTGCCAGCTGGAACTCGTAGACCTCTCCCGGGTTACCCCAAAAGGGCCCAAGGATTGGCAATAGAGGATGCACAGAATGATACCATATTTACTCGAATCTAATGAACCATTGCTTACAATCACTCTATGCTTACAGTCAAAATACTGCTTTTACTCAAATCTAATTAACCATTGAATCTAATGCACATCCAAAATCTAATTTTGGATTCTGAATTCAGCTGAAAAAGGTGAGTGTTTGTTTCGAATAAATACAGTATTTCCTGCCAGGAGTGGATGGAACTTAAAGAGCCCAATCTTATGCCTATCTACTCAAAATTAAGGATGCAATCCTAAAGACACTTTCCTGGGAGTAAGACTTATTGAACAAAATGGGGCTTGCTTTCGAGTAAACATAGTTAGGATTGTGCTCTAAGTCCCACTATAAGCAATGGAGCTTTCTGTCAGGAAAGTAAGGATGGGATCACATCCCTGGTGTTATTATTGCTCTGGGGCAGAATACCATTGCTGGGACCAGGAGTGCCGCATGCTCACCCATTCTGGGGCACAACTCAGCCATAGAGTTCACCCTGGTCCAAGCCAGCATTAAGGTCTGAGTAACATAATGCTGGTTAAAGGGGAAGTCAGGACCAGGTTTAAGCCAATTGGGACCCATGCCTAAGTTCCTCCTCACACTAATCTGGTCAATTTTTTAAAAGCATTTTTTTTTGTAGGCTTACATGTGTACAATTTAATATCATAATCATCAGAAATAGATATGTAGATATGTAGACATAGATATATCTTTCATGATATATCAGATATAAACAGATATAACTTTCATGATATATAAACAGATATATCTTTCATGATAAGCATGCTCCTATCATAAATCTACCTATCGACAGTATTTATATACTGCTTTTCAACTAAAAATTTCACAAAGCAGTTTACAAAGAAAATGAAAATATTAATTGCTAATTAATAGTTAACGGGTCCCTGTCCGAAAAGAGCTCACAATCTAAAATGCAAAAAACACCAGCAGAAGCCACTTGAATAGAAATTGCTGCGGTGTCTAGGGCCAGATATCAAATTAAATCAGATACCAATAAAAACCAGATATCAAAATCTCAACCATTATTAATCATTACTTAATGATTTATATCTAACTATTATATTGATTTATACGTGCCACTTTATTTCCATTTGGGTCCTGCAGCTTCTCTGGTCAGTCCTGGGAGAGATAAAAACAGAGGTGGGTCACGTTTGATCGCTTCCATGGTTTGTCCTATTCGAGAGAAATCATTGGGGATACCTTGATATTTCCTGGTCCCCAAATTGATTTCTCCTCCACTGCAGTTCACCTGTCCTCCCCTTCTCAACCAGAGGGAACAATCAGGTGGCAATAGTAGTAAGAAGAAGGTGGACCTTGCTGAGGGCATCTCACCCAAAGCTGTTCCCAAAACCTAGAGCCAGCACTCATCGGTGTGTTAAATGTTTAATAATCCCCATTAATTCTTGCAACATTGCAAAAGCTTTTGGAATTTTTCCAGGGTATTTTTAAAAAATAAAACCTCATAACTAAATGCATGTAATTATATGCACAAAGTCCGGGCATAAAAACAGCTAAGAAACCAGAGCTGCAGATCCCAACTTCTCCAATTAGGTATGGCCTTATCTAACCCACACCTTTTGAGCCTCAGTGCAATCCTAACCATTTCTACTCTAAAGTAAGCCTCGTTGTGCTCAATGGGTCTTACTCCCAGGAAAGTGTCTTTGCAATTGCAGCCAAAATCTTTTACAATGTGGACATATTAACATTTATCTTATAGGGTTGTTGCCTGGTCAAGGTTATTGTTAGAATTCAAACTACGTGTGACATGGCAAAGAAATAGCTTCACATGTACAGAGGTTTAGCATGACTTCTTTAACATGATGAGACAAAGGGGTGTTATATACTGCCCATGATCCTATGAACATTTTGCTATTTTAAATCATTAAATCTATTAGATATTCTGGGATGTTGAATCAAAATGGCTTTGGTTTGTCCAACGGGCTCTTGTTTTGGGGTAAGCCATAAAAAGGCAAAATGTCATAGCCATCTCATATGTGGATTCAAATAGATCATGCACCATCCTTATGGGGAAGCCATAGTTTTGGCTTTCTCACAAGGAAGCTGTTTGAATCAGCATATAAGCAGCAGGCCTCCGTCAGTCTTGAAAGACTATGGTATCGTGCTCTGCGCTGCATACGCTGCATGCAAAGCACGAAAGCCTGGGTTAGATTGTTATGGAGGATAGGCTGTTACCCAAGCAGCAAATCCCCCCTCTCTACACCACTGAATTAGTCCAATGGAAAGGCAGAGCCAATACGATTGGATCCAGCTGGCATCGCAGAGCTGGGCTAAGGACAGGAGCTCACCCTGTCTTGTGGGGCCGACCCGGGTCTCAAACCCTGGCCTGCTGGTTAACAGGCACAGCGTCTTTACCACTTGTGCCACCCATGTTTGGGTGAAAAACCCAAAACAAGCCAATTGGGCAAAACCAATGCAATTTTTTTGATTCAGTGCCTCCCCAAATATCCTAAATTTGTTTGATCATCCTTGAATACTACAAATTGGGGGCGGGGGGTTGGTGGTGGTGGAGAGGTTACTAAAAATATCGCTTTTCAGTTGAATTTCCTATTGATTGATTACCCATCAATCTGTCTATCTGTTTAATAATACCTATCTATCAGTGGACAGGCAAAGCACCTTTAAGCACTGAGCAAACACAGTTCAGTGACTGATTGATTGCATTCTCATAGTATCCTTTCTCCAAGGATCTATCTTCAGGTGACAGGCACTGATTGATTGATCACCTCTCTCTCTCTCCTTCCTTCCTTCTTCCTTCCTTCCTTCCTTCTCACAAAAGACACAAGGGGAGACCCAGGAAGCAGTGTCCATATGAAATGGACACTTCCTAAATAGATGAGGAGCATTGCCTTTTAGGCCAATCAAGAGGGGTGAAAACCTTTATGTGTATTCAGAGTGATCATATGTCCTCTTTTTCCAGGACATGTCCTTTTTTAGTCTTGTATTCTGAAAAAAATCTTCATTGTTCTTCCTTTCCTTGCAAGCAGACAGCATATAGTCTTTCTGTAAATTATATGTTTTACATATACAGTGGTGCCTCACATAAAGAGCTTAATTCGTTCAGGAGGCATGCTCTTTAAGTGAAATGCTCTTTAAGTGAAGCAGATTTTTCCATAGGAAATAATGGAAACACAGACGATTGGTTCCACAACCCCCAAAATATTCATATAAAAATATTAATTGGATGTAAAAATGATGACAAAACACTGGAATTGAATTCAAAACATGCATTCAATGTGCATGATTCTATGAAGGCTACTTAGGCTGCAATCCTAAAGATACTTTCCTGGGAGTAAGCACCTTTTAACACAATAGGGCTTACTTCTGAGTAGACATAGTTAGGAGGCTGCAAAGACACTTACCTGGGAGGCTTACCTGGGCTGCTGCTGGAGGTTCAAGGTGGATGGTGGGGGCACTTGGGGGCAGTTAGAGGCAGCAGCGCTGGCCGGCAGCCCCTTTAAAGAGCCTACACGCGGAGCATCAGGGCTGCATAACATGCATGCCCATAGCGTGTAGACATGTAGTCTATTCTGAAAATTACAATAAATTATATGTAATAGTTTTAAATTTACACTGCTTTGAGAACTTTCTAGTTGAAAAGTGGTATCTAAATACTGTATACAGAAAGATAGATAAGTAATATAGTGTGCAAATTAACCACACAAAAGCAATATAAACATTTTGGGGGGGGGGGGGGGGGCTTGTCCTCTTTTGTATCTGGTCACCCTGGGTGTACTCTGGAAAAAAAAACACTAGATGTTTTTTAAATGAAGAACCACCAGGTGGTGCCCTAAGCAAATTTTTGACAGCTTTCTTTTCAGAATTCAGAATTTTGTCTTCAAGAGAAATGATTGGGATTCCCTATTTATTTTTGTGCCCTGTTGTTATTCTTTCCTACTCTTTAGTCTATCCATTCATAAACAAAGCTGGCATCAAAAGGTGGCCATTCAAGAGATGATGATGATGGTGATGATGATGCCAACAGTTACAACAGTGTTGCAGTAGTATTTATGGGCTGTGGGTGGCACAAATGGCTAAGACGCTGTGCCTGTTAACCAGCAGGCCAGGGTTCAAGACCCGGGTCGGCCCCACAAGACAGGTTGAGCTCCTGTCCTTAGCCCAGCTCTGCGACGCAGCTGGATCCAATCGTATTGGCTCTGCCTTTCCATTGGACTAATTCAGTGGCATGGAGTGGAGGGATTTGCTGCTTGGGTAACAGCCTATCCTCCATAACAATCCAACCCAGGCTTTCGTGCTTCGCATGCAGCGTATGCAGCGCCGAGCACGATACCATAGTCTTTCAAGACCGATGGAGGCCTGCAGTAGTATTTATGATGTTATGATGTTTGAGCTTAGTGCAATGGTTCACAATCTTCCTAACGCCGTGACCAGTGATGGGATTCAAAGAATTTAACAACCAGTTCTCTGTCCATCTGGCAGCCACTTTTAAATGGCTGTTTTTAAACTTTATATGTACTATCTCTGGTTAACAACAGGTTCTATAGAGTAAGTGCGAACCTGCTGGAGCCCACCACTGGTCCGTGATCCCTTTATAAGTTCCTCATGTTTTGGGGACCCCAACCATAAAATTATTTTTGTTGCTACTTTATAACTGTAATTTTGCTGATATGAATCATATGCAGGATGTATTTTCAAATATGCAGGATGTATTTTCATTGCTACAAATGAAATGTGTGTTCTATGCACACATTGAACACAATGGGATTTATTTCAGAATAGGCATGCATAGGATTGGGCTCTGAGGCTGCAATCCTATCCAGATTTACATGGGAGTAATGGCCCCTCGACTATAATGGGATTTATTTCAGAGTAGGCATGCATAGAATTGGGCCCTGAGGCTGTCAGTCAGCCCCAGTGCGTGCACAGCTACAGCTGGAGGTCTGGCAAGCCTGACCTGGACCCCTGCACCAGGGGTCTTTAGGCAATCCCCAGGAAAGCTCTAGGTGACCCCCAAAGGGGTCCCGACCCCCACTTTGAGAAACGCTGGCTTAGTGAGTGGGGACATGGCAGCAACTTTAATTTTTAAATATTTTTAAATATGTTCTGACCGTTCACGTGTTTTTACTTATGTTGTTAACCACCTTGAATCTGCTTTTGGGGGAAAAGGCGTAATGAATGAATGAATGAGCTTTACCACTTTGAGAATATGGGTTGAAAAGATGTATGTAAATTTTTTTTTAAAAAAATAACAAACTAAACCTGTTGCTGCAATGAAGCTCAAGAGATGCAGCACTGGGGGGGGGGGGGGGAGAGGGGAGGAGGAGGAAAGTTCTTGAACCTATAACTAGGAAACTACCCTCAACAGAGTTAAAGGTCCACCTAGTGCATATTTTCGACATAGCGGGTTAATTCCAATAGAAATTTTAACCTACCTCCCATCCTAAGCCCAATCTATTGTCCCAGGTCTGCAGTTGAATCTGTCTGCAATAGAGGACAAGCCACCAAATGTAGGACACAATAAAATAAAAGCTAAAAATATGTAATGTTTTCATGTGGTTAATTTAAATACACAATAGGACACAATATGTAGGACACAATGTAGGACACAATAAAATGTAGGACACAATAAAATAAAAAGGACACAATAAAATAAAATAAAAGCTAAAAATATGCAATGTTTTCATGTGGTTAATTTAAATACAGTGCAATCTTAAGCATGTCCACTCAGAAGTCCTATTGTGTTCACTTGTATTTACTCCCAGAAAAACGTGGTAAGGATTGCAGCCTTTATGGCTTATAAGTGGTTATTGTAAGCCTTTATGACTTATAAGCCTTTATGACTTATAAATGACTGTAAAAATGCGGTTAGCCTTTATGATTTATAAATCATAAAGTTACAATCCTAACCACATTTTTCTGGGAGTAAATACGATTGAACACAATTATATTTATTTAAAACTATTACATACAAGAAGGCTACATGCTGCCTGCTGAAAAGGAAAAGGAGGACAATGAAGATTTCATCTGGGACACAAGGCTGAAAAAGAGGACAGAGGGTCACCTGGGGTCTTAGATCCAATCTCAATCCCCTGTCACCACCTCCTTCTGCCCTACCCACTCCACCTGACTTTTCTTGCCAACTTACCTGCCTTGGTGGGTCTTCCTGGATCTACTGGCATGATCATCCCACTAGCATTCTGACGGTGCGCACCTCCTACACCTGATCTAATCTCCCCCATTGTGAGCATGTTGGGGTGCTAAAAATGCTTCTCTTTGCTCCCTGTTCAATTTTTATTTAGTGATCATAGATGTATCCCAGCCTTTCCTCTGCAAAATAGAGTAACAATCACTAAAAGTAAAATTATTCATTAAAAGTAAAATTATTCCCCAACCTGTCCTATTTGACAGTTTATTTTCTGGTTGCCTCGAGCAAGGTAACTCGGTGCTACTGAAAACATTTTGCACAACCTATTAAATAATAGGTGACCCCCAACAGAATGCTAATTTTAGCCCTATAGACTCAAGGTTTAGCAGCACAGCTGCCTCTTCAAGAATAGCTTCTTGACTTATGGCTCAACGATGTGCTTGTCTTCTGGTTGGATTCCTCAAAAGGTCATCCGTCTCCGTGATGGACCTTTGCAGATCCAGGCTGAGGTCAAGAGTTTATTTCCCAATTATACAGTGTAATGTTACATGTGAATTTTTGAGTTTCCAGTGGTGATCCCAGCTCCCCTTTCCACCTGCGCACTACCCCATGCCGCACAACACCCTCTCTTGACTCTTTCTTGACTCTTTCTTGCCCTCTGCCCTTCCCAGACACTGTGCTGGTTTGGAAAGACCAGCGCAACTCACTGCCCGCACCATCCTTGTGGAGGTGATGGGCAGCACAGAGAGTCCAGCACATAGATGGTGCACTGGTCCAGCTAGTGCACTGGTCCAAGAGTGCACTTTTATGGCACCTCTAGGCAAGCGTATGTGACATATGCTGGTCTATCTCAGATAGGATTGCATTAACATGATGCAAACCTAACCAATTAAGTCCAGCACAACTTGCCCATCTCTCAATTAGCATAGTGGAGTGGGGAGGCTGGCGCATGACTGTGCATTGGCCTCAGTGCCTTACAGCACTTTTGTGATGCCTCCACCCCAGCACAGGATTTGTGACAACCTAACCAGGGGTTAGGATTGCACTGACACATAAAATTTAGGATTGCACTGATAAGATTTAGGATTTCAGTGACATATATTTTTCATTTATTAGGTTTCCATTTTTTTTTCATTTATTAGGTTTCCAGTAATGGGGAAGGAGAATGGGGAGTACAAAGCAGGCCTCTGTCAGTCTTGAAAGACTATGGTATCATGCTCAGCGCTGCATGTGCTGCATGCGAAGCACAAAAGCCTGGGTTGGATTGTTATGGAGGATAGGCTGTTACCCAAGCAGCAAATCCCCCCTTTCCACGCCACTGAATTAGTCCAATGGAAAGGCAGAGCCAATACGATTGGATCCAGCTGGCGTTGCAGAACTGGGCTAAGGACAGGAGCTCACCCTGTCTTGTGGGGCCGACCCGGGTCTCGAACCCTGGCCTGCTGGTTAACAGGCACAGCTTCTTAACTGCCTGCGCCACCCACAGCCCACATTTCCAACATTTACCCGAGACCTTATAATCTATTTTAGCTAGAAGCTCTGGTGAATAATACCATCGATAAAACATCTTCAAAATATTTTCTTTAAGAGCCACCGCTTTGGTAGATTTAATAGTGTTCCACATTTGTTCCCATTCTTCTAAGGTGATGTTATGTCCCACATTTTTTGCCCACATAATCATAGAATATGATTCTCCATGTTGACAAGCCCCATAAGGGTGAAGATTCAGCCATAGGGTTTGTAGCTTCATGAAACCCTCTACACTCATGATCTTTGTGACAGCTCTTAGATATACAATAAATCTAAGAGGGTGAAGGGGACCCCATGGAAAGAAGTCAAAAGGATACTGAAGTTCTTTTCTATCCAGCTGTAACCGCCAAGCCCAGGAGGGGAAAAGTTTCTGAAATGGCAGCTTTAGATCTATAGTATGGTGTCATCCAGTTTAGATCCCTTTGCCATGTCTGTTCTTTGCCGCCAACCGCCAGCCGCCGTTTGCCCACCTTCCCTGCTGTTGAGCTGAATCGAGATTAGATGCCGAGAGACGGAGAAAGCTTACAGCTTCATCTGTTGGCGCTGCTGGAACGTCGAAGCAACACAGCATGGCGAAGGAGGTGGAAAAAAAAACTTCAGAAATCATCATTAAAAAAAAAATTTCTTGAAGCCTTACCTTGAAAATTGCTAGTGTATGGAGCCAGGAAAAAGCGAGGAGAGGTGAAGAGGGGAATTAAATCCTCATTCAGCCCAACCACTTCAAAAGAAATTCTGTTTCATTCCTTTACCTTCCAAAGTTCATCGGAGGAAAGCACGGCATGCTGTGAATCGCTATACTAATTAACAGTGGTTTGCTCTGTCCGCGGGGCATGTCCATACCAGTATATATAAAGGCATAACTGTATATGCCTTTATGTACCTGCACTGCGAAATGTACCCATGTTGTGGGAGTACATTTCAAAAACATTTGTGTGCTTGGGCATACCCTGTACAGCATTCCCCGTGCAATGCTCCCCCTTACAATCCTCCTCATGCAACCCCACCATACAACACTCCCCTGGTGCAATGCCCCATGCAACACTCCCCCCGGTGCAACCCCTCTGGTGCAACCCCCCAGTGCAACACGCCCCCCGTGCAATACTCCCCCTGTGTAGCACCCACCCTGTGCAACATCCTCCCATGTAACACCCCTTGGTTCAACACACACACATATATGTTGCACCCATACCTGTGCAACAAACCCCCTGCAGGTGCACCAGGCAAGTGCAGGGTTTTGGGGCTGCGTTTTATCAGTCTTAAATGTTAAGTATAGGATGAAAATTCATTGCATCCCTTTTCACCCCTTAGGGATTTAATTTCTAAATATTGGTTCTTAGTGGTGCTCACATCACGTAAGGAATACCCTCCCCAAATTTCATGCTTCTAGGTCAAGGCGGTGGGGCAGTGGCCGGGCGTTGATCAGTCAGTGATTCTTCAATGTATAGGGAGGAAAACATCTTCCTCCCCATTTCATCCGTTTCCAGTTGGAGTTTCCCAAAACCGATTCTTAGTGGGTGCCTCCATCACAGAAGGAACACCCCAAATTTCACGTTTTGGGTTCAGTGGTTTTGCCTGGTCATTGATGAGTTAGTGAGTCTGTGACGTTTCAGTTTTATATATATAGTGAATGACTCATTCACTCACACATCAACACCCAGCCAAAACCACTGGACCTAGAAATTTGTTCACATGGACTTGAAATTTGTTCACATGCTGCTTGCTCATAAGGAAAAGGAGGACAATGAAGGTTATTCTTCGCAGGACTGAAGGCTAAAAAAGAGGACATGTGCTGGAAAACTGGGACACATGGTCAGCCTGACTGTATTGCATGGCTGAATTTGCACCCCACATATGAAGTTCAAGGATCAAGGTTCATTATTCTTTGCAGCAATCCTAAAGACACTTTCCTGGGAGCAAGACCCACTGAACACAATGAGGCTTACTTTTGAGTAGACATGGTTAGGATTGCACTTAAGCTTTGATGGCCAGAAAAAAACATAGTTATGAGCACAATTCTAACCATGTTTGCTCAGAATTAAGCCCCATTGTGTTCAATGGGTCTTACTCCCAGGAAGGTGTCTTTAGGATTGCAGCCTTTGTCTACAATTTCGATTACAACCATCAAGTGTTTCCAACACAGGGTTTTTCTTTCTCTCCACCATCTGCTATAATTTAAAACTATAGTGAAGAGGTATACAGGTAGTTTTCATCCATAACTCTTTGAATCTCCCTTATTTTATGGGCTTCTGCCAGAACTCTTACTGTTACTTTAATGGAGTCTTTTGTAGTTTAATTTTATCTCTATATGAAGCAAGGCACTCACTCTCAGGTAGACTTGCTGGCAATATTGCTTCCTTGTGAGTCATTAGCTGTTTCATAAGAGCTGGATATACGATTTACTCGTTTTTACTCAACTATAAAAGGCTCAGGAAAATTCCCAGCCAGAAGGGTTACCGGGTCTCCTGAAGGCACAACAGTAGGATTTCAGGAAATAAATAGAATGCATGCATCACACAAACCCCTTTCCCTTTAGAGTTTCCAAAAGCTTCGGAAACCCTCCCTGTTTAAAAATCACAAAGAGTCTCACCTTGAAGCCAAATCAATTTATTTCAGCATATGCTTTCTCAGTCTGCAATCCATGTCTTCAGATGTGTGTAATGCACAAAAGCTCATGTGCGTTAAAACTATATGGTGCTCAGTGCATAGCTAAAGGAGGGCAGAGCAGACCATCGTGGAGAGAGTGTGCAGGGTTAGGGTTAGGCAGGGTGACCAGATGCCAAACCCAAAATTCCTGAACCCCAAGGCCAAAATTCCTAATCCCAGGCCAAAATTCCTACCTGCTGAAAAAAATGGCCAAAAAATACATTTTTTGTTTTTGTTTTTCAGTTTTTTTGACCATAACATTTGATAGGAAGGAGATATCTCAAAACTGATTATTCATTGGATTCTGCTCTTCAATACGAATCCAATGACATATGGCATGATGGGGTACTGTGCACTATCACAAAGTTTCAAAATGAAGCCAAAATGTAGGACAATGATGCCAAAATGTAGGACACCCGGACAGGAGGCTAAAAATCTGGACAAATCCTGGTTTTTCCAGTCATCTGGTCACCCTTGGGTTAGGGTACCACCCAGCATATGTGCCCCAGGGTGACCAGATGCCCAAACCTCAAAAGAAGACGAGGTCTTGGATTCCTTTCATCCTGGCCTTTCTGGCAGACAGTGGCATGTTTGCCTACTCACAAGTAAAGCTGTGATATTTTGCACTTTCACTTCCCATAGAGCTCCCATAGAGCTCAAATAATTTTTTTTTATTTTTAGTTTTTTGGCCATAATGTTTGATAGGAAGGAGATTGGATTCTGCTCTTCAGTATGAATCCAACGACATATGACATGATGGGGTATGGCACACCATTGCAAAGTTCCAAAATGAAGCCATAATGGAGGACAATGAAGCCCTTTTGGAGGACACCCAGACAGAAGGCTAAAAAAGAGGACAAATCCAGAAAAATGCAGTCATATGGTCGTTCTGCAAGGCTCCTCCTTAATTATATCTTCACAGTTGTTCCCCAGTATTTATGGATCCTATACCCCCATATTTATTATCCATGGTTCACAAATCCCAAGGTGACCATAAGTCATAAATGCAAAAGAGGACAAAATATAGGACTACAAAAGAGGACAAATGCAAAAGAGGACAAAAAATAGGACTACAAGGAAAAGGTAGGACGCAGCAAAATAAAAGCTAAAACCACATATATATTTATTTTATGTGCTTAATCTAAACACCATGGCTTCAATCCTAACCTCCATTTAGGCCAGCCTAAGCCCCAGCATGACTCATGTGCTGACTGGGAGAGTCATAAAAGTGCAGTATAACACTTTGCCCCACTCCTGGGGGGGGGGGTTAGGCCAATGCACAGGCATACGCTGACCTCCCCACACCATCAAAGATAGGTCAGGTCACATAGGCCAGCCAAAATTTCTTAGGATTATGTCCTATATTACTTGTTATTAAACTGAAATTGCATTAATGGCGAATTTGGTTCCAAGCCCTGCTTCAGCTTGGGCCAAACCTGAGTCTAACCCTACAATCCAGAGTAACTATGGGAGCACGTAAGAGACATTATGTGCACCCGTAGTTACTGCACCATCTAATCAAAACCTATAGGAAATTCATACTGCAATCCACAGCAAATTGTTCTTACACCGGAGCAAGGACTCCCCATAGTTACTCTGGATTCTGCCCTAAGAGGGAATAGCTTTAGAGCACAATCCTAATCATATCTACACAAAATATGAGTAGATATTAAAAGTAAAACCAATTATGTTCAATGGGTCTTACTCCCAGGAAAGTGTCTTTAGGTTAGTCCACCTTGTACTCACAGATGACGATCATCAGTGGGGTAATTTGGGCAAAAAAGGGTGTAATCCTAAGCCTTTCTACTCAGAAGTTAATCCCATTATATTCAATGGGGCTTACTCCCAGGAAAGTTTCTTTAGGATTGCAGCCAACTACTGTATTTACTCAAATCTAACGCTCACATTTTTCAGCCGAATTCTATCTCCAAAATTGGGTTGGGCGTTAGACTCGATGATTAATTCGATTTGAGTAAATACGGTATTTTTATTATAATTATTGTATGTGCATTAGATTCAGTTGCACATTAGATTTGAGTAAATACGGTAGTCATCAAGCCTGGATGGGGAACGTAGAGCTGTGAAGGTTTTTCTCTGACAGCCAAAAAAAGTTAAGCCACAGAGCCTTCCAAACTGTGCAATGGTCTGTAATGTGCCAAAAAATGGAGAGCAAAGTCTGAAGGCTGGATCCCCGCCATATCCCATTGCATATAATAACCCCTTAATTTATTTTTAATGGTATCCCAGGCACACCTTAAATCTGTCTTTATTAGGTGTTGCGGATCCAGATTCCCCCGCACCGCTCCCTGCATCAAACATATAGTTTGGAGTTACATTTAGACAACTGGCTGTTGACGTTAATGTCTCTTAAGTGATCCAAGTAACAGTCTTTTGGTCATCTGGTAATGTCTATCTTTTATAATTGGACTCAGTGCTTGGTGACAGCCAGGTAGACCTGCTTACCCGTTGGCACGGATCTGCATTCTGCCTTAATCTGAATAGAACTAATGGAGCATAAAGAAGAAGCTTTAGAAATTAGGAAATCTCCATCTGGTTTATATTAGTTAAACCTCATAGGCTGCAATCCTGAAGACACTTTCCTGGGAGTAAGGCCCATTGAACACAATGGGGCTTACTTTTGAGTATACATGTTTAGAATTGTGCCCTAAACTAACTCTGGGACAGCCATACTTCCGCCAACCTCAAGTTTCCTTCTTACGCTCTTGAAAAGCCCAGATTATTATTATTATTATTATTATTATTATTATTATTATTATTATTATTATTATTGTTGTTGTTGTTGTTGTTGTTGTTGTTGTTGTTGTTGATATTGTTATTATTTTAAAAATTTGTATCCCGCCTTTCTCAGGCTGTCTAGCCCGACTCAAGGCGGCAACCATAACCATACTGTATATACTCAAATCTAATGTGCCACTGAATCTACTGCACACCCTATACTTATAATCAAAATACCATATTTACTGTATTGATAAAAATACTGTATTTACTCGAATCTAATGTGCCATCGAATCTACTGCACACCCTATATTTATAATCAAAATACCATATTTACTCAACTTCAAGTAACCATCAAATTTAATGTTCACCCTGATTTTGGAGTTTGAATTTCGCTACAAACAGCGAGCGTTAGTCCAGAGTTAATAGTTAATCCAGAGTAATAGTTAATCCAGAGTAGTTAATCCAGAGTAACTACGGGACGTTGTTGCTCCGGTGTAAGAACAATTTGCTCTGGATTGCAATATGAATTTCTCATAGGTTTTCACTAGGTGGTACAGTAACTACGGGTACACATACCCTACAATCCAGAAAAACTACGGGAGCACGTAAGAGACATTATGTGCACCCATAGTTATGGCACCACCGAGTGAAAACCTATGGGAAATTCATACTGCAATCCAGAGTAAATTGTTCTTACACCGGAGCAAGGACTCCCCGTAGTTACTCTGGATTGCACCCATCATGTCTCTTACATGCTCCCGTAGTTACTCTGGATTGTAGGGCAAGATTTGAGTAAATACAAGTGTTAAATTTGAGCATTAGATTCAAGTAGATTTGAGTAAATAGTAGTTTGAACAGAGCCTAACTATTTTCAGACCTGTTTCCAGACCCTTCACGCTGTATTAGTGGAATCGGACACCCAAGTATTAAAAGATCTGAGCCTTGCTTATCTCAGGGCCATCAAGGAACTATGTTTGGCACATATCCAAACATCACAGTGTGGTTCTTTGAACAGTTTGCATGTAATTGTTCTCTTTGGCATTGGATTCTCACATCCCTTGATGTTCATCTTAACCCAACTGGCTGTTCAGTGCATAAACTGTACCATGTCATCTGCGTATAAATGAAGGGCAGGTTGCAAGAGGAAAATATTTTGCTTGTCATGGTTCCAGAATGAGATTCCTTACCTAAACATTGCACAGAAGTCAAGCTGTACTAAGCCTAGTCGTCCTCTTAGTGGTAATTCCATCCTTCACCCCACTCTTAAGTCCATTACTCTATATAGAATCATATATAGAGTTGGAACGGACCTAGTAGGTCATCTAGTCCAACCCCTGCCTGCAGCAGGAAATCCCCCTAGAGCATCCCCAACAGGTGCTCGTCGAGCCTCTGCTTGAAGATCCCCAGTGAGGGGATATATATACACATAAGCTTGAATTGGAGGTATAGGAAGCAGTTCATACACAGACCATCAGCCCATGTTGCTTAATATAACATTGATTGGCTGTAAGCAAACAGGGTCTTTCAAAGTCAGGGGTTTTCAAACTGAGGATTGGGACCCCACTGTGCGTTCTGATTTCATTCCAGTAGGGTTGCAGAAAGTTGGGTGCCAACATCTTAGAATGGGGCACTCAGACTTCTTTTCTGAGAATAACAGCACAGTCCTAAGCCTGCCTACTCAAAAGTAAGCCCCATTAATTCAATGTGTTTTACTCCCAGGAAAGTGTCTTTAGGATTGCAGGGTGCAATTCTAATCACGTCTACTCAGAAATAAGTCCCATTGTATTCTATGGGACTACATGGGGTCTATGGGATTCTCAGGGAAGCGTATATAGGATTGCAGAGTATATAGGATTGAACACAATGGGACTTACTTCTGAGTAGACATGGAGGAGCTCTGGCATCATCACAGTGATGTCACTTTCTGCTTTATGTCACTGCTGGCCATGACATAACTTTTTTTGGGGGGTCCATGACCTCCCTGGACAGATTGTTATTCTCAAAAGGGGGTCCTGGGCTGAAATGCTCAAGGTGCATTTCGAAATGCACTACAACTTAGTCATACATGGAGTTACTAAGATTGAATCCAGAGTTTTCTGCATGCAAATATGTCCTTAAAAGGAGATTGATTGATTGATTGATTGATTGATTGATTGATTGATTGAAGATCACCCCTTTTCTCTGTGTTAGGAAGACTTTATGAATTTGAATATGAATGATTTGAATTCATTCATAAGTTCCATCACTTACTTACTTACTTACTTATTATTCCACCCTTCCTATCCCCCCCAAAAAAGTCCAGGTTACACAATCCATATTAAAATGTTCAACACATTAAACAATAAATAATAATAAATAAAAATAATTTAAAAAGTAAATATTGCAATCTACTTAAATGTAACTCAACTCTGAAGTAAGTCCGATTGTATTAGAAGTGTCTACTTAGAAGTAAGTCCTTCTTAGGCTGCAATCCTAACCACACTTTTCTGGGAGTAAGTACTATTGACTGCAATGGGGCTTACCTCTGAGTATACATGCTTAGGATTGCACTAAATCCTGTTTCAAAGTCTATTTGGTCCTATTTAGTAAGTCCTATTTAGAAGTATATTTAGAAGCAAGTCCTACTTAGAAGTAAGTCTACTTAGAAGGAAATAGACATACCCCCAAATCCAGAGTAACTATGGGAGCATGTAAGAGACATTACGTGCACCTGTAGTTACTGCACTACCTAGTGAAGACCTATGGGAAATTCATATTGCAATCCACAGTAAGTTGTTCTTACACCGGAGCAAGAACTCCCAGTAGTTACTCTGGATTTTGCCCATAGGCATAGAATCCTAGAGTTGGAAGGTACCCAGTGGATCATCTAGTCCAATCCCCTGCCTGTAGCAAGAAATCCTCATCTTGTGGGGAATACTATTGCATTCAGTGGGACTTGCTCCCTGAATAGTGTGTTTACAATTGCAGCCTATGTTAGACATGATTTTTTTTTTTTTGGGGGGGGGGGGGGTTGGGGAATATTTTTACATCAAAACAATATTATAGATGCAATGAGGACAGGCATAGATCCATTGCCTAGACTTCAGACAAAAAAATGTTTTGATCCGTCACCAAAAATCCATGAGGGAAGGGGTGGTTTTTAATTTGGAAATTCCAATATAGTGATGCTAATACAAAGATGGGTACTACAGGGTGCCTTGGATATAGGGTTCTCCCTTATCCATAGTCTCCAATATCAGCAGAGAGAAGGCAGTAATGTATCCCCTGTGGATATCAGAGGACACCTGTATGTTTAAATAACATAAATCCTGTACCTCCTTTGTGCAGCCATCAGTCTGAAATAGTTGGGCACATTTTCTAGTTATTGATTTTGGGCAAAATCCAGAGTAACTACAGGGAGTTCTTGCTCCGGTGTAAGAACAACTTACTCTGGATTCCAATATGAATTTCCCATAGGTTTTCACTAGGTAGTGCAGTAACTACAAGTGCATGTAAAGTCTCGTACATGCTCCTATAGTTACTCTGGATTTGGGGGCAAGTGTCCCAAGGGATCTCCCCAGAGAGTTACTGGCAGCAGCACCCCTTGGCAACCCATGTCAAACAGCCACTCTTAAGCCAAGTGGGTGAACCAGCGGACTTGGGTGACCAGCGCACACCTACTTGGACCGTTTCATCTCTCCCAATAAACTGAGCAACAACACCCTCATTTTTTAAGAGTAGCAAAAAAAAAAGTTTGCCATGAATACAGCAACAAACTTAATTTGGAAAGCATCACGCTTGAGAACTGGCAACGAGGAACAAAAACTCCAACCCAAGGCCGTGAATGACAAAAGACACTATTCAGAGCCCAGATGGCGGCATAAAATAAATAGCTATTTCCTCCATAGAAGCGCAAGCAATTTGGCTGCGTGGAACGGCGTTTCCAGCCGAGATCCCTGAAACAGATGTCGAGATTGCTTGTGCCTGGAAACTTTTTAGAGGAGAGCAAGATATTTTTCAGAAAGGAGGAAAGCAGCATCACAGCCGCTCTCAGATTTCCAGGTATCCGTGCAGGGGACGGCAATATTGATAACAAAGAATGATTTCGGCAATTCCTGGCACGTCAAGTTATTCTCTTTGAGCATAAGAAGCAAGATCTGATACACCTACGGACACTTTCATGATGCTCCTCTTTTTATCTCTTTTCTCCTTGATGAAGGAGGAGGTAGAGGAAGAACCATCCAGGAAGGAGCTACTGAAAATCTTAATACTTCCAGCTCCAGCCCAATCCTACTCAAGTATAAGTCCCAGTGTAGATAATGTGGGTTACTCCCAAACAAATGTGGATAGGATTGCAGCCTGACAGTGCTATCCTAACCCCCATTAGGCTGGCGCACATCCCAGCACAAGTCCTGTGCTGGGCTGGAGGTGTTGCAGAGGTGCAAAGGTTCCACTCTTGGGGGTTTAGGCCAGTGTACAGGTATCTTAATACTTAGGGCTCAATTCAGAGTATCTACGGGGAGTCCTTGCTCCGGTGTAAGAATAATTTGCTCTGGATTGCAATATGAATTTCCTATAGGTTTTTACTAGGTGGTGCAGTAACTACAGGTACACATAATGTCTCTTACGTACTCCCGTAGTTACTCTGGATTGTAGGGTTCATATCTTAATATCTTAATATTTAATATCTTAAATCTTAATACTTCCAGTTCCAGCCCAGTCCTACTCAAATATAAGTCCCTACCCTGTGTGGTTAATGCGGGTTACTCCCAAACAAATGTGGATCGGAATGCAGCCTGACAGTGCTATCCTAATCCCCACTTAGGCTGGCGTATATCCCAGCACAAGTCCTGGGCTGGGCTGGAGGTGTCGCAGAGGTGCAAAGGTGCCACTCCAGGGGGGTTAGGCCAGTGTACTGGTATGAGCCGGCCTCCCCACACCACCATGGGAATGGGGAGCAAGTGAGTTGTGCTAACCTAAATTGGTTAGGATTGCACCTTGAGTCAGCTATGGGCAGTGGCACAGCAAGGGACGTGCAGGGGGTGCAGTTGCACCTGGCTACAACCTTTAGAGGGCTACAAGCTGAGCTTAACACTAATGGCTAAAATTGTGAAAAACAGGCTACATATAAATGAAAATACCATCGTGTTATATATCGTTGGAAAGATAATTCAGTGCAGGATGGAATGAAACAAACTGCGTTGGAATACCTATATTCTATCAAAGGTTATGGCCAATTAACCAGAAAATGAAAACACAAAAGCCGATGGAACAAAAAGTGGATTTTTGTAACTCAACTTTCCCATGATACTGATTGCTGTGAGAGCCAATGAGATGCAATTCTGATACTGTATGGAACAAATAAAGTGTTGATATGAATCAGCTCTCATTTCTATATACATATATAATAATAGTTAACCCAGCTCTGTGACGCAGCTGGAACCCATCGTACTGGCTCTGCCGTTTGGACTATTTCAGTGGCGTGGAGAGGGAGGATTTGCTGCTTGGGTAACAGCCTATCCTCCATATCAATCTACCCAGGCCTTCGTGCTTCGCATGCAGCATCGAGCACAATACCATAGTCTTTTGAGACTGATGGATGCCATTATACCCATGCTAACTGGGTATACAAGCACTTCTAAGTGCTGTTCCTCCTATATCAGGGAAAGAGTAACCATTCGTCTTTGGCCCAACACATTTTCCCTAACCCTTAAGTGTGTGTCACTTTTGTACACCTCATCCTGCCTCGGACATTTATTTCCACATCTATCCCATTGTGGCTACCAAACGTGCGCGCAAAAATAAATAAATATCATGGGCAGAGGAGACGGAAAAGAGAATAGCGGCCGAGACAATTTTCACAGCAGTGTCTTGTCAGTGGTCCAGCGCTCCCTGACTTACCGAGATCCAAAACCTTGCAGCTGGCGCATATTTTAATGCCAAACGACTGGCAACATTGAAATGGGAACATGCAAAGCCTGTCGGTGCCTGGTGCCTGCATTTCCATTGTGTTGACTACTCTCTTTTTATTCCAGCTTAAGTTACGTTTCAGTGAGGACTGTTGCGTTTTATTATTATTATTATTATTTTTACAGAGGTAGTTTTCAATTCACACAGAGGACCTGGCATCCATTTGCCAAGTTGCAGTTTGTTGGATAAAATTAAGTATAAAAACAACATACAGAGAGAAAGGGGAGTTTAAAGGGGGGGAAGCCCTGCTAATTTACCGCCCTGAAATAGTCAATTAGTGACTTGCCAAACTGTCTGGCAGGAGTTCCAAGGCCTTTGAAATGCCAACCTTAGAAATGAAGGATTGGGGGGGGGGGATATTGGCACTTGGCAAGGATTGGCCCAAATAGCAACCGAGATGCAAATCTGCCAGCCGAGGCTACTTTTGGCCGGCTGTGGAATTATGTGATGGTTGTTTGTTGGAAATGGGGTTCAAATTTCCAAACAATGGTTTGTCAATCTGCATCAGCCTCCCAAAATTGTTCCAGAAAGTGCAAAATTGTGATGCCTTTCCCAAGCAGTGACTAAAAATCATCACCGAGAGAAACCAGAAGACCCCAAATCCAACCTTGCCTCTCTTGTTTGATGCCCAGGCATCCCACTGAAAATGTGTTTACATACACAAAGCGTTGGGCAAATGTACAGGTCAATCCGGAGTCGCACAGATCATGTGGTTCCATTATCTTGACAATATAATGAATTTTTATTCAGGGACAGTGTGGTGCATCCAGATGGTGGCAGAGATATGTTTGCTATCTAGCCCATGCTTCTTCATGCTTGCTATGGATGAGGTTGCCATATGTCCCAGAAAACCAGGACTGTCCTGGTTTTGGGGGACTCAGTTCACACACTGGCAAGTTTGACATTTGGTCCTATCCTGGTCCTATCCTGGTTTTGTGGAAGAGAATTATGGCAACCCTACCTATAAAAGGCTAACCAGGAAGGAAGAGCCAACAGAATGTCTCAACCAGAGGTGGGCTTCAGGGGGTTCTCACAGGTTCTCTAGAACCCATTGCTAATGAGCGCCTGCTTCTGAGAACCAGTTACTAATGAGACATAGAACTTGTTGTTAATTTATGTTATTAGGATGTAGAACCTGTTGTTAATTTATTTGAATCCTACCACTGGTCTCAACCCAGGTGACTTGGTCCTACCTCCTTTTACAAAGTCCTCCAAGGTAGGACTTGGTCCTACCTCCAGAATTGGCATTTCTTGGTTCACCTTCTGGGTTTGCCAAATGTAAGGTTGCTCCTGGGTTCAAGGGGTGGTAGCTAAGGATAGAGCCTTCCCTATGAAATTCCCTTTAAGGGAAACTGAGAACTACTCCCACATATGATAAATTATGTGACATATATCTCCATTTTGCTCCCACCACCTGGAATCGAGGAATTGGATACTCACCTTGCATACTCGTGAATAAACTTCTATATAAATAAATGGTGAATTCTGTCTGTCCATCTATGTGCCTGAAGCCCCACTAACTCAGGGCCACACTTGCTCTACATAGACCTAAGGCACAATCCAGAGTAACTGTGGGAGCACATAAGAGACATTACATGCACCCATAGTTACTGCACCACCTAGTGAAAACCTATGGGAAATTCATATTGCAATCCAGAGTAACTTGTTCTTACTCCAGAGCAAGGACTTCCCATAGTTACTCTGCAATTCACCCCTATTATATATTTTTTGGAAATCAGGATGATCCCAAGATTGAAAATCTGCCCTTCATCTTCTGCTTGAACATTCAGCATTGGAATTTGTGTCCAGCCCAAAACGGCAGACATGCTATTGGAATTCAAGAGCCAATGTATTTGTCTCTTGAGTTATGGGATGGAAGCCCAAAACGCCCTCTGCAGGAGCTGGTTTAAAGTCCGCATGGAGGGTGGCTTTTAAGCTAGTAGGGAATAAGTTAATGGCCAAAGAACAAATGAAAAACTAGATATTCCTGCCAAGACTTGCTAGACCGCAGCCACAATAGGAAGACTTTATTGACTTCCTTGTTTAGGGGGACGCAATGGCTAGAAATGGTGTATTCATTCGTTCGTTCGTTCGTTCGTTCGTTCGTTCGCTCATTCGTTCGCTCGTTCGTTCGTTCGTTCGTTCGTTCATTCGTTCGTTCATTTGAGTCACACTACATCTTTCTCCCTGAAGAGTTCCCGAGGCAATTTACCCAATTATTTATTTACGGAATTTATACTCCTCATTTCTTATGCCAAAGCAAACGCCCAATGTAGCTTACAAAGCTTTTGTTCCTCCCCTCCTGTCCTCACAACAACCCTGTGAGGTAGGCGAAGCTGTGAGAAGTGGCCCAAATTCACCTAGGAATAGGGTTGCCATATGTCCTGAAAAACAGAGACAGTCCTGATTTGGGGGGATTGTGTTCACATATTGGGACAGGACCATAAAATTGGGATAGGACACTGTGGCCCATATCCTAAAGTCAAATTAAGCCCTCTGCTTCGGAGTAGTTAAGGTGACTTTCCATAAGATAACACTGGAGGGTGACATAACTGCATGGACCCATAACTGCTCTGGATTTTGCCATATGTTCCTTTTGCCAGTATGTGACCACAATCCCCAAATATAGGGATTGTCCTTTTTTCAGGACATATGGCAACCCCATCTTGGCAATGAAATTTAGACCCAAACCCTGAGCATTTGCAAAATATGATGCTGGAATGGGGTTCAACTATTTTACCATCCCACTTTCAGGTCTTTTAAAAATACACAAGGGGGGGGGGACTTGGAAAACGACTAGAATATTCTGCCGTCCTGCAGATATTCAATTACTTTGATACCAGCAGAGAGCTTTCTGAGTTTGAAGTAATAATGAAGCATTGTATAGAGGAGCAGATGCTGCCTGTGCCACCAAAGCCATTACACACTTGAGTTTCAAAGTGATTGATTTTACATAACTGTGATATGCAACTTGCAACTGTGGATTATTTCTGTCCACGGATCCCATGGGGAGCCAACATTTAATGTCAACATGGAATCTTAACATACAGTTAACACCCAAACAAATCAATATGATTGGGAAGTGAAACACTTACTATCCAGGCGGTGCACACCTCTTCAGATTCCCATTCTGGTTTATAGGGTTATGCAAACTTTCCCCCAAATCCAGAGTAACTATGGGAGCACGTAAGAGATTTTACATGCACCCGTAGTTACTGCACCACCTAATGAAAACTTATGGGAAATTCATATTGGAATCCAGAGAAAGTTGTTCTTACACTGGAGCAAGGACTCCCCGTAGTTACTCTGGATTTGGCCCTAATGCATTGGCAGTTCTGGTGTGGGGAAAACAGGGCAAATGCTCCAAGTGTTGAACCCACGTGACTCCAGAACTTACTGAGGCTCCTGCTGAGATCAGAAACAGTACTACCAGTTTTCCAGAAGTCTATGGTTGCCATATGTCCTCAAAAATAGGAACAATTGCAATTTTAGGGGGTTGTGTTCACATACAGGCAAAAGGGGCAGAGGGTCCTGTCCTGATTTTGTGGAAGAGAATTATGGCAACCCTACATGGGGTCCAAATGGAAGCAACCTTTCCAATTGGCTCAAAGTTGGCTCTGAGTTTCCAAGTTGGATAAAACGTACCCTAAAAGTGGCTGAAGTAGTAGTGCAGGGCTCTGTCACCCTGGGTGAACATCTAGTGGGTGGCATGTGGAGGAGGCAACATCATAGGCCTTTGCTTTGAGGCACCTTGAGTGACTGATCTATGCATCGATGATCTGTGAACTGCAATTTCTTTTTTTAAATAGATATATATTGGATATAAAAAATTGGATATATATTATATTTTTTCATTTTTAAAAAATGTTGGGCTTTGAAATAGTTATTGCCATTAACTTAGAAAACATCATGATACAGATTTAAGTTTCATAGAACACTATGGGAATTACTTCTGAGTAGACACGGAGGAGCTCTGGCATTGCAGTGAACTCATGTTCACTTCCAGCCACACTGTCATTCTCAGAAGGAGGTTCCACGCTGAAATGCTCTAGAACCACTGCCATACCCAACAGTTACAATAGTAACAGTTACAGAGTAACTACGTGAGCATGTAAGAGACATTATGTGCACCTGTAGTTACTGCACCACCTAGTGAAAATCTATGGGAAATTCATATTGCAATCCAGAGCAAATTGTTCTTACACTGGAGCAAGGACTCCCTGAAGTTACTCTAGATTGCACCCATAGTTGATACCCGTGTCTAATATTCAGAATACAATTGGGTAAGGGGGAAAAAGACATTTTGACCTGATGGCCAGTTTGATCAGCAAGATCCCTGGCACACACTCTGTGTGTGTGTGTGTGTGTGTGTGTGTGTGTGTGTGTGTGTGTAAATTCCAGAGACCAATGCCTTGAGAGGAGTGTGCAATATGGAAATTCACCATCATTCCTTCCTGTTTCTCTTGACTGACAGTGGTAAGATTGTAAGACAGGTTCGGCTGCGGGGTGGGGGGGTAACCTGTAATTTTCTGCTGCTGTTTTAAAATTCCACACAAAATATTTCACCCCCTCCTCCTTACCTGCATAGCAGGAAGGGCATAGCGGGAATAAAATTGAAAACCTCTTGTGCTCCGTGAGTCCGCCCCGCCGCACTTCTAATTGGCCCTCTACGGGATACCTCTTTGAAAATGCTCTCACCCTCAGAGGTGAGCACAACATAGGCTTCCATGGTTTTGTAAAAAAACTATTTTAGTGTTGGTCTAAGATATTCATTGTTTGCTACAGTATATAAAATGGATTGGATCCCATGGAAGCGCAACCACAAGGAAACTCACACAACCAGATTTCCCCCTCCTTCCTACAGCAGCTTCATGCAGTCCCTGCAAATATAATAGACCCTTGAGATCCTTGGAGATCTGTTCCAGGATTACCCACCCTAAAGACACTTCCTAAAGACACTTTCCTAGAGTAAGGGCAAAATCCAAAGTAACTACAGGGAGTACTTGCTCCGGTATAAGAACAACTTACTCTTGATTCCAATATGAATTTCCCATAGGTTTTCACTAGGTGGTGCAGTAGCTACGGGTGCATGTAAAGTCTCTTATGTGCTCCCGTAGTTGCTCTGGATATGGGGGCTTGACCCATTGAACACAATGGGGCTTACTTTCAAGAAGACATGGTTAAGATTGTGCTCATAAAGACAGAAAGAAGAATTTCTGGCTTTGCTCATGCTACACTGCTATACACACTGTATGTTGTTTTTCCCATTTCTATTTTTTCTGTTTAATGTATATTTGCTTTAATTTTATATTTTATTGTTTTTCTTTTTTAATACCATTCTTAATAAAATTTAAAAGAGCTTTAAAAAAAGGAAGGAAAATATTCCCACAAATGATCTCAATGTCTAGAATATATCTTGTTCTCGTATTTATTGTTGGTAGTTGCGACCCTCTATACCAGTAATTTTCAACCTTTTTCATCTCATGGCACCCTTAGGGCAAAATCCAGAATAACTACAGGGAGTCCTTGCTCCAGTGTAAGAACAATTTATTCTGGATTCCAATATGAATTTCCCATAGGTTCACTAGGAGGTGCAGTAAATAAGGGTGCACGTAATGTCTCTTACGTGCTCCCATAATTACTCTGGATTTGGGGGTTAACAAGGCACTGAAATTAACAAGGGGTTAACAAGGCACTGAAAGGCACACCATCGATTATTTTTACTATGAACAAGGCACACCAGACTGTTCAAATCCCCCAATTTTCCTATTAATGAACGTCAATCTCCAAATTCCCGTGGCACACCTGAGGATTATCCGTGGCACACCAGTGTGCCATGGCACACTGGTTGAAAATCACTGCTCTATAGTGTTTTAAAAATTGGTACAATCCTGCATCTGTTGCAGTTGAAACAGCCTTTCCCCAAACAGCCAAATTAATTCTGAAAAAAACTTTTAACTAAGTAATATCTAAGTATCGCTAATGAAGAATTCCTATTACTTTGCCTTGCAGTTGGGGGTAAGTCAAGAACATCTTGATCGGAAGTTTTAATCAAAGTCAGCGATGGTGGAATTTCCATTCTTCCTAGCCGGGGATCTCTCCGGTGTATTTAACCTTTCAAGTATCTCTTGAGGTTTGCCCTTCTCGATGCTTTTTCGAGGTCTTCCCATCTTAGAAGTTTCGAGGCTGAATAGCAGTTTCCAATGACCTTGTTCTCGGTAAGCTTTCAGAAGTTAAAAGTTGCCCAAAAGTTTGGGATGATGAGATTCAAATATATTCATGTTTAAAAACTATCTGACAAAAGTCAAAATTTCTTATTAATGATTCCATTTCTAAAAGGTTAAGAGGAACTGAAGTTCTGCCTACTTAAAAGAGTGGAGAGAGCCAGGTCAGTGTCAAATGCCATGAGATTTGATGTGGGACCCAGGGGAATATGACCTCCCTGTGCCATCAAGGTTGGTTGTCAGAAGAGAGGCACATCACCTTTCTTTTGGGGTTCGCCCTAATACCAGAAATGAATGAGAGCTTTGCATTGGAGGAACACCCAGCCACAACCCCCCAAATACAGAACAACTGGGGAGCTCGTAAGAGACTTTATGTGACCCATAGTTACTGCACCACCTAGTGAAAACCTATGGGAAATCCATATTGGAATCCAGAGTAAGGGCACAATCCAGAGTAACTACGTGGAGTCCTTGCTCCGGTGTAAGAACAATTTGCTCTGGATTGCAATATGAATTTCCCATAGGTTTTCACTAGGTAGTGCAGCAACTATGGGTACACATAAAGTCTCTTACGTGCTCCCGTAGTTACTCTGGATTGTAGGGTAAGTTGTTCTTGCACCGGAGCAAGGACTCCCCATAGTTACTCTGGATTTTGCCCAATGTCTAGCATGTATGGCTTCTAAAAAGAATCAGTGGAGCCTGGGAAGATGCCAAACTTGGCAAGGTTGAAAACTTAGGAGGTCCTACACATCCTGATGGCACACATGCCCAGCATTACACAATTACTTCTGGGACACTGGTGTAGCTAAGGCATCTGCCACTGGAACCCACAAAAAGTTTTAACACTTCCAGTTCCCATTACTCCAGGTTGACCATATGTTCTCTTCTTCCAGGACATTTCCTTCTCTTTAGCCTGGAAAAAAATCTTCAGTGTCCTGCTTTTCCTCGTGAGCAAGCAGCACATAGCCTGCTTGCAATTAACAAATTATATGCAATTAACTAGAAGAATTTACCTATCATTACAAGAGTAAAATTTCATCACTGGGCAAGAGTGGGCAGCAGGCACCAACAGGCCTGCTATGCCCTGCTCTGGCCTGCTCTGAGTAAACCCAGGAGTAAACACAATGATGACAAGGACAAGCAGAAGCCCAGAACAGAACATAGCAGCACAAGCACAAGCAGCACAAGCAGCACATCCCATCCATCAGCCCAAATCAGCGGAAGGGAACAAAAAAGGTTTCCATGTGTGCCCAACTGGTATCTTGCCAAGTGTTCCAGGAAAGGGGTGATGGAGGAGGATCAGTTACCAAAAAGGACTGTCAATACACTTTCTGATGGTTTGTTTTCTCATGATCCACTCTTTCCACTCTTTCAACACCTTTCAAATATATCCAGAACTCACTCATTCAACGCATGTTCCTCTTGTTCAACCTCTCTCTGCGGTTCTAAAGGCCAAAATTGCCAACTCCCATGTTGTAGCTCCCAGTCTAATCCTATTCCCAAAGGTGTTATTGAAGCACCATTTGCAGAAATCTTTGTGTGGCAGCAGATTTTTGCAAAATAAAAGAGGCATTTGCAATCTGGTAATTAAAAAGCATTGGAAGCAACATTTATAAAATAAAAAAGTTTGGGTTCTACTTTTTAATTGTATTTACTTTTGGGTGGTGCTCCAGTCTCTGTTCAATAACTGGGGGATGCCTCCATCTGGCTGTTGCTGGTGCATAGGATTGCCATATGCCCCCCAATTTGGGGGGATTGTGTTCACATACTGGCAAATGGGACAGAGGATCCTGTCTGGATTTTGTGGAAGAGAATTATGGCAACCCTACTGGTGCAACACCTCCTTCTGCTCAACTCTACTTTGGCTCTCAGGCTCCTCCAATTCATGCTCCATTTCAGCACTGAACTGATGGACAGCTCCATAAACTTTATGTTCAGCTAGAGCAGTGGTTCTCAATCTTCCTAACGCTGTGACCCCTTTATAAGTTCCTCATGTTGTGGGGACCCCCAACCATAAAATGATTTTCCTTGCTACTTTATAACTGTAATTTTGCTACTGTTATGAATCATAATGTAAATATCCGAGATTCAGGATGTATTTTATTGTTACAATGACTATAATGGGATTTATTTCAGAGTAGGCATGCATAGGATTGGGCCCTGAGGCTGTCAGTCAGCCCCAGTGAATGCGCAGCTATAGCCGGAAGTCTGGCAAGCCTGACCTGGCCCCCTGCACCAGGGGTCTTTAGGCGACCCCCAGGAAAGCTCTAGGCGACTCCCAAAGGGGTCCCGACCCCCCACTTTGAGAAACGCTGAGCTCGAGAATTCAAACCATGCGCTGAGTCACAGAGTATGTCTATCCTAGTGGTTCTTGGACATTTTATTCTGGGACCCCATTCTGAGAATGACAATCTATCCGGCACCCACCCAGACGTATTATCAAATTGGAAACAATGTCACGGCTGGAAGTGTTCAAAATGCTAGTGCTCCTCCATGTCCACTCAGAAGTTAGTCCCATTGTGTTCAGTGAGACTTAGGGCAAAATCCAGAGTAACTACAGGGAGTCCTTATTCCGGTATAAGAACTTACTCTGGATTGCAATATGAATTTCCCATAGGTTTTCACTAGGTGGTGCAGTAACTACGGGTGCACGTAATGTCTCTTATGTGCTCCTGTGGATTTGTGGGTATCTCCCAGGAAAGCAGCCTGAATGTCTTATTCCAAGATGGTGTCATCCAGTCCCAGATTCCAATAAATTGGCATCCAGCTTCATGCCATCCTGTGACACTCACCTTGAAAACCACTGGTCTATCCATCTGTCAATGAGTTACTGAAGGTGGACACCATCCTTGCCCTTCACAAGGCCTGTAATTATGGACGGCACTGGAGGTTCTTTTTGGGTTCTGATGTCTACTTCAAGGTTGTCATAAATGAGCTTCATTATCTACCATCTAACATTGATTTTAAAACTTTTTCATTTCATGGCACACTGATAAGACACTAAAATTGTCATGGCATACCATTAATTTTTTGACCCATAAGGCACACCATGATGCAGGAAGGGGCTCAAATCCCCCAACTGATCCTTCCCCAAATCCCACTACATACCTGTGGACCATCCACGGCACACCAGTGTGCCATGGCACAGTGGTCGAAAATTGCTGATCTAACAGCATTGACCTAAAGGTGACCTATAGGCTAACCTTTTTGGCACTGAATCCCAACTGATGGTGTTGGTGTCCAGCATGTGTGCCCAGAACTGCGGGCATGCGCATTGGGCTTAGAACACTCATCTGGGGGTGCTGTGGCTGTGTGCCATAGGTTTGCCACCACTGCTACAGAGCAGCTCTAGGCATCCACATAAAATATAGCATTTCGGGTGACTTGATTCCAATGATGTTTAAGAGCAAAATCATGATCAAATACTGATGCTCATATAGTTTCAGGGTTTATTTCAATTGAGGGAGGTGGTGGACTCTCCCTCTCTAGGGGTCTTCAAGCAGAGGCTTGACGAGCACCTGTCGGGGATGATCTAGGAGGATTTCCTGCTGCAGGCAGGGGGTTGGACTAGATGACCTACTAGGTCCCTTTCAACTTTAGGGTTCTATGAATTCTATGATATCTCAGGAAAAGTGGTAGGCAGCAAGGACTAATAAAGCCTTAGGCTTTTGGGGTACACATGCACTTTATCACCCTATTCTCATAACACTGGGAACCTCATAACATTGTTATTCAGACCGTTGTTTCAAGTCTAGCATATCAGCTTCTCTTGAGAACATCTTTGTAGGAAAGTAGACAGTTCCCATGGGTTGGGAGACACCCCATGATGCCTGACAGGCATAGCAGATGATTGCCAGGCAGGGAAGATGTTTGCCAGCTGTTACTTTAAAAATTTAAACTAGAGGTGGGGTGAAAATGGTTTTATTGATTCTGGGGATTTCCAAAGTTACACCATAAAAATGGTGCTATACCTTCAAAGGACACATTTTTATAAATCATAATTATAAATCACTTTATAACCCCCAAATCCAGAGTAACTACAGGAGCACGTAAGAGACATTACATGCACCTGTAGTTACTGCACCCCCTGGTGAAAACCTATGGGAAGTTTAGGTTTTCACCAGGGGGTGCAGTAACTACAGGTGCATGTAATGTCTCTTACGTGCTCCTGTAGTTATATAGTTATATATGTTATATAGAGGGGAAAGGGGGAAGCTGTGGGAAGTCTAAAGTGTGAATAGAGAATAGAATTTTGGATTGAATATTGGATTGTATTATAGGTGTAATATTGGCATATTGTTATTTTGGATGTACATGTAAAATTTTGAATAAAATTGTTAAACGGAATCTAGAGTAAATTACTCTTATATAAATATGGACTCCCCATAGTTACTCTGGATCTTGCCCTAAGTCTACAAGGTGGGTGATGTTATGGTAGAGTGTCAACAGGTGGAGCCACATGCATGTAGATATAGAATATGTAGAAATGTAAAATAGTTTTTTTATAGATTTTGCTGATTTTTTTTAAAGTGCAGAAAACAGTATTTTGTGTTCTTATTTTGTTATCACTGAAAAGAAAATCTCTAAAATATAATCAGACTGAAGGTGAAATCCTAACAAATTTAGGCTGACACAACTCACCTACCTCCCTGTTCCCATGATGTGTGTGGAGGTCGGTGCATGTCTGAGCACTGGCTTAAACTGCCCCCCCCCCCGGAGTTGCAACTTTTTGCAACTTATTGCAACTTTTGCAGAACCCCAAGAACAGGACTTGTTTTGGGACTTAAGTCAAAATCCAGAGTAACTACGGGGAGTCCTTGCTCTGGTGTAAGAACAACTTACTCTGGATTCCAATATGAATTTCCTATCGGTTTTCACTAGGTGGTGCAGTAACTACGGGTGCATGTAAAGTCTGTTATATGCTCCCATAGTTACTCTGGATTTGGGGGTTAATGCCAGCCTAACTGGGGATTAGGATTGCATGAATTAGTGCCCCCCAAACCCCCCAATGCTTCAATGCATCAAAATCAATGCACTGATCAATGCACCGTCTTCGGGCCCTCATCTGGTTCTTAGAGCACAATCCTAACCATGTCTACTCAAAAATAAGCTCCATTGTCTTCAAGGGATCTTACTCCCAGGAAAGTGTCTTCAGCCTAAGTTAGTTGTGATTCCAGGGTTGTGTGCCTCTTGCACCCTAAAACATTGAAGTGGCAGAAACAGGTTTTTATCTTTTTATATATGATGGTTTGACTCAGCTTCTTCCCAGCTTGTTTATGGCTCTGCTTATTTTCTAAAAATGAGAATCGGTAAGATTATGGGATGCGGTGAAGGTGGGGGGGGGAGCAAAAGAAAGGAAATCAGAAACATCCTTTACAAACACGACAATGATTCTGCTGAAGGATAACTGCAAATTTTCCTGGCATAAGAATAAATAGTTGATGATGAGCCTGAAAACTACCGTCCAAATTGTTCTTTGATTCACTAGGTTGTCTCATTTTTTTAAGTATTTATTCAGCCTAACAAATAATTCTCTTAGAAAAAAAAACCCAAAAAGAAAAAAAAAAGATGGTCCAAGTATTTTAATGAGAACCCCACAGTTTCCATGGAGATCAAGAGTCTGGCAGCCAAGTACTACAATGTGTGCTCGAAAAGGCAGAGCGTCGATCTCGGTGGAAACACATCCTGGGGAGAACGTGAGGGTTTTCTATATTTCCTTAGCCATGAAAGCAATATGGGGGAAAAAAACCCAACACTAAAACCAATATAACCTTCTCTTCCTCTACTCCAGGGGTCAGGGAACTTTTTTTACCTTTTACCCCAAAATATATTTAGATACACTAACGTTACCCCCCTGATTTGAAAGGGAGGAAATCATAATATAGTGCACTGCATCAGGTCCTTGTACACTACAGTACTGTAACATGCACAGCCGGGCATGCATATATATATATATATATGCGTATATGCATATCTTGATCCAGAAAAGTGCATTGCTAGGAACAGCTAAGATACTGCGCAGAACCCTCAAACTCCCAGGCCTCTGGTAGAGGACCCAAGACTGAGGATTACGTACATACATACACCACCCGTGGTGGCTTAGAAAACAATATATATATATATATGCAATGAAATGAAATTCCTGGGGTAATGGACACTTGCACTGCCAAGACACAGTTGGCCATGTGTATAGATTCATATGCATGCCCAGCTGCGACTGTGCATTACCCCGAGGAATTTCATTTTTACCCCATTTGGGGTAATTTACCCCTGTTCCCTGACCACTGCTCTACTCCGTCTTCCTCATTCTTCAGGTAATCCTATGTTTTGCAGTCCCACCTCTATGATGTTTAGAGTGGGCAAAATCTAGAGTAACTACAGGGTGTCTTTGCTCCAGTGTAAGAACAATTTACTCCAGATTGCAATATGAATTTCCCATAGGTTTTCACTAGGATATGCAGTAACTATGGGTGCACGTAATGTTTTCCGTACTTTGGATTTGGGGTTCCACATGTTAGGTTCAATATCAGAGCATCAGTACATTTGGCTACTCTCCACCCAAAATTATCCCCTTCAGTAGAAATTTGTATTGGCTTATGGGCACAATCCAGAGTAACTACGGGAGCATGTAAGAGAGTTTACATGCACCCGTAGTTACTGCACCACCTAGTGAAAACCTATGGGAAATTCATATTGGAATCCAGAGTAAGTTGTTCTTACACCGGAGTAAGGACTCCCTGTAGTTACTCTGGATTTTGCCCTAAATTTAACACTATTTATGGCTGCAATCATAAACATACTTTCCTGAAAGTGAGTTTCATAGAACACAACGGGGCTTATTTATGACATGTATAGGATTCCACTCTTAGGGTCTTACTTCCAAGAAACTTGCAGCCATAATTACTTATTATATTTAGAACTATTATATATAATTTATTTTATAGAGCACAATCCTATGCCTATCTATTCAGAATAAGCCCCATTAAAGTCAAGTGGGCTTATTCCCAGAAAAGTGTGGATAGGTTTGCAGCCTCAATTTGGATGAAGATTTTATTTCCGGGACCCAAAGCTAAAAAAGAGGATATGTCCTGAAAAAGAGGACATACGTTCACCTTGTTCGTACTGGGTTTGCAGGTAGGTCCATGCAAATGATACTTGGAGCACAATCCTAACCATGTCTACTCAAAAGTAAGCCCCATTGTATTCAATGGGTCTTATTCCCAAGAAAATGTGTTTAGGATTGCATCTCTACTCCTTCAATTCTCAACATTTCTGTTCTGATTTCGGAGACTTGGGGGGTCGTCAACCCCCTTATGTGCATGTGATGTTCACACCATCCTTCCTTATCAACCCTACAGGTTGATGAGTGTCTTGCAGTGGTTTGGAGTAAGTCTTCTTAGGACCACAAACCCTTAAGCATCCCTGCCCGTAGTCGCCAGGTACCATTTAAGACCTTCATTTTTCCACATTACCATATTAGTTTTGATAACCATGCAGAGACAGATGGCCGTGTGTTGGCTTTCCAAAGCGCAGGAATAATTTTCCCAGCTCGCGCTGATGTAATGAGAGTGGCGCATTAAGCTGAAGAAGAGGCAAAATCAGAGCATCTGTCAGTCGTTGCCTGCCAGCTTTGAGATGCTGCCGACGAACCGATATTTCACAAATAAAAGTTGAAACTATTATAGATTTGTGACACCAGAAATTGATGGTGTTGGGTAACAATGCGGCGACAGATGTCACTGAGTCCGTGCGTGAAGGTTTGGGGACATTTTTACCCCCTTCATTTTTTTACTCCTGTGCCTTCCTGGAAGCAGTACTGACTCTGCACAGCTTGTGTGGAGTGTGCGCATTATAACATTTTATCTTCGACAGGACAATGAGATCAGAAAAAAATTGTAGCTAATCGGATGATTGCCCCATATTGCCCTTCTGAACTTATGGGCGGTCAAAATTTTGAATTTTATTTTATTCCTTTGGAAACCCCTCATATGGTAGCCACATTGATGTGGTCACACTGTCATGTGACAGATTTCATGGGGGGTTGGTGCGTATGGGGAGATGATGCGCATGGGGGAATGATGTGCATGGGGGTTTGATGTGCATGATGGTTTGATGTGCATCGGTGATGCTGCGCATGGGGTTTGGTGCACATGGGGTTTGGTGCACATGGTCGATGTTGCGCATGGGAGTTGATGCGCATGGGGGTTTGATGCGCATGATGGTTTGATGTGCATCGGTGATGCTGCGCATGGGGGGGTTGATGTGCATGGGGAATAATGCGCATAGGGGAAATGATGTGTATGGGGTTTGGTGCACATGGGGGGTTGATGTGCATGGGGGGTTGATGCACATGGGGATGTTACACATGGGGAAGTTGCGCATGGGGGAATGATGCACATGGGGGTTGTTGTGCATGGGGGATTTGCGCATGGGGTGTTGATGAGCAAGGGGGGTTGATGTGCATGGGGGGTTGATGTGCATGGGGATGTTACACATGGGGAAGTTGTTGATGCACATGGGGGTTGTTGTGCATGGGGGATTTGAGCATAGGGTGTTGGTGAGCAAGGGGGGTTGATGTGCATAGGGGGATGATGCGCATGGGGTGGATGAGCATGGGGATGTTGCCTATGGGGATGGATGTGCATGGGGGTTGATGTATGTGGGGAATTGATGCAGAGTGGGGGATGCTGTACAGGGGAATTGTACTCCCGCAACACGGGTACTCTTTTCACTAGTTTATATATAAAGTTGCTGTCTTGTGGCACAATCCTAACCCCTGGTTAGTCTGGCACAAATACTGGCACAAGTCCTATTCTGGCCTGGGGGTGTCAGCCACTTATGGGGGTGGTTAGACCACTGCACATACATGCGCCAGCCTCCCCGCATCCCCGTGGGAATAGAAAGATGGGTGAGTTGCGCTGGCCTAAATTGTTTAGGATTGTGCACATAGTTGCTGTGATAGCAGTTTCATCTCCTAATGTAGTCATTCCCAAACTAGAGCCAGGCTAGTGCCATGGTTAGAATTTGATTGAAACCTGGAATATCTAGATTCAAATCCACCCTCAGCCATGAAGCTTTGTGGGTGACTTTGGGTGAGTGTAAATTTGAGTAAATACAGTATAATTCAAAGTATAATTCAACTTTGAAATGGTGGTTTCTTAGGGTGCAATCCTAGCCTAGGCTGGCACAACTCATCTTCCCAATCCCCTGGTGATGTAGGGAGGCAAGCGCATGTCTGTGCAGTGGCCTAACTCTTCTCCAGGAGCGGCACAGAAGTGGCACTTTTATGATATCCCCAGGGCAGCACAGGATTTATGCCAGGGCTTAGACTAGGACTTATGCCAGCCTTAGTTATGTCGTTCACCAGGCATGGTTTGATTGGGAGCCAAAAGTAAGTGAAGACACTTTTGGTACATCACTTGGTGTGTCCCTTTTTCCTTGCAATCTGTTGGTGCCTGCAGACTTTTATGGACTTGTCCTCCCCCTTTTCCTTTTGTTTGCTTTCCGGAATCCGGCTTCCTCGGTGCACGTGCGTCTTGGTTCATCGGTATTAGCTGCCCCGATGCCATCTGTTAGAGTGGCTGCCTGCCCACTTCCAAGGTGTAATGCCACTTTCAGGAGGGCCCCGGTGCCAACCAAACATGGATTGAGCGGAACGCTGTACAGAAGGGCCTCCTGCTGGAAAAATGCACCAAATTAGGCCCATGTGCTTCATTAGATGGGAGAACATCTGTTTCTGCCATCAACGGCCACATTTAACCCTGTTTTCTTTATCTTGAATTCTTTGGGGTGCAAGAAAAAGGCAGGTTGCGAGCCAAACGAAGACCCCTCTCAAGAGCTCATTGGAGGGAAACTTCTGCTTCAATCCAGGAGTGTGTATTTCCTCCAACGGGATCAATATTTGGGTTCCGACTCTCATGGTAGAACCACGTTGAATATTTCATGGGATATACAATTTTATGGATTTAACAACTAAAAAAGTTGTTAAGATGGTACAGAACAAGAGGATATGAGCACAATCCTAACCATGGCTACTCAAAAGTAAGACCCATTTTGTTCAATGGGTCTTACTCCCAGGAAAGCGACTTTAGGATTGCAGCTTTTATTTCATGGGATAGTCTTCATGAGTAACAGAGTTCAATTTCTCTGCACTTCACCTGATGTCCCAACAGATATTTGTTTCGAAGGGTTTGATTGATTAATTGATTGATTAATTGATTTGATTCATTTGATTGATTAATCAAATTAATTAATTAATTGATTTGATTCATTTGATTGATTAATCAAATTAATTGATTGATTGAATAATTTGATTCATTGATTGATAGCCTAACCAATTTAGTCCAGCATACTTATACTCACCTGGCATATCTTCTCATGATGATGTGGAGATGTTAGCATATGTCTCTGCAATGGCTAACCATTCCCCAGGAGTGGTGCAAAATTATCTTATGGCACTTTTGTGACACCCTCAGATCAGCACAGGACTTATACCAGGGATTAGGCCAACCTAATTGGAGGTTAGGGCTGCAGCGTTAGCCCGGCACAAGTCCTGTATGGCCATAAGGCACTTCTGTGCCACTCCTAGAGGGAGAGTAGGTCAGTGCACAGACATGTGCCAGACTCCCTACACCACCACAGGAATGGGGGGATGGATGTAGGGTTGCCATAATTTTCTTCCCCAAAATTGGGACAGACCCTCTGTCCCATTTGCTAGTATGTGAACACAAGCCCCCACTAATCAGGATTGTCCCTTTTTGGGGGGAATATATTTCAACCCTAGATGGGTGAGTTGCGCTGACCTAAATTGGTTACGAACACACACACACACACACACACACACACACACAGTATCAGTCATGTGTTGCATGAGCTACAAAAATCTCACTCCCAGGAAAAAGGCAATTCCCTTGGGACAAACCCACCTACACTGGTCTTTCTTTTCCGATATAGCAGATAAAGGCTGCAGTCCTAACCACACTTTCCTGGGAGTAAGTACTATTGAACACAGTGGAACACATTTCTGAGTAGACATGCTTAGGATTGCACTAAAACTTACGCAAAGGAAAATGAGGGGGGGGGAGCTTTAAAAATAAAGAGGAATAAGGTAATGACATCTGGGGCTGTCAAGAACATCATATATCCCTCAAAGTCAACTGAAAGCCCAATCCAACACACATCCACTTGTGTGTTCCCTGCAGCATCTGGTGGTCCACTGTGTGATGCCAGAAGCCGGACTAGATGAGCCTTTGGCCTGATCCAATGGAGGCTCTTCTTATGTTATGAAGTGACATCAAACAGAAAGTGATGTCACTGTGATGCCAGGGCTCCTAGGAAGTAAGTCCCATTGTATTCAGTGAGACTCACTGTATGGATTGCATCCTGAGTGCCCCATTCCAAGATGGTGGCATCCTGTGCCAAATTCCAAGATTGTGGCACCCAGATTTTTGTAAACCTGCAAGGAGGTCCTTACCTTGGGTTGCTATATGTCCCCCAAAACAGGGACAATCCCAGTTTTGGGGGATTGTGTTCACATATTGGCAAATGGGACAGAGGGTCCTGTCCTGATTTTGTGGAAGAGAATTTTGGCAACCCTATAACCACTACGCTAAGCATTCTTCTTGATCCCCTTTTTCCAAAGTGATAAACCATTTTACATCAGGCCAATTAACCTGCCATTTTTTGACTTAACTAAACAATGGGCAAAATCCAAATGGGAGTCCTTGCTCCGGTGTAAGAACAACTTACTCTGGATTCCAAAATGAATTTCCCATAGGTTTTCACTAGGTGGTGCAGTAACTATGGGTGCACGTAAAGACTCTTACGTGCTCCCGTAGTTACTCTGGATATGGGGGAATGTTTACCCATATTTATGATTTTGGTAGAGATTTTTAATTATCTTCCTTTTCCATCTTTTTAAATCAGGACTTTCCCTTGAAATGTGTGGAATCCACACACTCTACACCTTTAATGATTGTTTTAGAGTTTCGAACACAACGACGGCGTCCTTCTCCCATTCACAATGAACACAAGATGCGATGGCCGACTTTATTTCAATTTTCGTATAATGATGTGATCTCCGCTTTGTTGTTAATCACTTGCCCTACATTCATTCATTCATTATATTCAAACGCTGGGAGATTAAACCTCCAGGCACGAGAGCTTCAAATGACCCCTTCCTTGCCTTAAAAAAAAAAATTGTTCAAAGTTAGATTAAGCCGAGGTCTCGCTTAATGAGGTGCTGCTTGCTGACTTTTTCATGTGGACGAATTCTTCTTACTCAGCGGTACGTACACATATCATATAAATGATGAAAAAATTCAGATCCCTCCTTCCATGCATGCAAGACCCCTACCTTATCCGGTGGCACATCCTACCGAAAACAATATTAGCTGGATTACTTTGATACTTTCCATGAAAGAACCTCCTGTTCTGATATTTTCTATTTAAGGGAATTTTCAAGATTAGTGTTTCAGATATATCTTTGATGGTGTTGCATAATAATAGCGCTTTTTAAAAAAAATTGCCTGGATAATAGGGAAACATTTCCTTTTGGCTGGAGATATCTCGGTATCTTCACATGATCAGTATTCAAAGCTCTGCTTCGAGGTGTGGGCCAATCTGGGGTCAGCTCGTTTCAGATCGTCCCCCTTCCTAGCTTATTCTGTGTAAGTCCAATGAACTCTGATATTTGTGGATTCCTTTCTAAGCCGGAGCAGGTTATAAATGAGCATGAAAGTTAAAGGCCATGGAATTCAAAGTATGAAAACAAGATTGAAGGCCAACATTGTGACGGAGAAGGTGTCAGCCTCTGCAGACCATCTCACAGCCTGGGAAAAGCAGAGTACTCTCTCCTTCTCTTTCTCTGTCTGTCCGTCCGTCCGTCCATCTCTATCTATCTATCTATCTATCTATCTATCTATCTATCTATCTATCTATCTATCTATCTATCTATCTATGTCCGTCCGTCCGTCCATCTGTCTGGCTGTCTGGCTGTCCGTCTGTCTGTCTGTCTGTCTATCTATCTACCTACGTCCGTCCGTCCGTCCGTCCGTCCGTCCGTCTGTCTATTCCGAAATCAATACTGGACAAAGCCTCACCTATATAATGAATATATTGTTTATTCACTGGACTCTGATCTCACCTTTTTCAGCTAAATTCGGTCTATCTATCTATCTACGTCCATCTATCCATCCGTCTGTCTACGTCTGTCCATCCATCTGTCCGTCCGTCTGTCTGTCTATCTCCGTCTGTCCATCTGTCTGTCTGTCTGTCTATAGATATAGATATATACACACCACATTTACTCTAATCTAATGTGCCATCAAATCTAATGTGCACCCTGTACTTATAATCAAAATTACTGCATTTACTCAAATTTAATTAGCCATCAAGTCTAATGCACAGCCTGATTTTGGAGACTGAATTCAGCTGGAAAAGGTGAGATCAGAGTCCAGTAAATAAACTATATATTCATTATATAGGCGAGGTTTTGTCCGGTACTGATTTTGTGTTTAAAACATAAAACATATGTCTTATACATTATGAAGAGAAAGAAGCACTTTCTATCTATTCCCCGTCTCCCTTGACATTGTTGAGTATTGTGGAGTATTGGTGGTGCCTCTTTACGTATGGAAGAAAAAGAAAGATTAAGCAATTACAAATACATTAATTTTAAGAGCATGGGACAAGGTGCATGGGAAGAGAAGACAATGCAGAGATGGCCCATAGGAATTAATGTACTAAGCACATTGGATGTGCTTAGGATTTGTTCAGGAACTGGCCCAGCAGTTGTGACCAAAGAGGGACATGTTTGGAGACAAGCAAGGAATATAAGGCAAAGTACATTTGCAAAAGCAGCAATGGGATTTCCTTCGCTGCAGCTGTGAGCGATTACCAGCCCCAGTAAATCATTCCTGGGTTGCTTTTAAAGTGCAGTTGAGAGTCTTTGGGGAATCCGTTTTGGAATTTTGGCAATTTATCATCTTTGCTTGGAAGCCCAAGCATTTCCATGCCCAACTCCAACGATGCTTTGCCACAACACAACATTTGCTTTCTGTCAAATGATTAGGAAAACATGCACCACATTCAATCCCACATCTCTCCATGTAGGTCTCCTGGAATCTTCTTGTTCTGTGAATGCTGCGTGAACTTAGGTCTCAGTGATGCACGGCATGAGAACGTGTCCACTAGACTGGGTCGGCACTGAAATTTGTTTTAAAAAATAAAAATTAGATGTGAATTTCAGGGCTGCACAAGGAGAAACATCTGAGAATTGGCAAGGAAAACTATGGCTGCAATCCTAAAGACACTTTCCTGGGAGTAAGACCTATGGAACACAATGGGGCTTACTTTTGAGTAGACATGGTTAGGATTTTGCTCAAGATGAGTTTCCAGAAAGAAAGTGAAAGTTTTCACAGGGAAGTTTATGCATTTGATGCATTTGGTGATTTGCCAGATATCTTGATATATATGATATCAATATTACCCTGCTGGCATTTTCATTTCTATCTCCTGGGATTTCAGAATGTCATTTATGTGTCAAATTAAAACTTTTGTCCTACACATCTTGATCACAAGGTTTCATGAGATGCCAACAGAAAAAAATATCGTAACTTCACAATTGTCGGCCCATCAGTGCTTTGGCTAAGAGGAAAAATCCAGAAAGTAGTTCACAGAATCATAGAATCACAGAATCCTAGCCTAACTCAGCTGGCCTATCTTTCCATGATGGTGTGGGGAGGTTGACATAGAATCATAGAATCATAGAGTTGGAAGTTGACCTAGTAGGTCATCTAGTCCAACCCCCTGCCTGTGGCAGGAATTCCCACTAGAGCATCTCCAACAGGTGCTCATCGAGCCTCTGCTTGAAGATCCCAGTGAGGGAGAGTCCACCACCTCCCTTGGCAATCTCTTCCACTGCCAAACCGCCCTCACCGTCAGGAATTTTTTCCGGATATCCAACCGGAATCTCCTTTCTTGCAGTTTGTCCCCATTGGTTCTAGTTCTGCTTTCAGAAGCAGCTATGAACAAATTGGCCCCTTCCTCCATATGACAGCCCTTCAGGTATCTGAAGAGGGCAATCATGTCTCCTCTCAGCCTCCTCTTCTCCAGGCTGAACATCCCAAGTTCCCCCAACCTTTCCTGGTAGGGCTTCCCTTCCATCCCATATGCCTGTGCAGTGGCCAAGGATTAGGATTCTCTTAGAGAGTGATTGCAAAGCACATTAATCTATATTTAGGAGAAATATGTAACTGATCAGATGTCACTTGTTCAGAGTGCATGTTTCCCAACTTACTTACTTACCTATTTATTTATTTATTTATTTATTTGTTTGTTTGTTTGTTTATTGAATGAATGAATGAATGAATGAATGAATGTGTGGTATAAATGGACTTACACTAAATCAGTTGTCAATATCCAGTCCATCCATCCATTCAAGGACAGCCTTCCTCTCTCTTTCCCAAGAGTCCTAGCATCATGGAGACAACCCAGAGCCCAAATCTACTCAGAAGTAAATCCCATTATTGTCATTGGGGCTTACTCCCAGGTCAGTGTGGATAGGATTGCAGCCCCAGCCTCCTCTCACTAAGTCTGTTGCTTGCACCATTTTGGATGTGGCTTCCTGATTCCTCATGAATTATTTTGGGGTGTCGCAGAAATGGCAAAAAAATTAAATTGTTAGCAAGTACACAAGAGACACACACTGATCGACTCGAGTTCCAAAACTTGAGTCTATGCGCCAGTAAGTAAAAGACTGGCCCTGCAATCCAGAGTAACTACGGGAGCACGTAAGAGACATTATGTGCACCCGTAGTTACTGCACCATCTAATGAAAACCTATGGGAAATTCATACTGCAATCCACAGCAAATTGTTCTTACACCGGAGCAAGGACTCCCCGTAGTTACTCTGGATTGTGCCCTTAGTAAAAGACTAAGAACACAATCATAACCATGTCTACTCAAAAGTCAGCCATATTCTGTATAATGGTTACAACTGTACAACTTAGGAATGTTTGTTTAGGATTGCAGCCAGCCTAAATTGGTTAGGATTACATTCAGTAGTGGGCTCCAGCAGGTTCGCACCTACTCTATAAAACCGGTTGTTAACTAGAAATAGGACATATAAAGTTTAGAAATAACCATTTAAAAATGGCTGCCAAATGGGCAAAGAACTGGTTGTTACTTTATTTGAATCCCATCACTGATTACATCTTGTGTTTCAAGTCAGTTCCAAGTTCAAGGACGTGTGTAACTTGAGTTGCAAAAAAAGTGCCTTTCCATTACTGAGTCATCTGAGACTCAGCCCATCCCTGTCTAGTTGTCCAACCTGGATGATATCTGGGCATGTATGATTATGCCCAGGATTTTTTAATTATTATTAATTTTTTATCAAAAATGAAAAAAACCCTGAAAGAACAGAAAAAGAAAATTAGAAAATAAATTGAGTTGTGTTTTAAATGCCAAATTTTAGATTTACATGGCTTTGCTTTCAAACAAGTTCTTACAAACTATTAAGCTCCAGAATTGTTTTTCTAGAAATGGAATCAGCCAGTGAACCAAAATACGGTACTTGTATTTACTCAAATCTAATGCGCTATTGAATCTAATGTACACACCTATTTTTAAAAGCCTTGAGTCTAAAAAATGTTTACTGATTATTGTAATGTGCAGCTGCAAGGCAGGTACAAAATTTAATTTCTTGCATATAATGATATATATAAAATAATAAAATGGCAATGGGTTTATGTTATGATTTTTCCCCATACTGCACTACTTTATACAACAGTGGGTTTATTACATTTTAGTTACAATATAGTAAACTGTTCAACAAAATACTGACCTATACTTATAATCAAAATACTTGTGTTTATTCAAATGTAATGCACCATTGAATCTAATGCGTACCTCAATTTTGGAGATTAAATTCAATTGAAGAGGTGAGTGTTAGATTTGAGTAAATAGGGTAAGTGGCTAAAAACCTAAAGCAGTTGAATTTTGTTCACCAGAGTCAAGAAACTGAGGAGGAGCTGAAAGGTTGGGGGGGCTGAAAGCTGTAACCTCAGCCTTCTTCTCATGCAGCAGCAGACAGCCACTTGGAGAGTGGAGTTCACTGCAAGATGAGGGCTGCAGATCTCTAATTAGTTTAATCAGTAGACTAATTAATGAAAGCGCTCATGGATTAATTGGTGGAGGCCAGTTTTAATTGGTGAGATCAAATTTTAATCAGTGGGACTGTGAGTCGAGGGTACATTTGTTGATTTCTCAAAGGCTATTTTAGTTTTGGGGGCATTCACTGGGAAGAGGTGAAGACAAATCCTTTCGAGTAAAGCGTGAAAAATAATGTATAGACTATTGAATGCACATTAATGTATGCACTAACACAGAGAGAGAGAGAGAGAGAGAGAGAGAGAGAGAGAGAGAGAGAGAGAGAGAGAGAGAGAGAAGGCTCCTGTATTGAATTCTGTTAAAACATATTTATATTCTCTTTATTACTCATCTTTGAGTTAACCGATTCATCAGTATATGAAATCTTGGAAGTAAGCACTAGATTGAGCGCCCAGCTCAAATTTTTTTTTTTCAACAAAAATTGAAAATCCCAAATTCGGAAGCTCCAAATCTGGTGCGCATCTTAGATATATGGCCAATTTGTGGAACCCTCTTCAGAATCGTAACATATATGCTGCCCTGTCTAGGGCTGAGTCATCCCCCCAAATCCAGAGTAACTACGGGAGCACGTAAGAGACTTTATGTGCACCTGTAGTTACTGTACCACCTAGTGAAAACCTCTGGGAAATTCATATTGGAATCCAGAGTAAGTTGTTCTTACACTGGAGCAAGGACTCCCCGTAGTTACTCTGGATTTTGCCCATCATGTCAGTTTATTTTTCTAAAAGAGAAAGTTCAACCCTGACAAGGAGATTACAATCGAGTACCACTGATTAAGCATACTATTAAAATTAGTAGCGTGCTGGGCATATAATCTTTGTGTTGATGGTTCTGTAAAGCCTATAAAGTCCATTATGAATTTTTATACTTCTCTCCCTCCCTCTCTTGATTAATAAAGCCCAGAGGATCTTTCATTCCAACATTATTACTAATTATTCATGGTTTATAAATTTGATTCTAAATAATAAAGAAGAGAGTTTCATTGCTTTGTGGATCAGACACAAATATACTAATTGAAAATGTGGATCGAAGCAACAGTGCAATTTGTCTGTTATTTTTAGGGCCTGAGCAATTAGCATTTGTTTGATGCTTATTTATTTATTCATTCATTCATTTCAGAATAAATTCATCTTTATTGGAAATGAAGAATAAATTCTCCATCAACAAATGCCTTTATTCCTTTTCATCCCTTGTTATGTACGACGACCCTCAAAACTAGTCCCCCACTTTGGACCAAATGTCATCCAATTAAAGAAATATTTGATTATTCAATTTAATTTTACCTTCCTGAATCTGCTTTATCTGAACCTGACTTAAATGGCAATGATACAAACAAAGACAAAAATAAACCATATATTATTAGGTGTAAGAGGCAGCAATATATTTAATACGTTTTGAACGTCCTAGTTTTGGTGTGATTGACAACCATTCTAACCAATGGGACTAATGGAGTCTGGATTCTGCTTATTAGATCAACCATGGCTGTAATCCTAAAGACGCTTTCCTGAGAGTAAGACCCATTGAACACAGTGGGGTTTACTTTTGAGTAGACATGGTTAGGAAGGATTGTGCCCTATGCCTAGGGTTGCCATATGTCTTGCAAAACCAGGACAGTACTGGTTTTCGGGGCTTGTGTTCACATACTGGCAAGTTTGACAGGGGTCCTGTCCCAGTTTTGTGGAAGAGAATTATGGCAACCCTATCCATATATACTGTAGTGCTTTTTCACACAACCCATTAACTTTCAGGGGATGCATCCCTTGCACAGTCCAAGATTTTGTAGAAGCACATGTTTTTTGTCAGTGAGAGATCTGCATTTCTTCATGCAATGTGGTTACTTATCTTAACTGGCTGTACATTATCCATACAGATCAATTTTCATTTTAAGCATGCAATAGGTACTACAGCTAGTAGTTATTAAGGCCCAGGCAAAAAAGAAGTTCACTATTCATATGCAGAGCACCCCATTTAAAGTTTACAGGACAATCTGAGTTGATTTGGTTACATAACTATTGGACAGGGCTGGTGAAACTCGGTTCTGTGTTCCCATTCACTGGATCTCCTTGGACATAAAAAAAGAGATGAAAGGCAAATATCATCATCATCATCATCATCATCATCATCATCATCATCATCACACAGTCCTAGACTCTTGGGAAGGGTCAGACTGGCAATGTGAATGAAACCAGCATGAAATTGTTCACTGTGTATTTATGGATAATAATAATAATAATAATAATAATAATAATAATAATAATAATAATAATAATAATAATAATTATTATTATTATTATTATTATTATTATTATTATTATTATTATTATTATTATTTTAAAAAAGCATTTTAAATGGGGCATAGTAGGGGGCAGTTTTATTGTTTTATCATTTTATTGTTCTGTTTTTAACTGTTTTTAGTCTGTTTTTATTGTTGAGCCTTTTAAATTTAATTGTATTTTAATTGTTTTTAATTATGTTTTAATTTATATTTATAATTCAATTTTAATGGTGTTTTATCCTGTTGTTAGCCGCCTTGGGCTCCCTCTTATAGGAGAGGAAAGGCGGGATATAAATATTTTAAATAAATAAATAAATAAATAAATAAATAAATAAATAAATAAATAAATAAATTCAAAGATCTCTGCCCCAGGGGTAGAGACCTCAGGGGTCTCCAAACATCAGGGCTCCAATAACTTAACAACTGTGTAGAGCAGTGGCTTTCAAAGTGGGGATCAGGACCCCTTTGGGGGTTGCTACCTCAGGCTAGAGGGTTGTAAAGGGTGTGAGCCACCATCTTGGAATCTGGCACTGGGCTTTCCTGGGAGTAATCCTACAATCCAGAGTAACTACGGGAGCACATAAGAGACATTACATGCACCCGTAGTTACAGCACCACCTAGTGAAAACCTATGGGAAATTCATATTGCAATCCAGAGTAAATTGTTCTTACACCAGAGCAAGGACTCCCTGTAGTTACTATGGATTTGCCCTAAGTCTCATTTAACACAATGTCTGGTTTAACCATGTCCGATTAGACATGAAGGAGCACCCCAACAGGTTTGACAGGGGGTCCCAGATAATTTTTAAATTTGAAAGGGGGTCCCAAGCCGAAATGCCTGAATACCACTAGTGCAGAGGAAAGAATTTCAGCAGGTGTAGCTTGTGATCTTTGAGATGAATGGCTCAATGTGTTCAAAGTGGGTGGCCTAACAGTTGGAAGAGTTGGAAGGGACCCAGTGGATCATCTAGTCCAACTGCCTGCCTGTAGCAGGAAATCCTCATCTTATGGGGGCCCGGGTCTCGAACGCTGGCCTGCTGGTTAACAGGCACAGTGTCTATTTGAGCCTCCCCAAAGTCCCGTGGCACACCTGCGGACATCCATGGCACACCAGTGTGCCATGGCACAGTGGTTGAAAATAACTGCTCTACGGTGAAGTCAGAGTTTTGCATTTGTGAGTTTTAGGTCTTTATTCTTAATTGGATGCAATAGAAAAATGAGATTTCTAACCCCTCCAGACGGAATCCGAGCGGAGAACGGTTTAAAATGAGTGTTAATGGAGATATAGCATGGAAGACCTTTTATTTCCCCAAATGCAAACTCAACATTGCATGGGGTGAATGTAAGGTCAGGTTTTTGAGTGAGTCATCAGTGGTTTTCTTAAAAAAAAAAAAATAATACAAGCCAGCCAGTGCGCACGAGAGAGAGATGCAGGCAAGATTATGTGCTCGTATCTTTGGTTGAAGTTTAATGGAAAAACGGTTCTCTTGTCAGCTAGCATCATACATAATAATGTTAACATCACTACAAGGAGGTTTTGGTTTATTGCTTCAATTTCTTATGTACTGGCAAGAGAATTAAGAAGATTGATGCTTGAAGACGGTTGAGCTCCATCAAATTAGGAGTCGGAGGGGGTGATGGGGGGAACGCATCTCGGAGGGAAATGGGCTCACTTGGAAACTTCTCACATATGAGCATCAAGCCATGGGGGCTCTGATACAAGAGACTTCCAGGAAGGAAGATCTGATCACATCACACTGTTAGTGGGTACTGAGAGCAAGCATTGGACAAGAAGCCTGATTGCCCCCCTTCCTAAATGAATTGGGGTACTAAAAGTGAACTGAAAGTGGATTAAAAGTGTCGGGGAAACTCAGCCTTCTGCTGTCCCATTGCTTTCGCTGCCTGGAATGGCTCTGATTTCAATGGTGCATTAAGTATCATACTTACCATTCCATCCCTCTCTATTTATGCTTCTACCTACATCACGGTAGGGTATAGGTAAGATATAGGACAGTAGTGGTGTACCTATGGTATGCATGCCACAGTGGGCACTCAGAGCTCTATCTGCTGGCATGCAGCCATACCACTTCCAGACCATCACTCTAAGTCCAGGATGCGTATCCAGAGCTCAGTTGGTGCACTTGGAGCAGAGCTGACTGATGGCGCCGGTGAGAAGCATGCATGCCCAGAATGTATGCATCCGGGCATATGCACTGGGCCTGGAGCACCCTGAACCCAGCGAGCATGCCTGGAGTTGTGGGCACATGGTCTGGGCATTGGCGGCATCAGTTGGCACTCAGTGCCAAAAATGTTCGCCATCATGGATATAGGATGTAGGTACAGTGGTGGGCTTCAGGGGGTTCTCACAGGTTCTATAGAACCCTGTGTTAATGAGTGCATGGTTCTGAGAACTGGTTACTAAAGGGACATAGAACCTGTTATTAATTTAAGTTATTAGGACATAGAACCTATTGTTAATTTAGGTTATTAGGATATAGAACCTGTTGTTCATTTATTTGAATCCCACCACTGATGTAGGATATAACTTTGTGGCAAGAGGGCCACATCATCTTTCTGTCACTGTGCCATGGGCCAGAAAAATTATTTACATTTCAAATTTGAATGTTTACATAAATTTAGATTTAGAGCACAATCCTAACCATGTCTACTCAAAAGTAAACCCCATTGTGTTCAATGGGTCTTACTCCCAAGAAAGTGTCTTTAGGATTGTAGCCATAGAGAATTAAAAAGTTCCTAATGGAGCCTTGCTTTGAGCTGAATTGAGGCTTGCTGCAGGTTGCATTTGGTCCCGAGGCCGGGTTTTGGACATCTCCAGCTAGGGATGCCATAATTCTCTTGCACAAAATTAGAAGAGGACCCTCTATCACACTTGCCAGTTTGTGAACACAATCCCCCCAAATCAGGACTGTCCCTGTTTTTTGGGACATATGGCAACCCTACACCTGGCCTATATTAAAGATGCCATATAGTGGATTTAAATATTTTCAACTGAATGGGTAGAGTAAATATTGCAGCTCCTTCCTTCATTCCTTCCTTCCGGGCCTGTCACGTGTACAACAAATATGCAGGATAAAAAAAAATTGGAGAGGTTTCTTCCCAAGTTCAGAGATGCTTTTAATTTGGTTGAGAAGCTAAGAGCAGGCACAGTCATTTGAAGGGCCTCTTATGAAACCTCCTTGGAAAATTACACTGCCATTGACTAGAATACATCAAGTACAAAGGGAGTTATAATGGAAAGAAAGGAGCTGCGCACCTTGGCTCGGAAACACAGCATGACTTCCATCCAGAAAGGTAATCATTCTTGTTGCCATCATTGTGTTGTGTGATCTTTATCTGATGGAGAAGTCAATGTCCTCTGAGCCACTGGAGTGGTGATTCCATCAGAATTCAGGAAATGCTTTGTGGGGCCAAGCAAGTCAAATGTCGGCCCCAGAACTACTGCAGGGTGTACAATTCTTATGGTGGTCAGCAGTGGCGGCCCTGGCCTGGCCCAACAATCGGGTCGCCGGAAGTGGGTGGGCCAGGCAGGGGTCAGGGGGCGGGGAGGGCTAGGGGCAGAGGTGGGGGCGGGGGCAAGGGGACGACCCCAACCCCGGTGCACTGCGCATGTGCCAACCTTGGCGCACGCGCAGTGCGTGTCCTCAAGCTGGTCAACCAGTTTCAGGATATGCACTGCGCGTGCGCCATGGTTGGCGCACGCGCAGTGCATGTCCTGCCGAACCGGTATGCCCAGTTTTCTGCCACCCCTTAGCTACTGGATTGGTAGCAGGGGGCAGAATTAACAACCGGTTCAGGTGATCCGGCCCAAACCGGTCAGTGCCCACCACTGGACTGGTCAGGGGTCTCCAATCCAGGCTCTAGTTGTTCTTTGCTAAACATTTGACTCTCATCCCTTGCTTGATGGGCATGATACCTAGCTGCCAAAAATACTACATTAGAACCTAACTGCAAACTGAACTTGAATTTCTAGCCTAATAATATTGATTGATTGATTCGATCAATTGTTCAACCAATTAATTAATTCACAGGTGGGAACACACAATATACAGCCAACATGCACATAAAAATGTCCAAAGAGTCTTGTTCCCATTTTTTGCCAGCCTAGACTGCATAGTGTGCTTTCATTCGTTCGTTCGTTCGTTCGTTCGTTCGTTCGAATAGTGTTCATAGTCTGCTGAGGACTGAGAGTGACATCATGAAGCAGGATGTGATGTCATTATACAGAGGATGGCCAGAAAAGTACTTTGTTCTCACACAGATCTCATTAGATCAAATGATATAATTTAATAATTTAATTCAATAATAAATTTATATCCCACCTTTCTCAGGGCCAATGCTGACTCAAGGCGGATAACAAGCAGAATCCAAAACATTCAATAAAAAACATATAAAAATATAAAACATTTAAAAACATTATTTGTGTATGTATTTTTATTATTATTATTATTATTATTATTATTATTATTATTATTATTATTATTATTATTATTATTTAATTATTATTATTATATATTATATTATATTATATATATGTAGTAATAATAATAATAATAATAATAATAATAATAATAATAATAATAATAATAATAATAATAATGTAGGACACCCAAGAAAACTGTAGGACATGACAGAATAAGAGCTAAAAACACTCATGTATATATTCCTTTCATGTGCTTAATTTAAACATTATACAATATAGTGTGTAGTATACTACTATTGCAGTGTAGTCTATACTACTTATTAAATTTAAAACTATTACATGTAATTTATTACATAGCGTATGAATTCCAAGAAGACTACGTGCTGGCCACATACAAAGAAAAAGAGGAAAATGAAGTTTTTTTTCTAGGACACAAGGCTAAAAAGGATGACATGTCCTGGGGAGGGGGAAAAAGAAAAGAAAAGAGGACATCTGTTCACACTGGTCTACTGACACCTGACACCACCATGTTCCAATGAACCATGGCTCTGGTTTTCTCCTGGGGAGAGAGGGTCTGCTATAGGTAGGGAGTTGGACTAGATGACCTAACGGGTCCCTTCCAACTTTATGATTCAACTAGCAAAAAGCGTACCCGCATTGCGGGAGTAAACTCCCCATACAACACCCCCCACGGCGCATCAACAACCCATGTGCAACCTACCCCCATATACAACATTCCCCTGTGCGCAACTTCCCCCATGCGCATCATCCCCCATGCGCAACTTTCCCCATGCGCATCATCTCCCCACGTGCAACTTTCTCCCGTGCGCAACTTCCCCCATGCGCAACTTCCCTCCATGTGCAACTTCCCTCCATGCGCAATTTCCCCCATGCGCAACTTTCCTAAATGCGCATCATCCCCCATGCGCAACTTCCCCCATGCACAACTTCCCCATGCGCAACTTCCCCCCATGCTCAACTTCCCTCCATGCACAACTTCCACCATGCGCAACTTCCCCCATGCACAACTTTCCTAAATGCGCATCATCCCCCATGCGCAACTTCCCCCCATGCGCAACTTCCCCATGCGCAACTTCCCCCCATGCGCATCATCTCCCATGTGCAACTTCCCTCATGCGCAACTTCCCCCATGCGCATCATCCCCAGGTGCAACTTCCCCCATGCACATCATCTCCCATGTGCAACTTCCCCCCATGCGCAACTTCCCTATGCGCAACTTTCCTACATGCGCATCATCCCCCCATGTGCATCATCCCCATGTGCAACTTCCCCTATGCGCAACTTCCCCCATGCGCATCATTTCCCCATGCGAATCATCCCCCCATGCGCATCATCCCCCCATGCGCAACATCCTCCCCGGCGCAACCTCTTCCTCCTAACAACGTCCCCCCAGGGCACCAGGCACTGAGCACCAAACTGGCTGGATCTTATTCAGTCTCCCATGTTAAGTATAGGACAGAAACACGTTGCCCCCTTTTCAGCCCCTGAAGGGTTAAGTTTCTCCAGATGGTTCTTGGTGGGTGTTCAGGTGACAGAAGGAACTCCCAGAATTCCATGCTTCAGGCCCAGCAGTTGGGGCGGAATGTTGCTGAGTCAGCAATTCTCAATGCAAAGCACAGGGAGGAAAATGTGTTGCACCCCTTTTCACCCCCTTCCCGTTGGAATTTCCGAAAACCGGTTCTTAGTGCACCCCTCGGTCACGGAAGGAACGCCCACCCCAAATTTCACGCTTATAGGCCCACCGGTTTTGGCAGGGCGGTGATGAGTCAGTGAGTCAGTGAGACAGTCAGTGAGTGAGTCAGTCAGTGAGTGACTTTTCTCTTTTATATATATAGATGTGACTCTAAAATTCATAGCGGTGAAAGATGGTGGTCAGAAATGGGCAAAACATTCAAAATGAAACTGAAGGTGGCTTAATCCAAAGCAAGAGGAACCAACGTGGGACTTTTTTATTTTAAAAGTCAGATGTTAATAGAACGTTTTCTTCTCCTGTGGTCCGGGGGAGACAAGCCATCAAGTTGTCCAATTCTGTTTAATTTGGTAACAATTATGAGTATATTTTTAAGCATGATGAATGTTTAGTTAGAAATTATCACTAGAGCTCGACGACTCATGCATGCGCTCACCATTTTTTCAAGGGGAGGGGAAACATTTTTCTTTGTTGACACAGCTGTGCCTCATTCCTCCCCCCCCCCCAGTCATCCTTTCCACATTTGATTCATGGGCCAATTAAAGAACACACCAAATTAAAGGCCACGATCCATTGCAACTCACGTCCTCTTTGAAGAGCTCCAAGACTTTATAGGATGGAGGTGCAGAGGAGGCTGCTGTAGAGCAGGACCTTTATGGATTGCTTGTTTCTGTGAATCTTGGGTATCAGTTTCACTTAGGCTGCTCTCCTCAGCTCCAACTAGGCCGGCATAAGCCTCGACATTATACCTGTGCTCACCTGGGGGTGTCACAAAAGTGCCATAATTCTGCCCCTTGACAATTTTAGTGCCCCGTTAGTGTGGCGTGAGACAAAAAAGATTGAAAATCACTGCTCTAACCACTACACCATCCTTTCTCACATTATATGGCAAGTACCATGTAGGGAGGCTTGTTGTCCTTGGAAGTTCAAGTATAAAAATATATATAATCTAGTGAAAAGTGTACCCGCATTGTGGGAGTAAACTTCTCCTGTACGCCATCCCCCCACGGTGCAATGTCCCCCCATGCGCAACATCCTCCCCATGTGCAACATCCCCCCATGCACATCAACCCCGATGCGCATCAGCCTCCCATGTGCATAAGTCTCCCATGCGCATATCTCCCCATACGCATCAACCCCCATGAGCTACAGCCTCCCCAAGTGCAACTACTCCCCAAGTGCAATTATCCACCATGCGCATCAACACTCCATGCACATCAACATCCCATGCAGATACGTCCCCTCTGTGCAACATCCCCCATGCGCAACATCCCCCCATGCGCTTCAGTCTCCCATGGACAACTATCCCCCATGGGCAACTATCCCCCATGCACATAACCCCCCCATCAGTGGTGGGCTCCAGCAGGTTCGCACCTACTCTATAGAACCGGTTGTTAACGAGAGATAGGACATATAAAGTTTAAAAATAGCCATTTAAAAGTGGCTGCCAGATGGGCAGAGAACCGGTTCTTAATTTTTTTCTAGCCCATCACTGCCCCCCATGCGCATCAACACCCCATGTGCAACATCTCCCCATGCACATACGTCCTCTATGTGCAACATCCCCCTATGTGCAACATCCCGCCATGCACAACAACCCCCCCCATGCACATCAACCCCCCATGCGCATCAGCCCCCCATGAGCATCAGCTGCTGGGCCTAGTGGCTTTGGCAAGGCATTGATGAGTGAGTTAGTCAGTGAGTGACTTTTCCTTTTTTATATATAGATGGTATAAAAAATAAATGACTTTCAAAATAAATGAATTTTGGGATAAAAAGGAAATAAATTCCAGAAGCAACACAATCGTGCATAAAAGCAAATCATGGTAGGAAACTGTAGATATTCTTTAACTTAACGATTCACTTTTCATTTCTGGATTTCTCTCTTCCAAGCCCTCCTCCCATCATGATGTACTATCCATGTCCTGAATTGGCAGGAATCCTTCCTTCCTGTCCTTGCCTGCTGGAAATGCAGCTAAGCATTTTTTAGTGAACACTTTAATTGCTTGTTGGGGGAAGGGAATGGATGCTACAAATAATATACATCCTGCATACCTGGACCAGCGACGCAGTGGTACAATTCATTATGAAAATGTGCCGCTCGTACCTGGCTAATAGCAGGTTCACCATCACCCCAGGTGCCTGCAAGGGATTGAAACCATTTGTCTCCATTCTGTCGAGGTCAGTGGAAACCTGTTTTGTATCTGTAAGCAAGGAGGTCTGCTCCTTATTTAGCAGGAAAAAAGGGGAAGGAACATCGCAAGGCAGGTTTAAAAAATCACAACCACCAGACAGGGATGTGTTCAAGGTGTGGAGCCCAAGTCGACCCCTGTGTCGGCAACCCCATGGCTGAATTCAACTTGCGAGCCATAGCATGCCGTAGTCACAACACTGAGTCTTTGAAAGTTTTGTTTAAGGCTGCAATCCTAAACACACTTTTCTGAGAGTAGGTCCCATTGAATACAATAGGACCAATGGTGGGCTTCAGGGGATTCTCACAGGTTCTACAGAACCCTTTGCTAATGAGCGCCTGGTTCTGAGAACCGGTTACTTGTGGGACATAGAACCTGTTGTTACTTTAGGTTATTAGGATATAGAACCTATTGTTAATTAATTTGAATCCCACCACTGAATAGGACTTACTTCTGAGTAGACTTGCTCAGAAGTGCTTCCCTGAGCAGAACTTCAGAGTCCCCACCCTCTAAAAAACCTTACCTCTGACGCCTGCCAAACCTACACAAAAGTAAGCACAATCCATGTCAACTCAAAAGTAAGTCCCATTGTGTTCAATGGGTCTTACTTCCAGGAAAGTATCTTTAAGATTGTAGTCTTAATGGGAATAATGGGTTCAATTGTTCAACAATAGGTTACAATAGACTCCATTTTGGGACGGCCATACGGTGAAGGGAGTTAACAGTGGGCTATAAATCCGGAATGATGACGCCACCAACTGGATTCACATAAAAGTGGTGTGCAAATGTTCCTCTTCGGTGTGATGTACAGAAACACAACCAGTACTATTCTTCTAGAAAAATAGGTACCGGTATTCACAGGTACTCACCTCTGTGTTTGTGTGTGTGTGCCTATACTCACCCATAGCGGTGCTGGTACTCCGTATGCCATACTCAGCATGGTACTGCACATGGGGGGATGTTGAGCATGGGGGGATGATGTGCATGGGTGAGATGTGCATGGGGGAGATGATGTTCATGGGGGGGTTGATTTGCATGAGGGATTGATGTGCATGGGGTGTTGTTGCACATGGGGGGATGATGTGCATGGGGGTTGATGCAAATGGGGTTGTTGTGCACAGGGGATTGCTGCACACGGGTTGTTGTGCATGGGGGGTTGTTGCACACGGGGGGGGGGTTTTCCCCCTCGAAAAGATCCCTAAACACAACCATAACGTGGGATCACACAACCGTGTCACTTAACAAGACCAGCATCTCCCATTCCACACAAGGGTTGGCAGTTAACGAGGTCACTGATGAACGAGCATTTGACTTAGTAACATACTGATGCTAATAACGGAGTTAAATTCCCATGAATTAAAAGCCAAGCGACATGAATAAAATTCAATTGAAGGGGGAAAAAAATCTAATGAATTAAAATGTCAGCAGCGGGGCCTTTTGCATTCGATTTCAATGAGCTAGATTGGTTTATCATTTTCATAATTATTGCCAGGCAGGCAGGCGAGTGAGGCGTAGGTCAGCGGAGCCAACGGCGAGGCATCTCCAGGCACTGTTCTAGACCTCGAATGGAGAAGTCTAAATTAACATGTTGATTAATTGCTGTTTGCTGGCACTCAATTGGCCATTGATAAAATTAATTATTGGCTTTAAGTGAAATTAAAGAAGTCTCTGAAATGAAACTCATTCTTGGCACTGGCCTCATTGTTCATTTTTATCCTATCCGTAATTTCTAGGTGACTTTCGCGTGGTGAAGTGTATTCAAAGGCTGAGCATCAGGGCCGTCGCTGAGCACTATATGCGCAGTTTGTTAGGTCCTTTCTGTCTCCTCCTCCTCCTCTGCCTTCCCAGTTACTAAAATGGAGTCGGGCTCAAAATATGGGTCCAGGACACACTTGTGGCTCATCATGACCCAGTTTTTGGAGGTTTATGAAACCGGAGGGTGGATGATGCTATTTGCATGAAGGGTTAGCCAAGATGCTACTGGGGGGTGAACACTGTTGCCCAATCATCATTATAGCCACAACCCTTAGCTTAGGGTGCAATCCTAACCATGTCTACTCAAAGGTAAGCCCCATTGTGTTCAATAGGTCTTACTCCCAGGAAAGTGTCTTTAGGATTGTAGCCATAGTGATTTTCAATCTTTTTTCATCTCAGGGCACACCAATCAGGAGCTAAAATTGTCAAGGCGCACCATCAATATTGGAACAGTTGACAAGGCACATCATGCTGCTGGTGGAGGGTTCAATTCCTCATGAACCGTATTAATAAATGATATTTATTTATTTAAATAATAATAAAAATTTGCCAAACTTCAATGGCACACCTGTGAACCACTCACGGCACACCAGTGTTCCACAGCACACTGGTTGAAAACCACTACCTTAGGGCAAAATCCAGAGTAACTACGGGGAGTCCTTGCTCCGGTGTAAGAACAACCTACTCTGGATTGAATTTCTGGATATGAATTTTCCATAGGTTTTCACTATGTGGTGCAGTAACTACGGGTGCACATAAAGTCTCTTATGTGCTCCCATAGTTACTCTGGATTTGGGGGTTCGCACTTATAAATCAGGCACCTTCCAATCTTCAGATTGATAAGCACAGTGCCTTTAACCAGTGACGGGCCCTACAATCCAGAGTAACTACAGGAGCACGTAAGAGACATTACATGTACCCGTAGTTACTGCACCACCTAGTGAAAACCTATGGGAAATTCATATTGCAATCCAGAGCAAATTGTTCTTATACCGGAGCAAAGATTCCCCGTAGTTACTCTGGATTGCACCCTAAATGAAGTAGACCAGTGACTAAATGAAGTAAAACACACAGAATAAAATCAATGTCAGTTTCATGTCCAAACCTACCAAAAAGATATGGTGGGTTGTGGGGCAGTCACAATCACAAGAACAGGGGTGTCCAAACTTTTTGGCAGTAAGGCCGCATCGTCTGTCTGAGACTGTGTTGGGGCCAGAAAAGAAATTAACATTTCAAATTTGAATTTTTTAAATTTAATATATTTTTCAATAATATACGAATTTAATATACATTTCAATATAGTAAATTTCAATACATGCTGCATTCCGAACCACACGTTCCTGGTAGTAAGTACTATTGAACATAATGGGACTTACTTCTGTGTAGACATACTTAGGATTGCAGTGTGTGTATTTTGACTTTTAATAAATTAAATTTTTGATATATTTTTAATTTTAATATAAATTTAATATCAATTTTTCAAATTTAATTGTATATTCAAATTTAGATTAATTAGAGGCAGAACTTATGAATAAGTGAATAAACTTAAATCAGGTCACAAATTCTTTCTAGCACAGACAGAGGGTGATCTTCAAACCAGTTCATAACACACAGAAAGAGGAATTGTGTGCTGTCCGCCCCCTGCTCTCAGAATACCCGCCACTGGGTTGCTGGGTTCTACACCCTGCTTGAACATTACTGCAGAACCAACAACCCTGCAAGGCGGCCGTTTGAACAAGCTCATTAACTCACCATTCCAAAGACTTTCCTTTTAAGACATACCCTACAATCCAGAGTAATTATGGGAGCACGTAAGAAACATTACATGCACCTGTAGTTACGGCACCATCTCGTGAAAACCTATGGGAAATTCATATTGCAATCCAGAGTAAATTGTTCTTACATCGGAGCAAGGACTCCTCGTAGTTACTCTGGATTGCGCCCATCATGAGTCTGGATGTTAGTTTTTCAGTGACAACATTTATCCTCCCCCCAAACATGCCTACATCTGTAGGCTGCTGCTGGCACTGCAGAACTTCCACTAATTGCTCATAAAACCCAATTGCCTTCTTCTTGTTTTTATTTTGTGACACGAGGCAACAACTGACATTTTCCTAACTGCACAACAACGGATTGTATCGATTGTTCTCAGTTCCGTTTGCGTGGTTTGGGCAAGAGCAAAAAATGAATTCTGGTTTTTACTTTTTCAACAGAAGCATCTTCGAATATTGTCTGATGGGTGGTACTTGCGCCATTCTCTTCCTCATGAGTGTCTTAGGGCAAAATCCAGAGTAACTACGGGGAGTCCTTGCTCCGGTGTAAGAACAACTTACTCTGGATTCCAATATGAATTTCCCAGAGGTTTTCACTAGATGGTGCAGTAACTACGGGTGCATGTAATGTGTCTTACGTGCTCCCGTAGTTACTCTGGATTGTGCCCATAGATGGATATAAATATAGATATATAGATGTAACTATAGTGCATGTAATGTCTCTTACGTGCTCCTGTAGTTACTTTGGATTTGGGGTTACACTCTTCCGCTGTAAGAACAATTTGCTTTGATTTCAATATGAATTTCCCATAGGTTTTCACTTGGTGGTGCAGTAACTACAGGTACATGTAATGTCTCTTACGAGCTCCCATAGTTACTCTGGATTGTAGGGTATGTTGGCTTTTGCATTTGTGGGGCTGGAAGAATTTGAGCTTCATGAATACCACTTTGTGAATATTTGGTTGAAAGTGATATATAAATTGATGGATGGATGGTGGTTGATTGTTCATTGTTGACTGATAGATGGATGGATTGATAAATATTTTTCCCTCTTCTAATGAGATCTAAGACATGTGTTTAAAATCTAGATCATAAGCATTTTGTCACAGGCCCCAATTGTGACTTCTGGTATCCCAAAGGACAACATCGTACAGTGGTTGCAGCCTCAAGAGTTTGTCGGAAGGGTGTCTACCTGCCTGGTCCACGTGGTTAGTAACAGGTTTGATACAAAGCAGCTTCTCCAATTCAAAAGATCAATTATCAGGAGGGGTACAAGGTCAGAGGGATTAGAAAGGGGTTAGAAATAGTCAGAACTGACTCCATCAGAAGCCAAGAAGGCGTTGTGAATATGAGGTAGTAAAATCCAGAGCATTTACCTAAAGACACGTGGTTGTGAGGGCAATCCTAAGATCCCATTGGGCCAATGCAAGTTCCTTTACATACATACATACATACATACATACATACATACATACATACATACATACATACGCTGCAATCCTGATCTCCGTTATGGGTGTGGCTGGCGCAAGTGGTTAAGACACTGTGCCTGTTAACTAGCAGGCCAGGATTCGAGATCCAGGTACCCACAAGACAAGGTGAGCTCCTGTCCTTAGCCCAGCTCTGCGATGCAGCTAGAACTCATCGTATTGGCGCTGCCTTTCCATTGGACTATTTCAGTGGCATGGAGAGGGGGGATTTGCTGCTTGGGTAACAGCCCATCCTCCATATTAATCTACTCAGGCCTTTGTGCTTCGCATACAACATCAAGCACAATACCATACTCTTTCAAGGTTCATGGATGCCAATATTAATCCTGATCTCCACATAGGCCAGCCTAAGCTCCAGCATAAGTCCTGTGCTGACCTGGGGGTGTCACAAAAGTGCCATAAGACTCTTCTGTACCACTCCTAGGGGAAGGTTAGACCAGTGCACAGACACGTGCTTACCTCCCTACATCATCACAGGAATGGGAAGACCAACGAGTTGTGCCAGCCTATGTTAGGATTACACCCTTTCTTGTTTGCTTACATACCCTACAATCCAGAGTAACTACGGGTACATGTAAGAGACTTTACGTGCACCCGTAGTTACTGCACCACCTAGTGAAAACCTATGGGAAATTCATATTGCAATCCAGAGCAAATTGTTCTTACACCGGAGCAAGGACTCCCTGTAGTTACTCAGGATTGCACCCTTACTTAGGCTGCAATCCTAACCACACTTTCCTGGAATTAAATACTATTGAACACTATCGGACTTACGTTTGAGGTATGGGACATGCCTAGGATTTGACTGTTAATGTGCTAAGAGTTCATGAATTCACATGCACTTTTGGAGCGCACATCTTGATGGTTTTCCATTGTACCATGTGATATAAAATCTAAAATAAATGCTGTTATATTTCTAAGATGCTACCCATCTTGGCTGTAAATTAGGGCCCTGTAATAAATGTTTCCAATTAGGCCCAGCAGCAACTCAGGCCAACCTTTTGCACGCAGGAGTTTCAACACTATTGAATTATATAGGAAACATTATTTCCTATCTATAAAATTATATAGGAAAAATTATATAGGAAAATTATATAGGAAAAATTATATAGGAAAGATTATTTCCCTTGCCACCATGGGTCAATTCGGACCAGTGCTAGTGATATCACCAGAGCAAATTCTCATTGACCCATGAAGAGTGGATCAAGGAAAGTAGATTAGGGTCTAAGGCAGTGGTTCTCAGTCTTCCTAACGCTGTTACCCCGTTATAAGTTCCTCATGTTTTGGGGACCCCCAACCATAAAATTATTTTCATTGATACTTTATAACTGTAATTTTGTTACTGTTATGAATCGTAATGTAAATATCCGATGTGCAGGATGTATTTTCGTTGTTACAAATGAAATGTGTGTTCTGTGCACACATTGAACACAATGGGATTTATTTCAGAGTAGGCATGCATAGGATTGGGCCCTGAGGCTGCAATCGTATGCACATTTACATGGGAGTAAAGGCCCCCCTGAATATAATGGGATTTATTTCAGAGTAAGCATGCATAGAATTGGGCCCTGCGGCTGTCAGTCAGCCCCAGTGCACGTGCAGCTACAGCCAGAGGTCTGGCAAGCCTGACCTGGCCCCCTGCACCAGGGGTCTTTAGGCGACCCCCAGGAAAGCTCTAGGCGACCCCCAAAGGGGTCCCGACCCCCACTTTGAGAAACGCTGGTGTAAGGGATTTAAGGCTTGAAAAATAGATCTCCAAGCACAATCTTAACCATGTCTATTCAAAAGTAAGCCCCATTGCATTGAATGGGTCTTACTCCCAACAAAGTATCTTTAGGATTGCAGCACAAATAATGTATAGTTTGCCACATTTATTTATTTTGTAGATTTGTGTCGCACCTTTCTCAGCTGCAGCTGACTCAAGGCAGCTAACACAATTAAAACAACATCAATAAATGCATTCAAAAACATGTTAAAACATTTTAAAACATTCATACTATTAAAAAAATATGTTAATGATAAAAACTCAACCACCTCCCAACCTCTGTCTCCGTTAAAATCTCTACCACATAAGATAGATATTTATTTGTTTGTTTGTTTATTTGTCAAGTGCACATCAGGCACTTGAAAAGTTGTGTCTCTGTGCAAGTAGTGTGGTGTTTTGGCAACCAGGACTGTGAGTTTGAATCCTGTTTTCTGCAGGGCTAAAGGGGCAACATGGGCTGGCACTTGGAAGTTCTTGGAAACACTTGTACTCTTGTGTTGTATTCTTGGAAACAGTTGTGTTCTTGGGTTGTGTTCGTGGAAACAGGTGTACACTTGTGTTGTATTCTTGGAAACAGTTGTGCACTTGTATTGTATTTTTGGAAACAGTTGTGTTCTTGGGTTTTGTTCTTGGAAAGAGTTGTGCACTTATGTTGTATTCTTGGAAACAGTTGTGTTCTTGGGTTGTGTTCTTGGAAACAGTTGTGTTCTTGGTTTGTGTTCTTGGAAACAGTTGTGTTCTTGGGTTATGTTCGTGGAAACAGTTGTGTTCTTGGGTTGTATTCTTGGAAACAGTTGTGTTCTTGGGTTGTATTCTTGGAAACAGTTGTGTTCTTGGGTTGTGTTCTTGGAAACAGTTGTGTTCTTCTCCCTGCCACTGGAGAAACATCTCCAACTATGAGAAAGATCCCAGAGCATTTATGGGATCAAGCCCTTGGAAAGAGCTTGATGTTTCACATCCTTGCTCAATCACAGCACCGTTCTGAGCAGGGCAGAAGAGTTGTTTGGCTTTGCTAGGGCTGTACCATGTGTGACTAACAACTACTCAGCCAAGACAGCACCTGGAAAGAGTCCACTTATGCTGGCATTGCTAGATGAAAGACACAAAGGAATTCAGTGGAGGGAGAAGGGAATTTATAGGCAGTGAAATACCAGTTCACAGCTTGTCTTTTTTTGGAACGAAGAGAGTAGGGAGGATTTAGGAAAGTATAAAGTGTTTGTGAATGTGCCCATAATTTGATTTTATTTTTAGTTCTGCCTTTTGGAGAAGAGGGAAATTTGGGCTTCGTTTCCAAAGCAAAAATCCTTATCTCTCCCTGCATGTGGCTGTGATTTGATTGTTACTCGGTTAGACTTTCTGAACCCCCTTATGACTCATCTCAAAAACTGACCCACATTTTAATGTCCCCATAGCCTGGCAGGTGGGGATGACGGGCATATGTTTCGTTTCAGTCATCAGGCTTGTTATTCCCCCATCAACCTTGAGGCAGACATCACAAGGTACAAGAAATGGAGCTTTTGGATGTGGCTCTGATCTGGCAGCCTGAAACTTGGAAACAGTTTGATCTGCTGTGTTGGCAGGTGACATCATTAGAGTAACCATAGGATATAATCAAAAAAAGAGGACAAGGTCCCCAAAATGTAGGACACCCAAGAAAAATGTGGGACACGACAACATAAAAGCTAAAAATACTCACATAAATCACTTTCATGTGATTCATTTTAACATTTAATTACTTATTAGTCAATTTAAAACTATTGTAACATATTCCATATAGGGCTCAATCCTAACAAATTTAGGGCAAAATCCAGAGTAACTACAGGGAGTCCTTGTGCCGGTGTAAGAACAACTCACTCTGGATTCCAATATGAATTTCCCATAGGTTTCACTAGGTGGTGCAGTAACTACGGGTGCACGTAAAGTCTCTTACGTGCTCCCGTAGTTACTCTGGATTTGGGGGTAAGGCCAGCCTTATTCCTTGCAGGATTTCTATTCTTGCAATCTCTCCAGTTTTGGACTGAAACAAAACATCTCACCCACCCCCAGATTCCCCCTCCAAATAGAGAGCCTCCCCCATCTATTTTCATTGCCTCCGGCTGCAATCCTTTCCACACTTTTCCTGGGAGAAAGCCCCAATGACTATAATGTGACTTACTTCCGAGTAGACATGCATGGGAGTGCACTGTCTATCATTTGTGTCAGGTTGTTTTAATTTTACCTGCTGCACCAGATTGCAAAATCAGCTCTGATGCCCCTCTTTTTAATTGTTACTGTGCTGAACGTCCCCATAAGACAAAGTTAATGCTCTGCAGAACATAAAATGTAATTAAAGGGAGACGTAAGAAGGACAGGTTGACATAATGAACCCAGCAGTTGGTGAGTAAACCGCATCCAGTCCTGAACATCCCCTTCCACGCCAACGCTGTAGAGGTTTGCTATTAAAACAAAAGCTAAGTCTTCCATAGAAAACCATTGACTAGCAGGGAATTATGACTCTTACCCCTCACCCCACCCCTGGCAAACACAGCACCTCACAAAGTGAGGATATCTTATGCGCCTGTTGGCGTATCTTCATTTAATTAAACATGAAAAAAAATGAAATGGTTGGATTGGTCCCAGATAGATCATTGTTCTCAGAAGGGGGTCCTGTGCAGGTTGACCAGATGCCAAACCAAAAATTCCTCCCCAAGCACCCCAAAATTCCTGTCCCCCAAGCCAAAATTCCTACCTGGTTAAAAAAATGTAGGACACCCCAGAAAAAGGAAGGGAAAATGTAGAATATGTTAAAATTAAGCAAAAGTACTTGTATTGATTTCCTGTACTTAATTCCAACAGTTTTAAAATTGAAAAACTTTTAACATGCATGATTCTGAGCCAGACGTGTAAGACCCCCTCAAAGCAGTTTGCAGCAACACAAGCTATGCAAGTGACTTCAACATACATGATTCTGAGCCAGATATGTAAGATGCCTTCAAAGCAGTTTGCAGCAACACAAGCCACACATGCAATTGACTTCAACATACATGATTCTGAGCCAGACATGTAAGACGCCCTCAAAGCAGTTTGCAGCAACACAACCCATGCAAGTGACTTCAATATACATGATTCTGACCCAGGCATGTAAGATGCCTTCAAAGCAGTTTGTAGCAACACAAGCCACACATGCAAGTGACTTCAACATACATGATTGTGAGCCAGACAAGTAATCCGCCCTCAAAGCAGTTTGTAGCAACACAAGCCACACATGCAAGTGACTTCAACATACATGATTGTGAGCCAGACAAGTAAGACGCCCTCAAAGCAGTTTGCAGCAACACAAGCCACACATGCAAGTGACTTCAACATACATAATTCTGACACTCACTCACTCAGTCACACACACACATGTAGCATGAGCTCACTCACTCTCTCTCTCACACACACACCATACACTCTCTCACACACAGAAACAAAGACACACTGATCTGCTCCAGGGATGGCGCAGCAGTGGTGGGGAGAGCTGGGCTGGCTGGCAAGGCTGAGAGGCGGCGAAGCAGCACTGGAGAAGCTGCGCCAGCTGGGGAAGCCTCTAATGGTGGCAGAGAAGCCTTGGAAGGAGACAGGCAAGCTAGGAAGCCTCAGGAGGGCAGGCTAGAGCTGTGTGCAGCTATTGCTGGACGTTAAAATTATTTAAAGGGCCAGATGGTCATGAAATGCCCTCAGCCGTGCCCAGACATCTCCAGGCCCACAAATATTCTTAAAATTTTACTCTTGCAACGGTGGGTACATTTTGCTAGTTAATTATTAGAAGGCTACATGCTGCCTGCTCACAAGGCAAAGGAGGAAGAAAAAGATTTTTCAGGGACACAAGGTTGCAATCTAGGACATGTCCTGGTAAAAGAGAACATATGGTCACCCTGACTTGTGGCATGTACCTCTCAACCCAAGTTATGGCTCTGGAAAAACCACCACCATTCCTCTGGGTGTCCCCTTTGGGTGTAGAAATCTCTCAAGCCCTTGAGCTTCCTAGGAGCATCATATGATGCTCAAACAAAACTACGCATCATGGTAAAGGATGCTGTGGCCTGTTTGAAAGTACTAGCAGGTACATCACACACCAGCAGGAACTGTAAAAGCAAATGGACCTTGCCAAGTACATTTAAGGAAGAGAGTCCTGATCAGTGGCACCAAGAGGAGCCTGCCGGTCCCCTGGAGGATGGCCAGATGGAGAAGATACGAGAGGCGGAGATGTGGAGGACGCAACTAGTACAGAGCAGGTGGAGAAAAGCAGAGCTGTTTAAGTAGGGCCATAAATCTAAATAAGTAAAGTGAGGTTGATGCGAGGCTTTGGGGCAACGTTTTTTGCTGAGCTAGGTTGGAAAGAAGCCTAGAGAGGCTGCCAAGGCCAGGGAACAGATGTGAGCAGTGAAGGTGCGGGCACTACGCTATAATCTGCTCTGATGGTGCCTACAATAATGTACCTACATGATGTGCAAATCATGTACCTTCCTCATGCGCTCATGAAGCAGGAAGGAATCCCGGTGCTGTTTCCCCATGAATTCTTGTAAAATCTATTCCTACCTGACAGATTCCCCATAATAGCCATTCGGATTTCATGCATCCTTAATCAGGAACCATTAAGGATCTGCATACTGTTTGATGAGCACAAGATGTTCCTCTGGCAGGCCTTGCTTTGTTCTGCTTGGTCCAGGTGTGGCTCCATGTGCTTGCACATAGGGCAGTGGCTCTCAAACATTTTAGAAACTCTAAAGCAGCCGTTCCCAAACTTTTTGACCTGTGACTCCCTTGACCTACTTGGTCATTGACCATGGTTTACATTAGGGCTACGATCTCATCCATTGAGAAGGAGGTACAAATATACAGCAGGTTTATACATTATATACCATATTTACTCAAATCTAATGTGCCACTGAATCTAATGCACACCCTATATTTATAATAAAAATACTGTATTTACTCAAATCTAATTACCCATCAAATCTAATAAGCACTGTCATGGGAAACTGAATTTGGCTGTATTTACTCGTTAGATTCGAGTAAATAGAGTTTATTGTATATACATACACAGATTTCTTAAGGAGGATTCAGAGGCTCCATGGCTCATAGTTTGGGAATCACTCATATAGTGGTTTTGGAGTTGAATTTAGAGCTGGAAGATCCAGGTTCAAATCCCTGCTCAGCATGGTGACCTTGGGCAAAACATCATCTCTGTTTCAAACCTACATACAAACCTCCCTCCCTCATAGGATTGTATGTCCTCCTTTTATCCTCACAACAACCCTGTGAGGTAGGTGAGGCTGAGAGATAATGACTTACCCAAGGGTCAAACAGATAAGTCACAAACCAGTGCATAAAAAATCAGTGTATAACAAGGTTGGACCTGTAAGTCCCATTGCGTTCAATGAGACGTACACCCAGGAAAAAAGCAGAATGCTGCTTTTCAAGATGGCAGTGTCCAGTACCAGATTCCAGAATGGTGGCACCCAGCTTTTCGTGCCCCCCTGAAATGAAGGGGGTTGGACTAGATGATCCCTTCCAACTGGATCCCTCCCAACTCTATGATTCTATGAAGTTGCAACTCCCCACAGGGGCAGGGTGACCATATGACTTGAAATTTCTGGATTTGTCCTTTTTTTAGCCTACTGTTCATGTGTCCTCCAAAAGGGCTTCATTGTCCTCCATTTTTACTTCATTTTGCAACTTTGCAACGGTGTGCAGTATCCCATCACATCATATGTTGTTAGATTTGTATTGAAGAGCAGAATCCAATGCAAACAGGTTTTGAAATACCTCCTTCCTATCAAACATTATGGCAACAAACTAAAAAAAAAATATGCATTGAGCTCTATGGACAAGTGAAAGTGTCCAATATCTCGGCTTTACTCTTGAGTAGGCAAACATACCATTGTCTGCTGGAAAGGCCAGGCTGAGATGAATCCAAGACTTTGTCCTCCTTTTAAGGTTTGGGCACCCTGCACGGGGTCCCGACCCCCAATCAGCTTCTGTAGCAGGCAATCTTCCCAAATGCCGGCTGTGCCGCAGACACTCCGAAAATCAAGGGAGGTAGGAGTCTCCGTTCCACTGAGCAGTAAAACCAAAATCAATCTCTCCCATGATCTGAAGTGCAGCAATAAAGGTTACAATAATGCCTTCTTAAAATAGAGGCCGGTGCTACAGCCTCCACGGGGCTTCCCTTCGCTCTCTTTTTTTCTTGCTGAGTCCGGATCGATTCTGCTCCTTTGACAAATGAAAACGTATTCTTCCCCCCCCCCAACTGCCAGCTTTCGTTCCTTCTGAAACATCCCCCCAACCCAAGATCTTGTTGTCATGCTAGCTTCTCCATTTTTCTCACTTGCCCCCTTCTCATCATTGCTGGTTCTCAAGCACTCGCAAGCCCATGATTCTTTTTTTTTGGGGGGGGGGGGCAGCATTTGTTGCATGTGTGGATATAATTTGCAGAAATGGGATTACACAGGTGCGGAGCGAGGGCACTATTTAACCTGCAGGGTATTTATTGTTGGGTTGTGGCTCACGAGTAATGAAGGCACTCAGCTAGACTTGTCAGGGAAAAGTCTGAATTATTGGAACTGGCAGGTGAAGGTGGGAAAATATCATCCTTGATTTCCATTCCTAGATCCAAAAGAGCCGATTAATGGAGAACCCCACAATTTTGTTTGCACCGAACAAAACTGCAACGGCGGTGCATTATAATGGGGTTTGTTTGGGTTTTCTCCCCGCTAATTCTTTGGACCCCCATCATAACAGTGAAAGATTGCCCTCCGTTCTTTATTTATTTTTAAAGTGAGACATTGATTATCTGTTTTGCAATGTTGTAAGACAAAGATGCCGAGGCTGACCAGGAAAGTTTAATTGGCTCCCTATAGGTCTCCTCTTTCTAAGACCGCGCTTGGCATAAATCCAAAATATCACGTCCTCAATAATCCAAGGCCTTCCGCCTAATCACCCAGGATTATTTCAGAGCATTAAATCAGATGTAACTGCACGACTTCCATTTACACATCATGTTAAGGTAACAATATTTATAAATAAAAAAGAAGCCATATATAAGGGGAAATTTATGGCTGCTCTCAAAATATCTCCTCTTAATGGAGTGGAGGAATTAATGGGGTCATTGGAGGAGAGAGAGAGAGAGAGAGACCACTGCATTATGGTTCTTTTAATTTCCACCTTTAATTTGCAAACCAGTGGAACATATAGTACTAGTGTCATGATTAAGGTAGAATAAAATATTTGCTCCCTAATATTAATATTAATTAATACTAATATTATTAATTAATAAGTATTATTAATATAATAATACTAATATTGCTCCATAATAAAATATTATGTTCCTTTATGAAAAGGAACATAAAACAGCCTTGATTTTAGATCATTCGGTCCATAAAAATCATCAGTGGTGGCTGGCAATGGATAAGGTGCCAAAAGTCCCACCCGGTGGCACAACAAGAGGGAGCATAGCTAGAGGGAGCAGAGGGGGCAAAGAGGGAACCTCAGCCCTTCAGAGGTATTCAAAGTGGGAGGAGCAATTTGGGGGAGTGAAGCTCCCTGTAACACTGACTGCTCCACCCTGCTAGTCTGCACACAATACTGTATTTACTCTAATCTTACGCTCACATTTTCAGCCGAATTTAGTCTCCAAAATCAGGGTGCGCGTTCGACGTGTTGGTTAATTAGATTCAAGTAAATGTGGTATTTTGATCATATGTATAGGGTGCACATTAGATTTGGTGGCGCATTAGATTCAAGTAAATATGATACATGCAAACATTTTCTGCGATCCCAAGGAATCTCTAGCTCCTTTGGCTCCTGATCCCAGGCTCAGATACAGTGTACCTCCTGTGCCCCCTTTTTGTGGTCCATGGTGAGATCAGAAAATGTCAGATCCATCCCAGAATATTTTCAGACCCTCCTTGTTAGGCTGCTAGGCACCCGTTCCATTCCGGTGCAGCGGTACAATTTACCCCCTGCACCTTTCCATCGATGGGCTCAGTGGGGAGTTTTGGGGGACAGGATATATGATTTATAAGTATGGCACAACCGTAATGGGTGCAAGCAAGAAGCCAGCACGCACACACACAGTCAGTCAGAATCCTTATGGACTGTGGTTTCCCAGATGGTGGTGAGGCTCGGAGCGCAGCAGACCCCAGCACGCCACCCCCTTATTCTGTTCCTATTTTTAGCTTTGTTGATACCTCATTAGCATTTGGTGAGTCCACGTTGCCGATGCTGTCATTCCCAGGGTCTCCTGAAGCAAAGCTCTGAGTGGGCGGGTGGTGTCTCGAGCGCACATGGAGATAAATGCATGCGCACCAACACTCAGGCTCTGTGATGCTCACAGCCGGCTATTTCACATGCAGCAGCTGCTGAGATCTATTTTGAACTGTTGATAACATATTGGAGGACAGTTCTGTTTTTTCAAATGTAGCTTTACCGAAGTTGACATCAGGTCTTCTTTATCAGTCGAGGGCAGGCTACTGGAGAGTAAATGAATACAGCAGACAGAGACCCTGGGAAGCATCCTGGGAAGAGGTTTGGGGGTTCAGCAGCATCCCTTGGAAGAGGTTTGGAGGTGCAAGCATGATGGAAGAGGCAGCACAGTGGCATAGATGGATCCTCCTGGCACCAGGACTGTGACTTATAACATCACCTCCTAGAAATGCCTGATCCAGAAGATATCACAGTGATGTGATGAACCCCCAAATCCAGAGTAATTATGGGAGCACATAAGAGACTTTATGTGCACCCGTAGTTACTGCACCACCTAGTGAAAACCAATGGGAAATTCATATTGGAATCCAGAGTAAGTTGTTCTTACACCAGAGCAAGGACTCCCCGTAGGTACTCTGGATTTTGCCCGAAGTCACCATCAATTTTTTCAGGTCACAGGTTGTCTGTGACCTGACAGCCAATTTTTTGTAAATTAAAAAAAACAGTGGGATAATAAGAAAAGTGGCTCACAGCAACCATGCCATGGGCATGCAGGATAACGTACTGCAGTTACAAGAATGCCACCCTGATGCCACAATATTTTCTCCTGGATTGGTTGCAATCTGCTCTGTATGGCCAATGACTTTTTTTTGTCCCTCCCCCCACTTTTCAATTAAAAAATAAACTGATCAGCGGCTTACAACTAAGGCACAATTTGTGCCCACGTAGGTACACTCAAGCTTGGTAACCTCAAGGTGTGGTGGGCCAGGTGTGTAGGGTTGCCATATGTTCTGAAAAAACAGGGGCAATCCTGATCTGGAGGAGGGATTGTGTTCATATAATGGGATAGAGCAGCGTTTCCCAAAATGGGGGTCAGGACCCCTTTGGGGGTCACCTAGAGCTTTCCTGGGGGTCGCCTAAAGACCCCTGGTGCAGGGGGCCAGGTCAGGCTTGCCAGACCTCTGGCTGTAGCTGCACGTGCACTGGGGCTGACTGATAGCCTCAGGGCCCAATCCTATGCATGCCTACTCTGAAATAAGTCCCATTGTGTTCATTGTGTGCATAGAACACACATTTCATTTGTAACAATGAAAATACATCCTGCATATCGGATATTTACATTACGATTCATAACAGTAACAAAATTACAGTTATAAAGTATCAACGAAAATAATTTTATGGTTGAGGGTCCCCACAACATGAGGAACTTATAAAGGGGTCACAGCATTAGGAAGATTGATAACCACTGGGATAGAGGGTCCTGTTCCAGTTTTGTGGAAGAGAATTATGGCAACCCTGCAGGGTGCGTGCCAAGGTATCAGTTATGGTATCAGTTACGTATCAGTTATGGTATCAGTTATGTATCAGTTATGTTACTGATACAGCAGACTCTACCTGCACATATCTGTTCCAGCACAAGCTAGGATTGCGCTAACTTGTGCATGGGATTGTGCTTAAGGATTGCACATAACTGAGCATAATGCTTAATACGTGCTAGAACATGCAGCTGCAGTGGGTGGTACTATGTCCTGAGCAGGTGTGGAGGTCCAGGAGGTCATCCCATGGCAAGGCGATATTAAATCTGTGTAACACATCACATCACCCTTGTTTGGGTCCGTGATGTTCATCTGGATCAAATTTGAAGAGCCTGGTGTAAAACTGGGCCAGCTGGGAGGAGGTTAGGATATGGTGTGTGCTGTTGTCATAATTCTCTTCGACAATATTGGGATAGGACCCTCTGTCCCATTTGCTAGTATGTGAACAAAATCCCCCAAAATCAGGATTGTCCATGCTTTTTGGGACATATGGCAACCCTGCTGTTGCCTCTCCCAAGCCTGATTCTTCCTTCTCAGGCCTGAGTCTTCCCTTTGTTCTGCCTTCCCACCCCAAAATGCCCCCTCCTCACCCCAGAATACACTTTGTCCATCCTCTTCCTCCCATGCGCCACCTACTGCAGTACTCACCTGCATCAGCCTGTGCAGGATGGGATCTAGATCTGGTAGGCTAGATCCTACACTACACTAGTGTGCCCAGCTCACACGTTGGTGCAGGCAATCTACACCGGTTGGATTGCAACCTACAAACAGTTTGGATTGCACTGTCATCTGTTTCCCCTTGAAAATTCCAAGTTGGGATGATTTCTTCATGGGAAAAACTCTGAATTTTATTTTGAATTCCCCTTTTTCATAGTGTTCATGCCATGGTCTACTCCATATTTGACATATATTGATTGACAGCTAGAAACGCCTCTCCGATGAAGGATTGGATCAGCTTTCTGAAAAGTCAGGAAATCAAAGCGCATTGGAAGCTCACTACTCAATGAAGAAACAATGTTACTTGTCTGAGTCCGATATTGTGGGCAATTACAGGTCAACTGGCAATCAATTTGTGCCTATCATGCACACACACAGATGGATTTGTGGATCATAACCATCTAAAGCTCCTGTTTCCTATCACTGAGTGCCTGAGTGGAAGCCAGATGGGAATCATTAATAGAAACGGAGAACATTGGCAGATATTCCAGCATGGGTAGTGGTAGCAAGACATGTTTCTTCCCATAACGAGACATTCCAAGCAATGAGATGGTGTTATTGATCTCCATGGTACACCTTCCCTGCTGACCGTCAAAGAGATGTCTTCAAAGTAGTGGTTCTCTTTTTCTGGGTAGGGCAGAGCAATTGTCCCTCTTCATCCCAGCAGCAGTTTGCTGTGGTCTATTCTGAGTTTTTCAGCCAGGAAACTACTTTTATTCCTTTCATTATGGAAAACAATTCTTTTGAAAGCAGCCTATTTAAAAAGAATAGTAATAGAGGTACAATAACAACAGTAAAAAGGTACATTAAAAATACAACCCCCTTTTCCAGCACTCTAGCTGCCTTTTTGCTTTTCTCCTCCTTGGCCTCTCTCCAAACTTACCTCCAAATCCAGAGTAACTACTGGAGACTTTATGTGCACCAGTAGTTACTGCACCACCTAGTGAAAACCAATGGGAAATTCATATTGGAATCCAGAGTAAGTTGTTCTTACACTGGAGCAAGGACTCCCTGTAGTTACGCTGGATTTTGCCCTAGCCTCCTATCTGTCCCAGAGACAGTTGGAAATGACAGTTGATATAAGAATTAAATGTTGACAGTTGCCTCTTCCCAGCTTTGGAGAAGCACATAGGAATAGAACCCTCAGCCTGCTTGATTGAAATGGAATGTGAGGACACCCCCCGCAACAGGTCAAGGTTTTTATACACTGTATTTACTCGAATCTTACGCTAACCCCTTTCCGCCAAATTTAGTCTCCAAAATCACGCTGTGCATTACAATTGATGGTGCATTCGATTCGAGTAAATACGGTAGATAGAAAAGCCAGGAGGATGTAGTTCAGAAGTTCGGATGTAGTTCAGAGGATGGTGCGGAAGTTGGACCTGGAAGATCCAGGTTTAAGGCTGCAATCCTAAAGACACTTTCCTGGGAGTAAGACCTGTTGAACACAGTGGGGTTTACTTTTGAGTAGACATGGTTAGGATTGTGCTGACAGATTTTCCAGTTAACATATGAATGAATGCAGTATATATAGGGTGACCATACAGAATGGAGATCAGAGTGCCTGTACCTTTAACCTTTGCATAAAAAAGGGAATTGAGGCAGGTGCTGCTTTTTAAACCCCAGACGCTGTGCCTGTTAACCAGCAGGACAGGGTTTGAGACCCGGGTTGGCCCCACAAGACAGGGTGAGCTCCTGTCCTTAGCCCAGCTGCGCACTGCCAGCTGGATCCAATCGTATTGGCTCTGCCTTTCCATTGGACTAATTCAATGGTGTGGAGAGGTGGGATCATAGAATCATAGAATCATAGAGTTGGAAGGGACCTAGTAGGTCATCTAATCCAACCCCCTGCCTGTAGCAGGAAATCCCCCTAGGATTTGCTGCTTGGGTAACAGCCTATCCTCCATAACAATCTAACCCAGGCTTTCGTGCTTCGCATGCAGCGTATGTAGCGCCGAGCACAATACCATAGTCTTTCAAGACTGCCGGAGGCCTGCTTTTTTATGTTGAGCTAAACCTTTTATGGTTTAAACATTCCCTCTTTTATGCAATGGTTAAAGGTACAGGCACCCTGAGCTCCCTTCTGTATGGTCACCCTGAATATATATGATATATATATATTTTTAGCTTATATATACGATAAAAGTTTCTAGCTTTTATTTTGTTACATCCTACATTTTTCTTGGGTATCCTACATTTTGGGGTGACCTTGTCCTCTTTTGCCACCCTATTTCAGATTGATGCATGATTTTTCCTGCAATAACAGTTTGCCCATCCAAAGAATAATACTTTCTTGTGAATAAGCACCTGAAATATGATATCTCCTGGGAGGGTAACAAGCGGTTTGTTTCAAGTAGTGTGTCTTCATAGGTCTGGGTTTAACCTGGCTATTATGGCTAATATGGGACTCTAGCCTATAAGTCCACTTGAGAAGATGGAGCATGAAAGCGCATCAACTCCTCTCCCTTGTACTTATGGCCAACAAATGCACTCCGATCAAGTATTTAATAAGAGCAGCATCCAGCGTTTGAAAGCATCCGGTCCACGGGGGGCCCAGAACTCCCAGGCATAGCAACAGTGTCCAAGAAGAACCAGTCATCATGAAACCACTTAAAGAGCTTTGGGAAAGCCTTGTCAACAATTAGATCTGATAGGGTGGGAGACGGGCGCTGGTTCACCCATAGTGCCAACTCGGGGTTGGAACTGAAGCTCCAGAGATGAGTGACTTTCAAGCCCATGTTGCCGTTACAAGTTCTGGCATCACAGAACCAGCTTCCGAGATCCATCTGCCTTAGGAAAGATGGGACACAATCCTAACCAATTTTCCAGCACTGGAATTGCTATGCCAGGGGGACATGGGCTGAATCCCGCAATTGGGGGCAGTCATGGAGGCCTCCTCAAGGTAAGGCAGTGTTGCATTAACAGTTGCATTAAGAGTTGTTCAAGTAAGGGTTGCAAGATAAGGCAGAGTTGCATTCCCCTTATCCAGGAGCTGGAAAATTTGTTAGGATTGCACCTACTTTTTAATCCATCACCCCAATCAATCAATCAATCAATCAATCAATCAATCAATCAATCAAATGCAGCTACCCAAAACAATCAATCAAATCCAAATCAATCAATCAAATTTCCAAATCAATCAATCAATCAATCAAATGCAGCTACCCCAAACAATCAATCAAATCCAAATCAATCAATCAAATTTCCAAATCAATCAATCAATCAAATGCAGCTACCCCAAACAATCAATCAAATCCAAATCAATCAACCAAATGTCCTAATCAAACAATCCAAATCAATCAATCAGTCAAATGCAGCTACCCAAAACAATCAATCAAATCCAAATCAATCAACCAAATTTCCTAATCAAACAATCCAAATCAATCAATCCCAATCAATCAAAACCAGCTACCCAAATCAAAACCAGCAACCCAAATCAATCAATCAATAAATCAATCAATCTAGCTATTTTTCTTTCTATGTACCTACGTACCTACAGTAATTATATACCTCTTTTCAACTAAAAAGTTCACAAATGAATGAATGAATGAATGAATGAATGAATGAATGAATGAATGAATGAATGAATGGGGAGACACCATCAATCCTGTCCCACTCACAGGTCCCAATCTACCGACCCTCTTTTCCTCTACCACTTGCTTCTTCACAACAACCCTGTGAGGAAGTAGCCTGCTGCAGAGCCATACAGGAGCTTCAGACCAAGACAGCAAGGAAAGTTATACAGGATGGCATCAAGCACTCAGTCTGGATAAGGACAGTATCATAATTGGATTGGATCCAATTCATCCCTTACATAGGCTTTGCTGTGATCCCCCCATGAGGTTTCATGACCCACAATTTGAAGAACACCGAGAGATTTTCATATGTCCCTAGACAAATTTCCCAATTTGCCTCCTAGTGTGCCTGATGCTTCTCTGCTAAGCGCCATTAAAAAAATTCAGAGGCATACCTTGAGCTCTTCTCCCCTTTCATTACACCCTTGATTCCTTTCCTACATCACTTGACCAGACCTTAGACCAGTGAATTTCAACCAGGGACAATCCCGATTTGGGGGGGATTGTGTTCACATACAGGCAAATGGGACAGAGGGTCCTATCCCGAATTTGTGGAAGAGAATTTTGGTGACCCTATCCTGAGTGCTACATGCAAAGGGGACTTTCATCTCCTTCCTCCGAGTAAATGGAGTAGCCGCACAATGGGAATTGGGGCTTTGCAAAAGTGAGTCCTGATCCTAAAGCATTTGAGAACCACAGTGGTGCACCCTTGCAGAGAATTTATCATTCCATACAAGCTGGTGTAATACTATTTGTACCAAAGTTTCCCCATTTGTAGAAAAGGGGAACGCCGAGAGGTGAAGTGTTGGATCCCAGTTCTCTGATCGGAAAGCACCTCAAAATTGTTAGCAGCGAAGCGTCAGTCTGGCAGTTCTGCAGATAAATGTGGGAATCGGGCCTCAGTTTCCGCCTCGAACTCATTATACTAATTTCCACTCTATAAACACTGAATTAGTGCTTTCCCCCTCCTCCTTTGGTGCTCCAGACAGCTTATGATGTTATAAATGTAAAACCAAATAGAGATAAAAATACTTCACAATAGCATGAATTAAAACCTAATTACAAGTGTTCAATCTCATTTGAATTTTATTTCAAACACTCAAAAAGACAGACGCAAACGAACGGGACAAGAGGAGACCAGATTGGGTGCCAGAGTTTAAAAAAGAAAAAAAAGTATACAACTACAGTGGTGCCTCACGTAACAAATTTAATTCGTTCCGGAGGCATGTTCTTTACGTGAAACATTCTTTATGTGAAGCGGATTTTCCCTTAGGAAATAATGGAAACTCAGACAATTGGTTCCACAACCCAAAAAATATTCATATAAAAATATTAACTGGATGTAAAAAGGATGACAGAACACTGGGATTGAATTCAAAACATGCATTCAGTGTGCATGATCTTGTGAAGTCTACTTAGGCTGCAGTCCTAAAGATACTTTCCTGGGAGTAAGACCCATTTAACACGATGGGGCTTACTTCTGGGTAGACATGGTTAGGAGGCTGCAATCCAAAACACCTTCAAAGTGTCCCCCCACTTTCTTCTCAGCTTTGGAGAAGCACATAGGAATAGAACCCTCAGCCTGCTTGATTGAAATGGAATGTGAGGACACCCCCCGCAACAGGTCAAGGTTTTTATACACTGTATTTACTCAAATCTTACGCTAACCCCTTTCCGCCAAATTTAGTCTCCAAAATCAGGGTGTGCATTACAATTGATGGTGCATTCGATTCGAGTAAATACGGTAGATAGAAAAGCCAGGAGGATGTAGTTCGGAAGTTCGGATGTAGTTCAGAGGATGGTGCGGAAGTTGGACCTGGAAGATCCAGGTTTAAGGCTGCAATCCTAAAGACACTTTCCTGGGAATAAGACCCGTTGAACACAGTGGGGTTTACTTTTGAGTAGACAAGGTTAGGATTGTGCTGACAGATTTTCCAGTTAACATATGAATGAATGCAGTATATATAGGGTGACCATACAGAATGGAGATCAGAGTGCCTGTACCTTTAACCTTTGCATAAAAAAGGGAATTGAGGCAGGTGCTGCTTTTTAAACCCCAGACGCTGTGCCTGTTAACCAGCAGGACAGGGTTTGAGACCCGGGTCGGCCCCACAAGACAGGATGAGCTCCTGTCCTTAGCCCAGCTGTGCAGTGCCAGCTGGATCCAATCGTATTGGCTCTGCCTTTCCATTGGACTAATTCAATGGTGTGGAGTAGTGGGATCATAGAATCATAGAGTTGGAAGGCACCTAGTAGGTCATCTAGTCCAACCCCCTGCCTGTAGCAGGAAATCCCCCTAGGATTTGCTGCTTGGGTAACAGCCTATCCTCCATAACAATCTAACCCAGGCTTTCGTGCTTTGCATGCAGCGTATGCAGCGCCGAGCACAATACCATAGTCTTTCAAGACTGCCGGAGGCCTGCTTTTTTACGTTGAGCTAAACCTTTTATGGTTTAAACATTCCCTCTTTTATGCAAGGGTTAAAGGTACAGGCACCCTGAGCTCCCTTCTGTATGGTCACCCTGAATATATATGATATATATTTTTGACTACTGGTGCATGTAATGTCTTTTACATGCTCCCGTAGTTACTCTGGATTGTGCGCTTAGGGCACAATCCAGAGTAACTACAGGAGCACATAAGAGACATTATGTGCACCCATAGTTACTGCACCATCTAGTGAAAACCTATGGGAAATTCATATGGCAATCCAGAGTAACTTGTTCTTACTCCAGAGCAAGGACTCCCCGTAGTTACTCTGGATTTCACCCTTAGTCACAGACCTTTTAGTTTTATATAGTATATATAGATATAGTGGTTTTGAGTAAGTCCGTAAGGCAGAGGACCTCCTGGACATCACCAGCACAAATAGAATGGAACTTCTGGTTCAGTCTGGGAGGTTTCTGAAGAGGCTGGGAGGCCATGGGGGACCAGGAACAATCTTCAGGTAAGTTGTCACAAGCTAACAACACCAAGACCACCTGTCCTGGAAAAAGAGGACATATATACCGTATGTTTTATGAGTTTATTAAACTCACCGGGGCCTTTATTTTCCACGTGCTTTCTGCTCCTTATCTGCCCAAAGTGCATTTTCTGCCCACTAACTCAATAGATGTCAAGCAAAACAAGGAGGCAGAACACCTCGAAAATCCCCTTGCTGGTGTGATTTAACAGCAAATTAAATGCTGTTTTACATTGCTCTGTGTGACACTCCTTTATACGACGGATCGTGAAACTATATGACCGTAAGTCGGAGGCGCTGGCAAAACTCAGCTTGCTCTGGTCATAAGGAAAGAATGTGGCTTTGTTTGAAGGGGAGGAGAGATCAGAAAATATATAAATGCTTACATTGGAAATGCCCATTCAAATCAGGAAAGGTGTCACACCAAGGCAAACAGATGATTGTGTAATTAATGTCACAACAATTACAGTTATCATGGCCACCTTTTTCTGCAAGTTTGGCATCAACACTGACAAAAGCATTCAGTGTTTTGATGTGATTCAGTTCTATAGGTTAGGGAACAGAGGCGTACCTATGTAAGATTTCACCCATGGCAAGGACTGAAATTTTGCCCCATCAAAGCAATTAAGAGGTATCCCAGGAGGTCATGTAGTCCAACCCCCTGCTTGTAGCAGGAGAGATCTCTGCAAAGGACTAGACTTTTGTACTAAGATAGTTATACACACACACACGCGCACACACACACATGCTGCCAGAGGAGTGTAAGTGGAGCCCCCTGGCGCTCCTGGTGCCCTGTCGCCCTTGGCAGATCACATCCCATGCTATACCCTCATTACACCTCTGTTAGGGAGGAAGGAAGGGCAGGAGGTACATTGCTCCAGGATGACACCTTGAAGGGTTGTATTACATTGATGTTAAGGTTTTTCTATAAAAACTGAAATTCCTTTTTAGAGTTCTCTAAGGCTGCAACCCTAACTTTCTGTATCAACCCTAACTTGCTGCCTAAGCACCATGATAACCGGGGGGGGGGGGGGTGGTGTCAAAAAAGTGCTGTAAGACACTTGTGCACCAATCCCGGGGAGGGCTAGCCCAATGTACAGACATGCGCTTGCCTGCTACATCTTCACAGGAATGGGAAGATGGAGAAGTTGTACTGGACTTGGTTAGGATTGCACCCTATGTCACATGGGGTGTCCAAAACCTGGCCTGGGGACCAGATGCACTCAGGGTGAGCCCCTTCGTCTAGCACAACTCCACTCTGTGCATGGAAGTGCTTATGAACTGGTTTGAATTATGTGGTCCTGCTGCCAAAAAAATTATGCACCACTTCTGTAAAATGTCATATGGGCATATAAAAAATGGGGGGATATGTTAAAAATGTGGATATGGAGTGGGGAATGTTAAAAATTTCATGCCCCCAGGTTCCCAGATGCTTTGACACCAAGTATGATCATATATAGATCACACTTAGCATATGGGTTTGAGTATAGTGTATATCAGTATATTTATTTCTAGGGTTTGCCTTAATTCTCTTCCACAAAATCGGAAGAGGACCCTTTGTCACATTTGCCAGTATGTGAACACAAACCCCCCCAAATTGGGACTATCCCTGTTTTTGGGGACATATGGTGATCCTATTTATTTCTCCTCAACAGGACTAGTAATGGGGTTTGACCAGCACTGAAGAGCAAGAGACAGATGTGTTTCAAGTGAGGTTGATGACTCTGCTCCTTATGGATCCTCTTAGATCCAGAGCATTCATAGAGCTTGATGGCTCCACATCCCTAGCCAGATGGATGAGAAACCTTGGGTTGTCCCCATGTGAACATCATCATCAGATTGGAGTTATGATAGGTCCAGTGGTGGGCTTCAGGGGGTTCTCACAGGTTCTGTAGAACCCTTTGCTAATGAGTGCCTGGTTCTGAGAACCAGTTACTGATGGGACATAGAGCCTGTTGTTAATTTAGGTTATTAGGACATAGAACCTGTTGTTAATTTATTTGAATCCCTCCACTGGGTGTAACTGTTGTGTGCCGTTGCTCCTGACTGCCTGGAGTAATGTGGAAAGGTTTGGTGTCATAGTAAGAGGATTGTAGGATCTTGCTATAAAATGAGCATCATATTATTGGGGAGAACTCCATTCCCTTGGTGGAATAGGGAGACCAGCACAAGTCTGTGCAGTGGCCTAACTCCCCAGCAGTGGTGCAGAAGTGCATTACAGCACCTTCAGGTCAGCACAGGCCTTGTTAGGTTAGGATTGCATTGACAGTTGCCCAAAAAACAGCAACAGAACTGCGTAGAGTCATGGATTCTGCGTACGCCCCAGCAACTCTGTGCATAACCTTGGAGTAGGGCATGCCTGTCAAACTCGCAACCCGCGGTCCACATGCGGCCCAGGATGAGGGTGGATGAGGCCCTCCTGCAAAGCTGGCCACCACCATTGGAAAAACCGGCTTTGTGACTGCAGCCATTTCCAAATGTTGCGCACTTCTGTGTGCGCTGCCCTGGGTGGCCGGTGCAAAACCGGTTTGGGCTGCCTGACTCCTCCCCTGTCCGCCCATTCTTGAAGCGCTCTGAGTGGCCAGGAGGCAGGCAGGCTGCAAGCGCTCTGAATGGCTGGGAAGCAGGGAGGTGGAGGTGCCAGGCAGCCCTAACCATGTCTACTCAGAAGTAAGGCCCATTGTACCTAATGGGTCTTACTTACAGAAAAGTGTGTTCAGGATTGCAGCATATCTCCAAGGTTAAGCTTGGAGGGGATCGCTGCCCATCCTATGCATCATGCCTCCTCAGAAGTAAAGTCAGTGTGACTTACTCCAAGGTTTAAAAAAATGTAGGACAAAATATAAGACATTTTACATTTTGTCCTACATTTTTAAAAAACGTGTTAGTGTTTATGTGCGGCTCACACCAACTCGTCTTCTTCCAATGCGGCCCAGGGAAGCTAAAAGGTTGGACACCCCTGTAGTAGGGTATTGCCCATCCTCTGATGAAGTCCACACAATTAGACAGGCATCAGGTAGTCAGTGTCAACCACAAAGCTGGACATGAAATAACAGATACAGCAACATTATTCCAGCGAGGAATTGATCAATGGAGACCAAGAACAGAATTGTACGATGTCAACAGATTTCTCCACCCCAGTATGAGATAAGAAGGCAGAGAACAGAAAAATTGAACAGCAGGACTTTTTGAAAGTCAATCAAAATTAATTGCAAAATTATAAAACAGTCAATAATGTGTACCAAGAAGTCTTGTAATGACCTCAGTTACTCTGTTTAAGCATAAACAAGATTGTCAGTCGCGTTTTCCTATCCCGTGATAAGATCTTTCCCAATTAACTTAAATCTTAATTAACTCTCGAAGGTCCTGAACTTTAGATGCCTCGCTTAGTGCGCTCTAACATTTTAATTCCTTCCCACAACAGCTCCTGAGATTTCTTGATTTAGGATTAAGTGTTGAATTACATTTGTATTTTCACGCGCCACACAATTCAAAGCAAACAAAAAGATGAACATCTACAGTATTAGATTAAAAGTGACAATACGGGTGAAATCCAGAGTATTTACGGGGAGTCCTTGTTCCGGTATAAGAACAAGTTACTCTGGATTGCAATATGAATTTCCCCTAGGTTTTCACTAGGTGGTGCAGTAACTATGGGTGCACGTAAAGTCTCTTACGTGCTCCCGTAGTTACTCTGGATTTGGGGGTATGTTTCAAAAGAAAGAGCTGATGGGATCCAGAGTAACTACGGGACCACATAAGAGACTTTGCATGCACCCATAGTTACTGCACCACCTGCACCAAATTGATATTGGAATCCAGAGTAAGTGGTTCTTACACCGGAGCAAGGACGCCCCGTAGTTACTCTACATTTTGGCCTAAGTCAAGCTAAATGAAAGGACAGAAGATATTCCAAGATTTAAGAATTAGCTAGTCATGGGTGTGATTCAGCAAAAATAAATGCCTTTAATTCAGAGTGCAATCCTATCCATGTCTACTCAGAAGTAAACCCCATTGCATTCAGGGATAGATGGGAGTACCATGGGACCCATTGCAGAACATTGCCCCAGAATTCTCAGTAGCCTCATCCCAGGCTATTTACCCCCAAATCCAGAGTAACTACAGGAGCATGTTAAGTTACTGCACCACCTCTTGAAAACCTATGGGAAATTCATATTGGAATCCAGAGTAAGTTGTTCTTACACCGGAGCAAGGACTCCCCGTAGATACTCTGGATTTTGCCCTTATTCTCCTTTGGACTGAATGTGGAGGAAATCAGATTTGTAATTTTTCCCATTATTTTGTTAAAATCAATTCCCTGCAAGTAGCAAACAAGTGCTTCAAGGAGAATCATTGTAGCAAAACATTCTCTGCTAGTTTTCTACTTGCAGGGAAGTGTGGGGGGTACTAGTGTTTTTGTTTTTAACACATATGGGTATATTTTTAAGGTATGGTCTCCCACACACAGCATGACGTGGAGCAGGCCCTACTACCAGAGGCACTATGTATGTGTAAGACGATGCAGACTGATTGCTCCCCTTCCATTTGCCAGGAAATCATTGTAAATTTAGGCGCATGTAAAACGGAGCTTAACATTGCGCACAGATTCAGCCTTCAATCAATCTTGAATTCATCCCTGGAGTGCACTAACATTTCCCCGCACATGGGTGCTTTTCTGAAAGCCAGTAAATTACCTGTTTAGAGAGATTAAGTGAGGGGGCACCGCAACATCCAAACTATAATTTAAGGGGACAAATGCTTCTTTCTTTTTCCTGTTCCCGCTGAAATTGAAACCTTCAGCAACTTAATATCCTTTAAAATAATGATAAAAAAATGCTGCACCTTCTCTGCTGAAAAATATTCTTTATGACTATTCAAAGGCATGGTTGCCATTCTGAGAACCAGGACCAAGACGGTTATTACACCCATAACTCGGGTTTGCTAAGAATTAATGCAAGGGAAAATTATGCTAAGAGAATAGTATGAGTTTAATTGCAGTTCCCACTGTATAATATTTTGATGCCGCTATAAAAATGCAGAATGAGAACATTACAGTTCTATTAAATGCAAATAGATTTCAAAGGTAAGCCATATTTGCAGTGATATAAAAGATTCCACCTTTTCCCACCTGTAATGTTTTGATCTTGCAGAGTTTGGGGTCAGGGGTGTGGGGCATCGGTTTACCTTCCGTCCCCAAATCTTTTCCCACAACTCACTTTGGTGCCACCCTTCACTTTCATATAGGATTGCCATAAATTCTCTTCCACAAAATAGGAACAGGTCCCTCTGTCCCTTTTGCCACTATGTGAACACAATCCCCAAATATCGGGATTGTCCCTATTTTTCAGGACATATGGCAACCCTACTCTCATAGAAGCTGTAAGGAAGTTTCACTAAGGGCAAAATCCAGAGTAACTACAGGGAGTCCTTGCTCCAGTGTAAGAAGCACTTACTCTGGATTCCAATATGAATTTCCCAGAGGTTTTCACTAGGTGGTACAGTAACTACGGGTGCACATAAAGTCTCTTACGTGCTCCTGCAGTTACTCTGGATTTGGGGGTGAAATGCCAGATGGAAACTCCCTTTAAAATTGAAGGTAGAATAAACATGATATGGTTAATGTAGGCACAGTTGGAATGTTGAAGGAATTTTCCAACACAGTCCAGTTATGGTAGGAAGAAACACAAGATGTACAGAATAACATGTGATGGATCATGACCCACCATGAGAATGGAAGAGGGATCATTCCTGTTTAAAGGGAGTGGACCAGAAATAGGTGCCCCATTGGCATCTCAGTGATCACAGTGTCATGTGGATCCTACTTGGTTGCTCACACTGGCCTTGAGGAGGGTCCAAGAGGTCCACAGCGTCTTCTGAAGGATTCAGCCCAATCCTAAGCATGTCTACTTAGAAGTAAGAGCACAATGGTTCTTACTCCCAGAAAAGAATCTTTAGGATTGCAGCCCAATGAACTACCCTACATTCAGCTATATAGACTTCTTCCAACCTTTCCACAAAGGATGGAGACCTTTGAAAGTGTCTTCCTTCTACTCTCAGTTCCTCCAGCACCCCAGATCCTCGGCTTCTGCCACTTCCAACCTTATTTCAGCTGGTGGGAATCCCAGGGGTGGCTCCTTCACTTGATTCTTTTAACAGGCCTCCAGTTAATGTGTATAACAATTTCTCCAGAGGCGGCCATCAGTGATCTCCATCCGTTCAAAGGCCTCTGGCAGCCTTCCCAGAAAAGCAAGACAAGGGTCATTGAAACCAGTTGCCAAGAAGGACGATGGATGGTGTGTGCTGGAGCTCTTTGTTTAGGTTCCTACTTTGCCTTCTGTGAAACAAAATGTGCTGGAGTGTTCATCGCTTTGAAGGCACGGAGTCTCTCTCTCTCTCTCTCTCTCTCTCTCTCTCTCTCTCTCTCTCTCTCTGTGTGTGTGTGTGTGTGTGTGTGCATACAGTATGTGTTTTGTGTGTGTGTGTAATATTTCCAAGCAAAACCTGATAGATCATGCCAAATGGCAACCTCAGACTTGGGTCATCCTAGAACTCATTCATCACACAGCATGGGGTCCTGCAGTCTGCAAGGGATGTTGTCTTAAGGGCCTGATCCTATCCACAATACATCTACAAGATAAGGCACCAAAGACCACTTACACTGAGGAGGCTTCCATAACTGCTCCCCTACCCAGGACGCAGCATGTAATCCTTTGGCATGGCTGGAAAGTCCCATTAGCTGTTAATATTTTTCCCTTTTCTTTGTAAACAGCTTTGTGAAGTTTTAGTTTAAAAGTGGGACAGACAGACAGACAGACAGACAGACAGACAGGTGGGTGGATAAATTGATAGACGGGTGGGTGGATGGATGGATAAAGAGCTAGCTAGCTAGCTAGCTAGCTAGCTGGATAGATAGATAGATAGATAGATAGATAGATAGATAGATAGATAGATAGATAGATAGATAGATAGATAGATAGATAGATAGATCCTCATCCAAGAGACAAAAGAGACTCCTTTTTGCAAGAGTATCATGCCATTAACAAACTGCAATCCTAATCATGCCTACTCAGAAGTAAATTCCATTGTGTTCAATGGGTCTTACTCCCAGGAACGTGCTCTTTGGACTGCAGCCTTTGGCTACAATCGAGAGTAAGTACGGGATCTTTTACACCAATGTAGTTACGATGCCACCTATGGGAAACCTATGGGAAATGCATAGAGCAATCCAGAGTAAGTGCCTCTTATGTCTTCCTGTAGTTACTCTGGATTATAGGGTTTATTGCACACAATTGGGACAGGATCTTCTTTCCCATTTGCCACTATGTGAACACAATCTCCCCCCAAATTGGGGTTGTCTTGTTTTTGGGACATATGGCAACCCTACGTGTGTGTGTGTGTGTGTGTGTTATTTGAGGGGCTTCCTCCTCCTGTTGGTGAAATGGATCCAAGGTGGGACATACCTGCAAGCTCTGTTGGAGGAAAAACTCATAGGGCACAATCCAGAGTAACTACGGGAGCACGCAGGGTGACCAGATGCCACACCTCAAAATGTAGGACAAGGGTCCCCAAAAGTCTGGATTTTCAGTTTAAAATCCGGACTTTTGGAGGAACTTGTCCTACATTTCTAAATTTTCAAAAAAATTCAAAATGTAGGACAAAATGTAGGACATCCTACATTTTGTCCTACATTTTCTTAAAGATTACTCCTGGGGGGGCTTACCTTGTCCGAGGATGGGGGGGTAGTGTAGTGCTTTGCGCCAACTAAAAGAGCTGCAGGGACTGGCACTCGCCGATAGCGGCCGTCCCTGCAGCCATCTAGGGAGAGAGAAGCTGTGCGCATGCGCACAGCCTCTCTATCCCTGCCCACAGCGCTTTTTCTCAAGCAAAGGCAAGCGAGCAACAGTGGAGCCAGCCGCGCTTGTGGCAAGCGGTCTGCGGAGAGATCCTTCGCCGCCGCAGACCCGCTCCATCTGAAAGGAGACCGGACGGTCTCGGAGAAGTGGAGGATGCGTGCAGCCTTTGCTTGAAAAAAAGTACTGTGGGCAGGGATAGAGAGGCTGTGCACATGCGCACAGCTTCTCTCTCCCTAGATGGCTGCAGGGACGGCCGCTATCAGCGCGCGCCAGTCCCTGCAGCTCTTTTAGTTGGCGCAAAGCACTACACTACCCCCCCATCTCCGGACAAGCCCCCCCATGCCCGGACAGGCCGGACAAGTCCTCCAATTCCGAACCTGTCCGGGCAATTCCGTGCGTCTGGACGCCCTGGGAGCACGTAAGAGACCTTACGTGCTCCCATAGTTATGGCACCACCTAGTGAAAACCTATGGGAAATTCATATTGCAATCCAGAGTAACTTGTTCTTATTCCGCAGCAAGGACTCCCAGTAGTTACTCTGGATTTCAACCCATATTCTCCTCTACTTTCTTTTTTCAGTGTGCTGGATAGAGAATGTTCTTTCTGCTTCTTCATTAGAAAGGCTTGCAGTTTTGCAAGGGGCGTTAGTGGATATCGTTACAGACCTCACTGGAGATGAGACAGCAATGCTCTCATTGCTGCAAAATGTGCCTGGTGGTTTAATGTAGGACAGAAGACTCTCTCAGGCAGGGGAGATCATTGCTGTTAACGTCGCCGTGATTAAAAGTAATGCTAAGTGATGTGGTGCATCAGGCAAGAGATGCTAAGAAAGTATTTTTGATTCTCATCCAGGGTTTCCATACACTTGTAAATGGTTGGAATATATCCGAGTTTCCAAACTGGGCCACAATCCGCTGGTGGGTCATGAGTTGGGTCCTCCCACCCATCAACCCACATTCCCAAATGGCTCCAAATGAGGGTCATTTGATCAGCTTAATTACTTACTGGGAGTTGTAGTTGTGCCATATCCTGAAGTTGAGAGGCAGGGGTTGCAGCAAGGCTGGCCAAGAACTCAGATTTTTGGTCAACACTGCCATTCTGACTCAGCCTTATCATGGACCCTATGGGTCTACTCATTACCAGAGCTACTCCTGAGGTGGTATAACTCTGAGGAGCTGGAAGAGGGCATTTCTGCCCTGGAAACAGGCTCTGGACACAGAGTGATGTTCTGCCATAGGCAATGCTAAAGATGCCCTCAACATCCCTCTCCTGAACTGTCTAGGCTGGCGCAGCTAGGGCAGCCCAGGTCCACCTGTCTTGTGGCAGCTTATGTTGCCTTACCCTACAATCCAGAGTAACTATGGGAGCACATAAGAGACATTATGTACACCCATAGTTACTGCACCACCTAATGAAAATCTATGGGAAATTCATATTGCAATCCAGAGTAAATTGTTCTTACACCGGAGCAAGGACTCCCCACAGTTGCTCTGGATTGCACTATAAGGCTAGGAAAACATTTTTTTCTGGAATGTCCTGTGAATAAAAATTCATTGGATAAAAAACCAGTGGAAAAATAGATTGAAAGACCCACTTCCAGGTTTCTTGCTTATAATGGAACAAGGTTGATGCTCTATATCAGCAGGGGTTAGATTCTGGGTTAGATTCTGGGACTTCCTAATGATACCCCAAAAATTGTTAAAGCAGTTAAAAAAATTAAAAAGTGTGTCTTTACAGTTGTCTAAAAACAGCTTTTCTTACTGTTGTAGTGAGGCAGTCAGCAATTAGAAATGCTAAGGACCTCTGCCTTTGCCTGGCTCAGCTGAAGAAGGGATTGATTGCTTGCATTACTCCCTCTCTACAACTAGGGTTGCCATATGTCCTGAAAAATCCCAATTTTGGGGAACTGTGTTCACAAACTGGCAAATGGGATGCGGTCCTGTTATGATTTTGTGGAAGAGGCAACCCTCTCGACAACTGTTTTTGCACAACAGAACAGCAGCTTTTTGAACTGTTGATTTGCAGGGGCCACTCGTGTCGAATAAAATCAGTGTATAAAAAAATCAGTGCATTAACAAGGTTGGACCTGTACATTAAAAATGCTGTATGTTAAGCGGTGATCCATGCTACACCTTGAATTTTCTATGTTCTCTTTTCTGCCTAAACTGTGGGCATTTGCACCAGTGCACCATTCATGATGTATCGGTGTGACGTTCATCCTTTTTGTCTGCCCTATACCTTGAGCTTTAATGTTATAGGATTGTGATAGGATTGTTATAGGATTGACCAGAGTACCACTGTTACGATGAGTAAGGAAGAGGAAAAAAATGTCTTTTAATATAAGCCTATCCAAAATAATAAAAAGATCTCCCAAAACTTGGTATATCTCAGATTTTGCCACAAGGGGGCACAGTCTGAAGACATTCTCAATAACAGGTGAAAGTCACACCTTGGCACATATAGCATGTCCTAAATGAACATGAGAATCTAGCTTCGGCAAGGGAAAAATGGGAGTTATAGGATGCTAAGCAGGGCCAGATTAAGATGTTTTCACATATTAAAAAACTATATTTTATAGGATGCTAAGCAGGGCCAGATTAAGATGTTTTTGCATATAAAAAAACTATATTTTATAGGATGCTAAACAGGGCCAGATTAAGATGTTTTCACACATAAAAAACTATATTTTATAGGATGGAAAACAGGGCCAGATTAAGATGTTTTCACATATAAAATACTATATTTTATAGGATGCTTAGCAGGGCCAGATTAAGATGTTTTCACACATAAAAAACTATATTTTATAGGATGCTAAACAGGGCCAGATTAAGATGTTCTCACATATTAAAAAACTATATTTTATAGGATGCTAAGCAGGGCCAGATTAAGATGTTTCCACATATTAAAAAACTGTATTTTATAGGATGCTTAGTATGACCAGATTAAGATATTTTCACATACGAGGTATTAAAATCATATTTTATAGGATGCTGAGGGCCAGATTAAGATGTTTTCACAAAAACCTATATTTTTGATCTGCTTGGTAATGGCCAAATCTTAGGAGAACAGAACATGAACTATATACAGATCTTATCCTTATCTATCTTCACCAGCAGAAATTTAGGGCGCAATCCATAGTAACTACGGGGAGTCCTTGCTCCGGTGTAAGAACAATTTACTCTGGATTGCAATATGAATTTCCCATAGGTTTTCACTAGGTGGTGCAGTAACTACAGGTGCACGTAAATTCTCTTACATGCTCCCTCAGTTACTCTGGATTGTAGGGTAAGACTGCAATCCTAACCACACTTTCCTGGGGAATAAGTACCATTGAACCCAGTGGGACTATTTTTTGAGTGGACTTGCTTAGGATTGCACTGTGTATATCACTGTGTTCCATTGAAGGAGAACCCTTGGGTTTGAAATAAGAGGGCATATAGTAACCCATGTTGAAATCAATAGCTCAAGCACTCAAACATTATGCCGGCAATGGCCGCAATCCAGAGTAACTACAGGGAGTCCTTGCTCCGGTATAAGAACAATCTACTCTGGATTGCAATATGAATTTCCCATAGGTTTTCACCAGATGGTGCAGTAACTACGGGTGCACGTAATGTCTCTAAACGTGCTCCTGTAGTGACTCTGGATTGTAGGGTATACCTGGGTTTGGCAACAAGTGTTCTCCTGACAAGGCTAGGGTTGCCTTATGTCCCGAAAAACAGGGACAATCCTGTTGTTTGGGGGATTTGTTCACATACTGGCAAATGGGATTTTGTGAACAAGATTTATGGCAACCCTAGACAAGGAAGGCACACTTGCAGTTGTTGCACATAATCCAGACAATGATGTGTCCATGTTTAAAATGCTAGAAAATTATAGGTATCAAGAGGTCTACAAGCAATGAATTGTGTTGTCCTAGGTTGCCACCTACATCTGCAAAGCAAAAAATGCACCCCTTAGACCTATTTGTTTGTTTGTTTGTTTGTTTGTTTGTTTGTTCATTTCTAATATTTATATCCTGTCTTTCTTCTGTAAGCAGTAGATGCTCAGGGTGGCTTACAATAAAATAAAAACATACAATAAAAACATTGATTTAAAAGCCCAAATGATGCATGTCTACTCAGAAGTAAGTCCTATTATGTTACACCCAAGAAAGTGCATAAAGTCTTTGACTTTTTCAGTAATTTTGATTTATGTTGATTGGACCGAATCAAGAATTATGTTAGTTCTCATTCTAATCTGTCGTGGTGGGCCTGATCCAGCAAAGAGGCATTTCTGTTGTGAATTAACCCATGGAACTCCTTGCCACAGGATGTTTCTGAAATAATCTACCCCAGAATGCCCACTCAAGGGATGCCAAAAGGATGCAGGTGAGACCATAAAGATGTGGGTGAGATTCAGGAAGCTGGGCTAGATGGGTTTTTTTTGGCCTTATCCAGCAAAGAGCCACTTCTGATGTCAAATTAACCAGTGGAACTCCTTGCTGCAGGATGTTTACCCCAGAATGGCAGGTGCAAGGGGAGGGCACTGACATTGCAGGTCTTCTGCGGTCTCCTTGAGTACATAAGACCCTTGCTCACCTGCTGGAGCAAGATATAGATTAACCATATGTATTAACCAAAAAAGAGGACAAGACCCTCCCGAAATGTAGGAATCCCAAAAAATGTAGGACATGACAAAATAAAAGCTAAAAACACTCCTATATATAGCTTTCATATGGTTAATTTAAACACTATGAGCACAATCCTAACCAGGTCTACTCAAAAGTAAGCTCCTATGCGTTCAATGGGTCTTACTTCCAGGATTTAGGATTAGTTTCTTTAGGATTGCAGACTTTGTAACTTATTATTATATTTAAAATTATTGCTTTATAATTAATCTCATGAAGGCTACATGCTTCCTGCTCACCAGGAAAAGGAGGACATGTCCTGGACAAGAGGATATATGATCACCCTGCATATACTTTATTAACTATAATTTATTAATTATAAGAAGTTTTTGTGCTGCCAAAAGGTAAAGGAGGACAGTGGAGATTTTTTCCCCCAGGACCTGAGACTAAAAAGGAGGACATGTCCTGGAAAGAGGACATACGGTCACTTTGTCATTATGATGATCTTGATGACAAAGTGATGATGATGATGGTAATCATGATACCTACAATCCAGAGTAACTATGGGAAGATGTAAGAGGCACTTACTCTGGATTGCTCTATGCATTTCCCATAGGTGGCACCATAACTATGTTGGTGTAAAAGATCCCATAGTTACTCTGGATTGTAGCAGATGACAAAGTGATGATGATGATGAACATAACCTTGATGACAAATTGATGATCATGATGATGACAAAGTGAAGATAATGATAATAATTAAGACAAAGTGATAATGATGACGATGACAATGACGATGATTATCATAAGCATGATGATGACAAAGTGATGATGATGACAAAGTGATGATGATGACGAAGATGATGACATCCTAACCATGTCTACTCAACAGTAAGCCCCATTGTGCTCAGTGGGTCTTACTCCCAGGAAAGTGTCTTTAGAGCTGCAGCCGATGACAAAGTAATGATGAAGGTGAAGATGATGATAAGGACAAAGTGATGATGATGATGAAGATGATGATGATGATGACAAAGTGATGATGATGAAGAAGACGATGATCAGCACAATCCTAACCATCTCTACTCCACAGTAATTCCCATTGTGTTCAGTGGGTATTACTCCCAGGAAAGTGTCTTTAGGATTGCAGCTGATGACAAAGTAATGATGATGATGATGACGACAAAGTGATGATGATGATGAATATGATGATGACACAGTGATGATGGCTATGATGATGACAAAGTGATGATGATGATGACGACAAAGTGATGATGATGATGAATATGATGATGACATAATGATGATGAAGACAAAGTGATGATGATGAAGATGATTACAAAGTGATGATGAAGAAGATGATGAAGATGATGATGACAAAGTGATGATGATAATAAAGTGATGAAGATGAAGATGATATCAAAGTGATGATGATAAGGATTATGATGATGACAAAGTGATGAAGATGAAGAAGATGATAAAGTGATGATGAAGATGATGAAGAAGATGATGATGACAAAGTGATGATGACAAAGTGATGATGAAGATGAAGAAGATGATAACAAAGTGATGATGAAGAAGATGATGCCAGAGTGATGCTGCTGCTGATGTTGCGCAGCCTCCTCCTTCAGCACCGCGGTCCCCTTGCGCGGAGAGCAGTGCTGGCTGTGCTCCTCCCCCGGTGGCGGTGCTGAGCCTGGAGGAGGAGGAGAGGAGGAGGAGGAGGCGGCTGAGCCTGAGCATCACCGCAGACTCAGCCTGCTCCGCTGCCAGCCGGGCTGGGCTGAGCCTCCCTCCTTCCCTGGATGCCTCCCTGCCCGCAGCCCTCCTCCTCCTCCTCCTCCTCCTAGCCGGGCTGGGGGGCCGTCGGGGGCCCCCCTGCGCCCCCCAGCCAGCCAGCCAGCCACAGCCATGGATCTATTCGACTTTTTCCGGGACTGGGATCTGGACCAGCCGTGGTAGGTGCTCTGCCCCCCACCCATCCCCAGCCCCCAAAGCCCCCAGCCCCACTCAAAGAACTGGGGCTGCACCCTTGCAGGAGAGGAAGCCCCACTGAGGACGGAGCCCTCCTTACAAGAGAGTAAGCCCCATTGACTCTCCACCCTTGCAGCAGAGTAAACCTATGGAGTGTCCCTCCTTACAAGCCCCACTGACTCTCCTTTCTTACAGGAGAGTAAGCCCCATTGAGGATACCTTCTTTCATGAGAGTAAGCCCCATTGATTCTCCTCCCTTGCACCAGAGTACACCTATTGAGTGTCTCTACTTACAAGAGAGTAAGCCCCATTGACTCTCCATCCTTACAGGAGAGTATGCCCCATTGATTCTCCACGCTTACAGCAGAGTAAACCTATTGAGTGTCCCTGCTTACAACAGAGTAAGCTCCATTGACTCTCCACCCTTACAGAAGAGTCAGCTCCTTTACTATCCATCCTTACAAAAGAGTAAGCTCATTGACTATCCACTCTTACAGGAGAGTAGACCGATTGAAGATCCACTCTTATAGGAGTATCCATCCTTACATAGGGAATAAGCTCCTTGACTATCTATCCTTACAGGAGAGAAAGCCTAGTGAATACCCACCTTTACAGGAGAGTAAACCTATTGACGATCCATTCTTGCCGATCCATTCTTGACGATCCATTCTTACCAGCGAGTAAGCCCCATTGACTGTCCAACCTTACAGTAGAGTAAACCTATTACCTATCCTCTCTTACAGAAGAGTAAGCCCCATTGACTATCCATCCTTATAGCAGAGTAAAGCTATTGACTGTCCTGTCTTGCAGGAGAGTAAGCCCCATTGACTATCCATCCCAAGAGAGTAAGCCCCATTGAGTATCCACCGTTACAGGACAGTAAGCCCCATTGACCATCCTTACAGGAGAGTAAGCCAATTGACTAAAATGGGGCTTGCTTCTGAGTAGGCACTCCTAGGATCGGGCTCTCTCTGTTGCCAACCCTCCTGTGATTGGGACAGATGTGGCATGGATGGGGCGATGTGCATTGATGTGCCATCTCATGCGCACCTCCTTGAGGATGCTCCAACTTCCAAGTGTCTACTGGTATCTCTGGAAGAAGTGATTGCCTAGAGCCCAAGCCCATGCATGTCTACTCAGGAGTAAGCCTCAATGTAGTCAGTGGGGTTTACTACCAGGAAAGTGCAGACAGGAACGTAGCCTGAAAACCAATACAGATCTACTCAAAAGTAAATCCCATCAGAGACAATGGGGGTTACTCCCAGGAAAGTGTGGATAGGATTGCAGCCTTAGGCAACAAGGACTTTATAGCCCATTGACTTTATATCCCATTGACTTTAAAGGGAGTTTTTTTCTAAGTAGGGTTCATTCCCAGTAAAGTGTGGATAGGATTGCAATCCTATCCACACTTACCAGTGAGTAAGTCCATTGACTATAATGGGAGTAACTGACATGCACAGGATTGGACTCTTGAGGGTGTGTGTATCAAAACAATAACACCCCCAATGGGGGGGCATTATTTTGGGAGGGGGGCATTATTTCAGAAATCCCATAATATTATCTTCTCCCATATTTTGCCATCCTGTTAATTTTGGGTTCATTTATTGAATATATTCATTTTGGTTTCTTTTTTTTTGGGGGGGGGTTATTCTAAAATAATTCACTCCCCCTTTATTTCCAAAACACACTATAACTGGCCTCCCACCATTCAAACCGAGGGGTGTGTTATGCGCTTTTATGTTCCTGTTGTCCCAACCACTGCTGTTGTTATTTGATTGTTATTGTTGTTATTGCTGTTGTTAATTAAATCTTCAAAATAAGCTGAACAGTCTCAAGTAATGGATTTCCAGTGGTTTATAGGGTTTTCAAAGAAGTGCTGTATGTTTGAAGGGAAGCATGTCCTAAAAAATAAATAAATAAATAAATAAATAAATAAATAAATAAATAAATAAATAAAGCAAGCACAAATTTGACAGTGCTATTCTTGAAAAATAATATGTTGGGTAAGAGTCTGAGTAGCCCTGAAGTTGCAATGGATTCTGTCTTTAACTTGAAATGGAGGAATGCTTGGGTTGTTAATCGATTATTATTAGAATATAGTAATTTTAAAACATCTGGACTAGTGTAGTTTGTGCACAGTTTAACCAAGTGAACAAGCGAGTTGTAATTTGTATTTTGTCCTGGAAATGAAGAGGGGGAGGTAAGATCAGTAACAAAATTACGGGCATTTGAGGTACCCTGCACTTTGCTAATAAAGCAAAGTATTTTTTTTAAAGACACACAAACATGCATCTATATATGCACATATATTTTGTATATATATACATACATGTATATGTATATATTGCATATATATTTTTCAAAGCCTTGGAGATATTGGTAAAGATGGGGATGCTTTGCAGAGGATGTTCACTTTAAATCGTTGATGAATTAAGTAACACCAGTTGATAAAAAAATAAGAGAGTGTGTATTAAGCTAATTGCTGACATTATATTAAAGGTTCTATAGTTGCTTGGAAATCCAATATAATCCAATATAATCATACCAATATATGATATATCTCTTATCATATGTGTGTGTGTGTCTATCTATCTATCTATCTATCTATCTATCTATCTATCTATCTATCTATCTATCTATCTATCTATCTTATGTATGTCTTGGATATATATATACACACACACATATATATATGTATGTGTATATATATGTATGTATACACATATACACATATACATATGTGTATGTATACACATATACATATGTGTATGTGTGTGTATATATATGGCCGTACATATATATATATATATATGGCAATCGAGAACCAGACTTTGAGCCCATAAATTATCCAATATCAGAATTAATCTGCTGGGAGGCATTGTGGATCTAGCGAGGTGTTTTATCAGCCCTGTATTAAACCCATTGCATTATGTTCCTTAATAATCATGCCGTTGTTACTTAAAGGTAATAATCACAATAAAATTAGTCCTCAATTAAATATGCTTCTCGGCAGTATCTTTACTCTGCCAAACTAATTTATTTTTGCAGGCAGCTGATAACTGCTGTATTGCTACTCAAACAGTATTTGCATACAATTTGCCTAATTTATGGTGTGGGTAACATCATTAATTTAATAGAAGCTGTTACAACCGTGCGCATGGAGGTGTCGTTTGAAAAAAAACAACCAAGCATGTTGCAATGTTTAGAGAGTTCAACGCTGGCTGTGATGATGGATCTTTTTGCTGATCATGATGGTTGATGTTGAAATGATATATTTCAGGAAGGGGGAGACGGTTGGTGCTTTTTGAAATGTGTCTCCTATTTTGGGTTGTGAAGTTGTCAAATATTTTTCCTGTGTTCCCCGACAGCCTCTGGCTTGCTTTTTTTTTTCTTCAAAATACTGACAATTTTTCCCCCAAAAGGAATTGGTTGTCTTAGTTTGAATAAAGGCTTTGTCTGGAGTTTGTTCTTTCCGTTCAGGTTTGTCTTTCAATACGGTCTGTGTTCATCTATTCCATGCGCCATGTGCTGGAATGATGAGCGCATGAGTATCAATCTAACACATTGTGTGCCTGCAGTCGGGGAAGGGTATATGTGTGAATTTGTGTTTATATCTGCAAAATAAATCTGCACATTGGCATACTCAAGTTCCCACTGTCCCACATGCTTCCAACAAAGTTATGCTCTCATATAATGGGATGTGTGTAGGGTTGTCATAATTCTTTTCCACAACAGGGGACAGGACCCTCTGTCCCATTTGCCAGTATTTGAACACAATCCCCCCAAATCGGGCTATCCCCCCAATCCCTCCCATGTGCATCGTTCCCCATGCGCATATGTTTTTGGGGACATATGGCAACCCTAGACGGGCATCATTTAACTTTAAGGCATGCCACATCTGTCTGCTAAATGCAGATTAACTTCCAGCAGAAATAACATGGTTATCTCTTGGTGGAAGAGTTCCCAGTCCTTGCAGCAATGAGTCCCACTGCATTCATAGGGATTTACTCCCCAGTAAGCATGCATAGGATTGCAATATAAAGGGACTTTGCGCTCTGTTATGTTTCGCACATGACTATCTTTTGCTCCTTGGCAATATATCCAGAGCAAATTGCTGCATTTACATTTTAGGCCTAGGGTTGCCATATGTCCCAAAAATGGGAAATCCCAATTTGTGGGGTTTGTGTTCACATACTGGCAAATGGCACAGAGGGTCCCGTCCCCATTTTGTGGAAGAGACTTATGGCAAACCTAAGCCTACCTCTAAGGAGAAGCAAGTTTTATTAGGCGGCCACCACAACTTATTTCTTATACAGTGCCAGAGAGCAGGTCTTTATTACCCTAGGATGAAAATGAGCCCACAACTCTGGCGTGATTGATGCACTGCTGCAATGCGCATCCGTGATTATTCCTAACTGTAAATATATGATGCTTTTGTGGGAACTGTAGTTTGCAGCCTCCTTGGGGCATAGCATTTTTTTTTTTTGGTCTGGAAAGCCTTATATGAGGCTATAAAAGTGATACTATCAATGCAAAAATTCAATATTTTAAAGTGGAAAAGGATGAACCTCATGAAAGGGTCCTGTGGTTCTTACATAGGGTTGCCATATGTCTCCAAAAACAGGGACAATCCTGATTTTGGGGGGTTGTGTTCACATACTGGCAAATGGGACAGAGGGTCCTGTCCCCATTTTGTGGAAGCGAATTGTGGCAACCCTATTCTTACATCAGTGAAATACATTTTCACCTTTAGTTGTGCCCATTCCTTGCAAAGCAATCTTAAACTTATGTGTTGGCGAAATGTTGCATTTGTTTTCTATTCTTGGAATTTGGGGTGTTGTATGTGGAGCTCTCCTACTTTAGCTCTTCTACTTTAACCTCATGGCTCCCCCATTGGTTGGCAATGGAACTGGCATTGCTAGGGATGTGTGGGTCCCATTGGGTGTCATGTACATGGGTGTGTATGTGTGTGACACCACTACTTGCTGTTTTTTTTCTGAATCATATCATCATGTTATATATCACTAGGGAAAAGCGTACTTACGTTGCGAGAGTAAAATTCCATTGTACACCATGCCCCAGGGTGCAACGTCCCCCCATGTGCAATGTCCCCCATACACAACGTCCCCCACGTGCATCATCTTCCCATGTGCATCATCTCCCCATGTGCATCAATCCCCATGTGCTTAAATTTCTCGACATGGGTTCTTGGTGGGTGTTCATGTGACAGAAGAAACACCCTCTCCAAATTTCATGCTTCTAGGTCTGGGGGTTGGGGCAGAGAATCCCTCAGTCACTGATTCTTCAATGCAAATTATAGGAAGGAAAACGCGTTGCGCCCCATTTCACCCCCTTCCGGTTGGTATTTCTGAAAACCAGTTCTTAGTGCACCCCTCCGACAAGGAAGGAACACACACTCCAAATTTCACACTTCTAGGCCCAGCAGTTTTGGCAGGGCTTTGATGAGTCAGTCAGTCAGTCAGTCAGTCAGTCAGTGACTTTTCTCTTTTACACGTATAGATTTGTTGCATGATTTTATACAGAATGCAATGAAACAAACTGCATTGTAATATTTATATTCTATCAAAAGGTGACGTGGGGCAATGGTGTGTTACTGTGTGTGCATGTGCATGCTACGCAGGGTTGCCACATGTCCCCAAAAGACAGGGACAGTCCAAATTTGGGGGGATTATGGTCATATACTGGCAAATGGGACAGAGGGTCCTGCTCTGGTTTTGTGGAAGAGAATTATGGCAACTCTAACGCTGAATCAGACCCTAAATTAGCACAAGGTTTTGACTGACACATTTAAAATTCATTAGCGATGATACATATAGGGTGAGTGCTCGCAGGGCTTTAAAACACTCACCAAAAGAAGGCTGCCCCTTGGCCGAGGCACTTAACAAATGAAGTTTTGATGATGATAATGATGGAAATGGAGTTTAGGGAGTAAGCCAAGAGCTATCCAAAAAAGATGGATCTTGATTAGGGTTTTGAAAGATGGGAGAAATTTGGCTCAGTCATTATTCCCCGCACGGCGTTTCTGCACATGTGCCCCCCACACATCGCCAAGCTCTTTCCTTTGCCGTGATTTGTTAATGAAGCCACGTCTTTCTCGTGATCATTATTAGTCTGCAGCAACAAACACTGAACATGGGAAGGGGAAGGCCACACATCGGCATGGGATTCAGTGGCTTCCCCCACCAGTGTTCGGGTGTCCAAGGCTCATAGGTTTAGGTTCCCAGGCAGGGATTAATTGGGATTGGGAAGTGTCACATAAAATGCCATACCAGGCATTTTAAGGTTTACACAAAAGGTATATAAGGTGTGCACCTGATGTGTGACAGCAGCTAACATGCACTCTACAATAGAATTATAGAGCTGAAAGGGACCTAATAGGTCATCTAGTCCAACCCCTTGTCTGTAGCAGGAGTCCTCCTAAGCCAAAATTTTCAATGTTTTCCATCTCACAGCACATTGACCTGGTTCTAAAATTTTCAAGGCACATCATCAGTTGTTTAGCGGTGCAACAAGGCACAACAGGCTGCTGATAGGGGGCTGAAATCCCCCAATTGCCCTACTAAAATCACCCTGTCGAAAGTCCTATGGCACATGTCTAGACCATACAAGGCACACCAGTGTGCCACGGCACAGTGGCTGAGATGCTTGTTGAGCCTCTCAGGGTGGCCACTCTCTGTATAGGTCTTCAGTGGTGAACCTATGGCACATGTGCCAGAGGCAGCATTCAGAGCCCTCTCTGCTGGCACATGGCCATAGCACCCCCAGATGAGTGCTCTAAGCCCAGTGTGCACGCCCAGAATTCCAGGCGTGCGCATTGGGCCAGGAGCGCCCTGAGCCTATTGTGCATGCCCAATAGGTTCTGGGCAAGCACACTGGGCACCAGGCCATCAGTTGGTACTTGGTGCCGAAAAGGTTAGCCATCACTGGTTTAGGTGGTGGCATGACTGGTTTTGCCACAGTGCAATGTGCGAAACAAACCATATAAGTGAGTAGGTTTAGATGAAACATAAAGTAAAATAGTTCCCTTTTCTAGGCATGTAACCAATAAAAGAATATATATTAATGTTTTTTTTTTATAATGTCACCATCTCCTGTGAGGTTAGTTAGGCCTGACTTGCCCAGTGTTACCCAGTGAGCTTGATGACTGTGGGGTATTAGAACCCAGGTTTATGCAGTCCTGTCCTCTTAACTGCTATGCAACCTACGTAGCACATAGAAATAATTGTTTCCGAAAAACGAATATCAAATTTCTTGCCCTGCCACACTCCCCCTTTTCTTGGGAACACTAGAAATGGAGTCTAAAAGGCTCTTACTCTTGAGTAAGCCTCCTTGAATAGAATGAGATTTATCCTGCATAGTGATGTGTTGGATTGCTCTGTAATGAAGACTGAGGTATTCTTTTTAGGAAAGAAGAGAAGAATTAAGCATGAGCTTAAGCTTGAACTGAATTCTACTCAAGCATGAGCCTAGAAGTCCTGGGTTTGAATTCCGGCTTGACCAATCCACCACCAGCCACAGCCCTTTTATCTGTATTTAAATTGTGGCTGATCCTACAAATTACTGTAGGAACTGCAGAATTAATACATGGAGGGTGCAATCCTAACCTAGTCTGGCGCAACTCATCGGTCTTCCTGTTCTTGGGGTGATGTAAGGAGGCAAGCGCATGTCTGTGCACTGGCTGAACCATCCCCCAGGAATGGCGCGGAAGGAAACCAGGATCCCAAGAAAGATCCCATAAAAATGCAATGAGTAAATTCAGGCAAAAAGAGAGAAATAGAAATTGGCAGTCAATGTACAGCATCTGCACTTCTGTTAATGTTCAAATAAATCAAGTTGTATAAAAGAGAGAGGTTTGTTTTGTAAAAAGGGGAAAATTATTTATGTTTGATATGGATCCACCCCAATTACATCCAAATACAGAAACGGTCACCGATACAAGAAGCTTAAACTTGCTAACCTGATGCATAAATAGTAAGTTCAAAGGCTGAGGCTCCTTCGCTCTCCGCCTTCCCGTAACAGCGCAAACCACACAACCTGCCCACACCATCCTGTTCATTCAAACACATTTCCTCAATCCCAAAGCAGGATTGCGCTTGCTTGTTAAATAGGGTTGCCATAATTCTCGTCCACATAATCAGGTCAGGAAACTCTGGACCGCTTGCCAGTATGTGAACACAAGCCCCCCGAAACAGGATTGTCCTGTTTTATGGACATGTGGCAACCCTATTGTTAGAGACGGGTGGATTCTGGGTTTCAGATTCTGCAAAGTGGGGGGAAAGGGGAAATACACCTCCTCTTGTTTGCAGTAAGCTCCTATGGGACATCTTTCTGATAGCTGTGCTATCTCCTGTGCGAGCACATGTCCTTTTTTCCAGGACATGTCCTCTTTTTTTTAGCCTTGTGTCTTGGAATAGATCTTTATACTCCCAAATCCAAAGTAACTACGGGAGCACGAAAGAGAATTTACGTACACCCGTAGTTACTGCATCACCTAGTGAAAACCCATGGGAAATTCATATTGGAATCCAGAGTAAGATGTTCTTATACCGGAGCAAGGACTCCCCGTAGTTACTCTGGATTTTGCCCATAGTCTTCCTTTTCCTTGTGAGCAGGCAATATGTAGCCTTCTTGTAATTCATAAATAAATTTCCACTGCAATCCTAAGCAAGTCTGCTCAGAAGTAAGTCCCATTGTGTTCAATAGTACTTACTCCCAGGAAAGTGTGGTTAGGATTGCAGCCAAAGTGTAATAAATTATAGTTGCAACCCTAAGAGATTTTTCCTGGGAGTAAGCCCCATTAAACTCAATGGAACTTACTGCATTTACTCAAATCTAGTGTGCCATCAAATCTAATGCACACCCTATACATATAATCAAAATACCGTGTTCACTCAAATCTAATTAATCATTAAATCTAATGCACACCCTGGTATGGAGACTGAATTTGGCTGGGAAAGGTGAGTGTTACATTTGAGTAAATACAGTACTTCTGAGTAGACATGAATAGGATTGCACTGTGTACATAAGAATTTTAAATATAAAACTAAGGTTGCAATCCTATCCCCACTTTCCTGGGAGTTACAAGCCCCACTGGTGACAATGGGACTTACTTCTAAGTTGACATGCATGAGATTGTGCTCTATCCCTACAATCCAAAGTAACTATGGGAGCATGTAAGAGACATTACATGTACCCGTAGTTACTGCACCACCTAGTGAAAACCTATGGGAAATTCATATTGCAATCCAGAGCAAATTGTTCTTATGTCGGAGCAAGGACTTCCCGTAGTTACTCTGGATTGTGCCCTTAATAAGTCTTATAGTGCTTAAATTAACCATATTAAAAAATATAGATATAGATATAGATATTGATAGATAGATTGTATGTTTGTGTGTGTGTGTGTGTGTGTGTGAGTGAGTGATGTCAAGTCTTCCACCACCTTTCCCTTCTTTTGTCTTGGTTTTTACTCCTGGGGTTTGTATTACGGATATGTCACACTAATTATTTTAGGATTATTTTTGGTTTCTCCTCCTCCGGAGATTTGTCTCCTTGTTTTTGTGGACATGTAAAGCAATTATTTAGTGGGCTTCTGGTATATGGTGGAGAGATTAAAGACTGTCAAAATAAGAGAAATATGGTTGGGGGGAGGGAGAGGCAAGCCCCACAATCAATTACACCATAATGTACTAACCCTACAATCCAGAGTAACTATGGGTACACGTAAGAGACATTATGTGTACCCGTAGTTACTGCACCACCTAGTGAAAACTTATGGGAAATTCATATTGCAATCCAGAGCAAATTGTTCTTACACTGGAGCAAGAACTCCCCGTAAGTACTCTGGATTGCACCCTAAGTTCTTTCTGGCCTTGTAGGGTAGAATGTGTTATTTTGTAAACAAATAGTGCAATCCTAAGCATTGCGCTATTCAAAAGTAAGTCCCTACTCAAAAAGTAAGTCCCACTGGATTCAATAGTACTTATGCCCAGGAAAGTGTGGTTAGGATTGCAGCCATAATCTTAACTGTAACAATATTACGAGCCAGTAATAATGCCGGTAATAATGTCCGGAGTATGTTGATCATCAGGCACTGATGGTGCTGGGTAAATAGACAATAATGGAAGCATTTTTCAAAAGCATGTCCTCTTCCATTTTGGGGCTATCTCCATGTTAGTCGACAATGTTAAACCATTGATCATCTCATCACAGTCAATAGATACAATAAGCATCCCATCACACAAGTGTGGTGAGGCAGGTGTTTAATAATTAGTACTTCCCATTTATCCTACCAGACAGTAGAGGTTGTACCATGTCCTTGTGCATCTTAAACCTAGAAGATCTCGGCTCAAATTCCTCCTCGGCGAGGAGGAGCTTCCTTGGTGACCTTGTGTCACTCTCAGGCTTGCCTACACCATAGGGTTGTTGTGAGGACAATGGGAGGGAAGGAACTAAGACTTTGCAAGCCACCTTGGGCTTGAGAAAGACAGGGTATAAATCCCTTTGATCGACTGACTGACTGATCGGCTGATCGATCAATTGATCGATCAAATCAATCAATCAATTGTTCAGCATTAGTAGGGAGGGACTGACAAAATTATTGATGAGTTGGCAAAGACAGTTCTAAGTGTTGGTTAAGACATAGGCTGCAATCCTAAACACACTTTCTGAGAATAACCCTACAATCCAGAGCAGATGCGTCAACACAAGTTACTTTTACATCGACGCAGTTACAGCACTATCTAGTGGAAACCTATGTGAAATTCATTGAGCAATCCACGCTAAATTTTACATGCGTTGACACAACAACTGCCGTAGTTACTCTGGATTGAGCCCTAAGCGCCATAGAACAGACTTACTTCTGAGTAGACATGCTTAGGATTTTAAAATAAATGTAGACTGATGGAGTCACCTTCCCTGCAGTTATTTCATACAGTAAATAATTTAAATCAGTATCTAATCTAAGTAACATATTTACTCAAATCTAATGCACCATCAAATCCCTACATTTGTTACTTATATTTATATACATCGTATTTGTTACTTATATTTGTTACTTATATTCATATACATCTTATTTGTTACTTATATTTGTTACTTATATTCATATACATCGTATTTGTTACTTATATTTGTTACTTATATTCATATACATCATATTTGTTACTTATATTTATTACTTGTATTCACTGGGGGCTTATATTGACTGGGGCTGTGGGTGGCACAAGTGGTTAAGTCAGCGTGCCTATTAACCAGCAGTCTAGGGTTCGAGACCTGCATCGGCCCCACAAGACAGGGTGAGCTCCTGTCATTAGCCCAGCTCTGCAACGCCAGCTGGATCCAATCGTATTGGCTCTGCCTTTCCATTGGACTAATTCAGAGGCGTGGAGAGGGGGATTTGCTGCTTGGGTAACAGCCTATCCTCCATAACAATCCAACCCAGGCTTTCGTGCTTCGCATGCAGCGTATGCAGCGCCGAGCACGATACCATAGTCTTCCAAGACTGACAGAGGCCTGCTTTTTTTATATAATCACATACATCATACTTATATGTTACTTATATTATATACATCAAATACTTATATTCAAATCTAATGCACCTTCAAATACTTATATCCGCACCTTACACTTATAATCAAAACATTGTATTTACTCCAGTCTAATTAACCGTCGAATCTAATGCGCACCCTGATTTTGGAGACTGAATTTGGCTGAAAAAGCTGAGCGTTATTTTTGAGTAAATACAGTATCTAATACAGAATCGAAGGATAATGATCAGCAATTTTAACCCAGGCTTCTGCCTAATAGGATCCTAATAGGATCTATCTGTTGGAATAATACAAAAGAGAGCATCTGATTTATTTCACTGCATCTTTTCCTCTCCTTGTTCCAAAGCCCCACTTTTAACTTCATACAAATAAGGCATTAGTCACACTGGATAAAAATGGCATATTGAATAAAGTTGTGATTTTGTCTGCCGCTCATAATCTGATTTAGTAAAGGATTAAATCTGTTAGAGCAGTTTATTCATATCATAAAGGAGATGGTTGGCTGAATGAAATCTTTTACATCTGCCACTTTCTATCTCATTAGGAAAGACAGTAACATAAAGCCCTTCATTTCTTAATAATGTTTCTCCCCTTCGGTGATATCCCTCGGCATTCTGAGGTTGGATTTGGTTCCTCTCGGTTTTTGTGTACCAGATTAACAGTAGGATTTACCACTAAGTTCTAGGTTTCTTCTGATGTAGGAAACCTCTTAATATGGAAATCCAAGGGTAGGTATCAATTGGGGGGTGTAACTGGCTTACTGGTTAAAGGCACTGATATTTTCAAGGTATGGGTATGGTTGCCGTAATTCTCTTCCACGAAATCGGGACAGGACACTCTGTCCCATTTGCCAGTATGTGAACACAATCCCCCAAATTTGGGATTGTCCTTGTTTTTTGAGCCATAGGGTGCAATCCAGAGTAACTACAGGGGGTCCTTGCTCTGGTGTAAGAACAATTCACTTTGGATTGCAATATGAATTTCCCATAGGTTTACACTTGGTGGTGCTGTAATTATGGGTGCACATAATGTCTCTTACATGCTCCCGTAGTTACTCTGGATTGTAGGGCTAGATATGGGAGCACCCAATTATCATGCAAGCAACCTCAGCTCAGCATCTGTGGTGGTGCTGAATAAAGAGTTTCCATGAGCCACATTCAGCCTTATATTTGCCACCCTGACATGCAGTAAAAATCTCTGCCCCAACGAGCATGCAATCTAGATATTGACACGTGGGAAAAGAAGAATGAAGGTCTATTGAACACTGTGGAATTTACTTCTGAGTAAACAGGAGTGTGGTGTAAGGCAGTGGTAACCAAGTTTGGATCTTAAAGCACCATCACAATGACACCAGTACTCATTACTCACTGATCTGTGTATGAAGCAGTGGCATAGCTAGAGGGGTGGAGGAGTCAGTTTTGGAGGGAGGCGTGCAAGGGACCCCGGTCCTTCACAGCCATTCCAGACAGGGGGAGCCAAACGGAGCCATACAGTTTTGCTGTATGGAGTTGTATGCATCAGTTTTGGGTTGACTATGAGCACAATCCTAACCACGTCTACTCAAAAGTAAGTCCCATTGAGTCTTACTTCCAGGAAAGTGTCTTTAGGATTGCAGCCATGATGTTGATTGTATGAGTTCCAGTTGATAGTACATATGGGTTCGTACAGTTAATACCTTGTAATTCTCGTGGCTGTGCTAACCCCGTACAAGTAGAAAGATACTGTCCTCACATTTTTGGCTGGGATCAAAGCTGAGGCCTGGTGGTGAGACGTAGACTGCAATCCTAACCACACTTTCCTGAGAGTAAGACCCATTGAATACAATGGGGCTTACTTCTGAGTAGACATGGATAGGATTGTGCTTTGAGGCTATTCAGCGAGCTCATGGGAGGGTAGGATTTCAACTGGGAACCTTCAGATCATGTTCCTCAAACGACAACATAGGTCAGCACCACCACACTGATGTTACCACTCACAGCGTACTCATCTCATTTTGTGACTTTTCATTTTAACTGACTTTCCGCTGACTTTTTTTTTTTTTTTTGCAAATCTGACTTGTTCATCTAGCAGATTGCAGAGTGAGTTCCAGGGTGTTGAGTGTCTGACTTTGATCTCCAACCTGCGGGCATGGCGCATCCTTGATGTGCTCTTGCAGAAATGCGCAACAAGGGATAAAGATAGCCGTAGTCTGTACGGCAGCCGTGCCCTGGCCACCTGCCCCGGCGGAAAGAGGAAGCCAAAGTGCTTGAAAAATAGATGTGAAACTTTCAGTTGTTCTCTTGTGAGTGCAAACCACAGGTGCTCTGAGATTGGGAGACGACAGTCGTGGTATGACAAAACTTTCCCCCCAGCGTGCTCCTTGGCTGAGAGGTGAGCCCAGCTTCTTCCACCCTGCACAACTCTGCACATCACATCACATCACTAATTCAGCTGTCAATCTAGTCCCTGCAGCCTGAAATACCCCCTTCAGTAACCCCCAAATCCAGAGTAACTACGGGAGCACGTAAGAGACTTTTCATGCACCCATAGTTACTGCACCACCTAGTGAAAACCTATGGGAAATTCATATTGGAAGCCAGAGTTAAGTTCTTCTTACACCGGAGCAAGGACTCCCCGTAGTTACTCTGGAGTTTGCCGTTACACGCATAATGCACTCACACATCAACCACACTCAGATTCCACACACTCACACACACCACACAACGCACTCATACACACCACACACTCATGCACTACTCACACAGCACACACTGCAATTACACTACACACACTCCACACACACACTTCATGCACACCTCACACTCACACAGCATACACCACACAACACACTCATACACACCACATACTCATGCACTACTCACGCAGCACACACTGCAGTTACACTACACACACTCCACACACACAAACTTCACACACACCACACACTCACACAGCATACACCACACAACGCACTGATACACACCACACACTCATGCACTACTCACTCAGCACACACTGCAATTACACTACACACACTCCACACACACACTTCACGCACACCTCACACTCACACAGCATACACCACACACCACACAACACACTCATACACACCACACACTCATGCACTACTCACTCAGCACACACTGCAATTACACTACACACACTCCACACACACTTCACGCACACCTCACACTCAACAGCATACACCACACACACCACACAATGCACTCATGCACACCACACACTCATGCACTACTCACGCAGCATGCACTGCATTTACACTCCACACACACACCACACACCTCACACAGCACACATCACACACAGCACACATCATACACCACACAACATTCCTTCTCTTTTTCCTCTCCCCAATAACTGCAGATAAAATTTCGACTTTGCACTTTCCAAATTGCAAGATCAATTTCAGTGTTTTAATGCTCTGCCAGTACATTTGTGTGTTAAGCTCACAACATTTAACATGTACACAATTCAGTTTGCAGGAGAATTGAACGAATTCCCTGCTTGGGAAAGAAGCTGCAGGGCTTTTCTGCTGCTTCCTGCCCCCCTTTGCTATGTTCACTAATGTAGTTTGCTCTCGAGTCGCAGTGAGTGGGTTGGAGCTTAAATGCACCGTTTGGCTCTTTTAAAAAGGCATTTAGTGCACAATTACTGCTGTTTACTTTCTTGTAATTGTTGTGTTTCTAGGTTTAGAAAGATGAGTATCTTAAATCTTGGAGGGTCTGCATCCCCACATCCCATTTCTACTTTACACAAGAGGGAGAGCAAGCTAATTATAGCTTATTGAGATAGATATACCATAATTCGGGGTTTGTGTGTCTTTCGCATATGGCTATGATATCAATTTGTGTGTTATCAAGTCTGATTCAAGAGAAGGAGACCAGCAGCACAAACCTAACCATGTCTACTCAAAAGGAAGCCCCACTGTGTTAAATGGATGTTACTCCCAGGAAAGTATCTTTAGGTTTGCAGCCCTAGAATGCCCTAAAACAGCAAGCATGTGGAAGTTGATTTTTGTGACTTTAAGCACAATTCTAACCATGTCTACTCAAAAGTAAGCCCCATTGTGTTCAATGGGTCTTACAGCCAGGAAAGTGTCTTTAGGATTGCAATGTCATGGCCATAGCTGCCTTCTGTCATAGGAGTCTACCCCTACTCTAACTCCCAAATCCAGAGTAAGTACAGGAGCATGTAAGAGACTTTACGTGCACCCGTAATTACAGCACCAGCTAATGAAAACCTATGGGAAATTCATATTGGAATCCAGAGTAAGTTGTTCTTACACTGGAGCACAGACTCCCCATAGTTACTCTGGTTTTTGTCCTAAGGCTGCAATCCTAAAGACACTTTCCTGGGAGTAAGACCCATTGAACACATTTGGGCTTACTTTTGAGTAGACAAGATTGGGATTGTGTTCTTTGACGGGGGAGCCTGTCTTGTATATCTGTCTACCATTAGTGGCTTGGCTGATAGTGATGTGCTGGAGGGCCTTCTTTGTGGTGGCCCCACTGGTGGAATTCTCACTACCACATGAGGTAGGATTGGCACCCTTCTTTGAGTGTTCTATTTAGAATCATAGAATCCTAGAGTTGGAAGGGACCTAGTAGGTCATCTAGTCCAACCCCCTGCCTGCAGCAGGAAATCCCCCTAGAGCATCCCCGACAGGTGCTCGTCGAGCCTCTGCTTGAAGATCCCCAGTGAGGGAGAGTCCACCACCTCCCTTGGCAATCTGTTCCACTGCCGAACCGCCCGAACCGTCAGGAATTTTTTCCGGATATCCAACCGGACTCTCCTCTCTTGCAGTTTGTACCCATTGGTTCTAGTTCTGCTTTCAGAAGCAGCTATGAACAAATGAGCCCCTTCCTCCCTATGACAGCCCTTCAGGTATCTGAAGAGGGCAATCATGTCTCCCCTCAGCCTCCTCTTCTCCAGGCTGAACATCCCAAGTTCCCCCAACCTTTCCTGGTAGGGCTTCTCTTCCACCCCACTGATCATTCTTGTCGCTCTCCTCTGGACTTGCTCCAGTTTGGCTGCATCTTTCTTCAAGTGAGGTGCCCAGAACTGAACACAGGACTCCAGGTGAGTCTCACCAATGCAGAATAAAGAGGAACTAGAACTTCTCGTGACTTGGAAGCTCCAGTCCTCTTAATGCAACCTAAAATGGCATTTGCCTTCTTTGCAGACACATCACATGCTGACTCATGTTCAGCTTCTGATCCACGGCGACTCCAAGATCCTGCTCACATGTTGTGCTGCCAAGCCAAGTATCCCCCATTTTATACCTGAATTTTTGGTTTTTATTGCCTAAGTGCAGAACTTTGCACTTCTCCCTGTTGAAATTCATTCTATTTGTTACAGCCCAGGATTCTAGTTTATCCAGATCCTCCTGGAGGTTTCTCCTTTTTCTGTTGTGTTTGCTACTCCTCCCAGCTTGGCGCCATCCGCAAATTTGATCAGGCTCCCCCGTACCCCTTCCTCCAAGTCATTAATGAAAATGTTAAAGAGAACCAGTCCCAAGACAGAGCCTTGGGGTACCCCACTTGAAACCGACCTCCAGGTTGATGCAGACCCATTTACTAAAACCCTTTGAGTGCGGCCATCAAGCCAGTTGCGGATCCACCTAACGATTGCCCTGTCTAGCCCATAGTTTTCCAACTTCCCAATTAAAATGTCATGTGGGACTTTGTCAAATGCTTTGCTGAAGTCAAGATAAATGACATCCACAGCATTGCCATGTCCACTAAGCTCGTAACCCGATCAAAAATGGAGATCAGATTTGTCTGGCAAGATTTATTCTTGGTCAACCCATGCTGGGTTGTTTTGATCACCGAGTACTTGTCTAGATGTGCACAAATTGTGTGTTTTATGATTTGCTCTAATATCTTGCCCGGGATTGAAGTCAAACTGACTGGTCTATAATTTCCCGGGTCTTCTTTTTTCCCCTTCTTAAAGATTGGGACTACATTTGCCCTCTTCCAGTCCAGGCACTTCTCCACTCCTCAGGGATTTCTCAGAGATGATCGACAGAGTTCTTTAGTTCTTTCAGACCTGATTAGAGTGGCACCAGTCCTGGCACAAGTCCCGTGCTGTTCTGGGGGTGTCAAAATATCCACTTCCACACCAGTCCTGGGGACGTTAGACCAGTGCACAGACATGCGCTGGCTTCCCCATATGAGTGAGTTGTGAGTTATGCTGGCCAAAACTGGTTGTGCCATCAATTGCAGAAGAGTAGTTGTGTTGGTTTGTTGCAACAACCAGAATCAAGATAATCAAGCACCACAAAAACACACCAGTTTATTTTTGTGTTGGTTTTCAAGGTGTAGAGTCCACTTCTTCAGATGCATCTGAATGGAAGTGCAGTCTGCAAACTCTTGCACCGAAATGAATTGCTAAATCTCTAAGATGCTGCAAGACTTTTTGCTATTATTGTTCTTGCAGAGACACTTATCTCATGTTTTGTTTTCAGTATTGGTAGGTTGATGTTGGTTTGTCTCATTTTATAGGTCCTGAGCCACCTTGGGTCTCTAGACTCTAGAGAACAAGTTAAGCCGCTGTGCCTGTTAACCAGCAGGCCTGGGTTCAAGACCCGGGTTGGCCCCACAAGACAGGGTGAGCTCCTGTCCTTAGCCCAGCTCTGCGACGCAGCTGGATCCAATCGTATGGGCTCTGCCTTTCCATTGGACTAATTCAGTGGCGTGGAGAGGGGGGATTTGCTGCTTGGGTAACAGCCTATCCTCCATAACAATCCAACCCAGGCTTTCATGCTTCGCATGCAGCATATGCAGCGCCGAGCACAATACCATAGTCTTTCAAGACTGATGGAGGCCAGCGTTTTTTGTATTATCACATTTTTATGCCATCAATATGGGAGTTTGTGGGAGTTGGAATAACCCTACAATCCAGAGTAACTACGGGAGTAAGAGATATTAATGTCAACATAGTTATGGCACCACCTAGTCAGGGTGACCACATGTCCGGCCCTGGCTGGACGTGCCCGGAAAATGGTGGAGATCTGGGAGGATAGGGAGACCTCTGCAATGTCCGGCCTTCTGGGGGTGGGGTGGGAGGGTGATTGGGGGCACTGGGGCTTGTTAGGACCAGCAGCAGTTAGATGCAGCTAACCGCTGCTGAAATATTTGAAAAAAGTCAGCGCGCATGCACGCGCAGCTAATTTTCACCCAACGAAGGTCCTAGAGAGTCTCTGCATGGGCAGAGACCTCAATTGACTTCCACCGGGACTTTCCCTGGGGGCATCAGGAATTTTGAATTTAGGACCTGGCCTGCACCTAGTGAAAACCTATGAGAAATTCATATTGCAATCCAGAGTAAATTGTTCTATGCTGGAGCAAGGATAGTGCTGTAAGACTTGGAAGATCCAGATTCAAATGCTCACTTGGTGATGAAGCTTTTTGGTGATCTTGGGTCAGCCCCTCTTACCCCCAAATCCAGAGTAACTACGAGAGCACACAAGAGGCATTACGTGCACCCGTAGTTACTGCACCACCTAGTGAAAACCTATGGGAAATTCATATTGGAAGCCAGAGTTAAGTTGTTCTTACACCGGAGCAAGGACTCCCTGTAGTTACTCTGGAGTTTGCCGTTACACGCACAATGCACTCACACATCAACCACACTCACATTCCACACACTCACACACACCACACAACGCACTCATACACACCACACACTCATGCACTACTCACACAATCACACGTAGTTACTCTGATTGTGCCCTCAGTCTTACCTGCCTCACAGGGTTGTTGTGAGGACAGTAGGAGAGAGGAACCACGTACAATATGCTGGGTGAAGAAATACCATATTTTCCTTTGTATGTTCAGACTTTTCAATTTTATTGAGTGTCTCCAGGTTCTAGTGATGTGCAAAAAGCAAAACAAATCCCTTAGCCGCGCCATTCATCAAATGCATAATTTTAGGAAAATAAATACAAGAAACTTAAACAATGGGGTTGTTTGTGCAATGGGGTTTTTATTTATTTAATTTTATGAAACATGCAAAACAGTTTTTCCCCCCTTCTTGAATGTTATGTCCTCTTTCCAACACCCCACCTCCCAAGAGTAGACTAAAAATAATGATGGCCTGAATTAAGAAAAGACCTTGGAATTCTTTCCATTATTTATTTAAGATTGGGAATAGCTTTTGTACATGAATCTTTGTGAGAGATTGGAGTGGCTTTCAATTGTTCAGAATAGATTAACCCAATCTGGGGGAAAAAACAGACCCCTTGGATGTTTCCACCGAAGAGCGAAGGCTGAATGTGGCACTCGCAACGGAAGTGCTCTCTCCAAAGCCTTTGAGGGCTGTTTCTCAATCTAGTGTAAACAATTTATTGTTGAAGTTCTGGAATATTTGCATTTTAATTAAAGGAAATTTTAATTAACATAAAACTTTAATAGGAAAGGTAGACTTGAAGCCTGGGGTTGCACTTGTGTACAGAGGAGGCCAATTCAGAGGGGACCCTGCACCGTTCGAAATGGAGCCAGAATGTAATTTAAACCAAGAAAGGGGGAAAAAATCTTCCTCTTCATGAAAGAAATCGTTTCCTCCCATATAACAAAAATTTTTGTTCTGCAAATAGAAAGTAGACAAGAGAGTTGTGGATGTCTCCAAATGAGGACAGAAGCAAATGTATGATGCGGGTGCAGGTGTAACCCTGAGATGACCAACCGGATCCATTGACCGGCAATTATAATTTATGCAAATTAGGCTATTTTTAGATGATCGTCTAAGGTTTAAGGGCGCAATCCTAATCAATTTAAGCTGGCCTAACGCACCTGGCATATCTTCCCGTGGTGGTGTCAGCAGGTCAACGTTTGCCTGTGCGCTGGCGTAACCCCCACTCCCCGCCCCCAGGAGTAGGGGAGAAGTGCCTTAAGGCACTTTTGTGATACTCCCAGGTCAGCACAGGACTTATGACAGGGCATATGCTGACCTAACTGGAGATTAGGATTGCAGCCTATGTATAAATAAAAGTACAAATAAAAATTTAAGTAAAAATAAAACTTTTTTTGAGTGGGAATCTTTGGAGTGAGAATTTTTCTGAGTGTCAAACTTGGTTCATAAGGTGGGTTGCATCATATTCATGATACCTGGTGAGAGCCAGAGCAGGCAGGTCATAACCATCGAACAGGTCATGGTCACATCTAACCGCTTTTTCTCATGTATGAGCTGCAAGTCACACACACAAAAAAAACCACACACAAAACCTGGTTATATTTTCAAGATATGAAAAGTTGTCACTTGCAAATCTCCCTACAAGCAGGGTGATCATATGAACGGATTTTTCTGGATTTGTCTTCTTTTCCAGCCTTCTGTCTGGGTGTTGTCCAAAAGGGCTCCATATTGGCTTCATTTTGGTACTTTGCAATGGTATGCAGTATCCCATCATGTCATATGTCGTTGGATTCATATAGGGTATACGGTATACATCATGTCGTATTGAAGAGCAGAATCCAATGCAAAAATTGGTTTTGAAATATCTCCTTCCTATCAAAATTTAAGATATCAGAATTTATGGATAGGAAATTTATGGATAGAAAATAAAACTTGGCATCCATCAGTCTTGAAAGACTATGGGATTGTGCTCAACGCTGCATGCGAAGCACGAAGGCCTGGGTAGATTGATATGGAGGAGAAGCTGTTACCCAAACAGCAAATCCCCCCTCTCCACACCACTGAAATAGGAGCTCACCCTGTCTTGTGGGGACCCAGGTCTCGAACCCTGACCTGCTGGTTAACAGACACAGTGTCTTACCCACCCGTGCCACCCACAGCCCATAAAAAATAAAAAAGCTGAAAAAAATATGCTTTGAGCTCTATGGGAAAGTGAAAGAGCCCAATATTGCGGCTTTACTCATGAGTAAGAAAACGTTCCATTATCTGCTGGAAAGGCCAGGCTGAGAGGAATCCAAGACCTTGTCCTCCTTTTAAGGTTTGAGCATCTGGTCATCTTAAATAAATAATAATATTAATAAATAATAATTAATAATAATAATAAATATATCTCTATGGTCATGTGGTCAAATGATTATGCCAAAGTGTACAATACACACACACACACACACACACACACACACACACACACACACACACTATATCCCCCCCAGAAGCTATTTCTTAGATGTGCTTATAGCTGTGTTGCATATTGTAAGGGAATTGTATAACGTTCCATTTCCATATTTCTCATTCCATTAGCTCCATGCATTTTTTCCCGCAGAGCAGCAGGTAACTCGCCATACCTTATGCTTTGCAGGGTCTCCTTGGGGCACCGGCGGCTCTTCTTTCTTGTCTTTCCAGTGCACAGCAAGGTAACAAGATTGCCCTTGCCCACTCTCCCGGCAAGATTCGGGGAATGGGTAGGCGCAGACCAGTGCACAAACGGCATCCCTAGTGGCGGCATCAGTGGGACGATCTGAACGAAGAGATTACCTTCAGGCGATTCTTGCTCCGTCCTCTCCCCGCTTGTGCTATAAAACCTACAACTTAGTGTAGCGTGCTCAGATCAAGGCTGACTCCCGATTGCCGGAGACTGTGTAAAACATTCAGGCTGCATTAGGATTTGTGTAGCTTGGAATAAAACAAAGGAAGAGCTTAGTGCGTCATGCAGGTCCTGGCATTTAAAACTCCTCATCGGTGAATACATTCCTTTTTCTTTTTTTGCAGCAGTCGAGGGACTTCTAATGTATGGATGAAACTATCTGGGAAAACCAGGAGATTGTGGTACAAACAGATCTATCCCGTAGAACTTAAGCTGCTCTGGTTAGGGTTAGGTGTTTGACCAGACACCAAAGATCTGGGTTGCAAACCTTGGCATGGTTAGTACAGTAGGCCTTGTTATCTGCAGGAAATGAGATTCTCATTGATTCTCACTCATGTTGTAGATATGAGTGAAAGTTCCCCCAAAGAGCAATTTCATCTATAGCTCTTCACCACATCTAAGTAGGGTTGCCATATGTCACAAAGAACAGAGACAATCCGAATTTGGGAGGATTGTGTTCACATTCTGGCAAGTGGAACAGAGGATCCTGCCTCATTTTGTGGAAGAGAATTATGGCAACCCTACATCTAGGAGAACTTACTTGGCAAACGTGACATGGCAAATGTCCATGGGTGGGGGTAAGAGATGGAAAAACATTACTTACGAATCCTGGCTGCAATCCTAATCCCCAGTTTAAGCCTTGGCCTAAATCTTGTGCTGATCTGGGGCAGTCACAAAAGTGACATACGTCATGTATGTGCCACTCCTGGGGGAAGTGTTAGGTCAATGTACAGACATGCACTTGCCTCCCTACATCACCACGGGAAGGGGAAGACCCACGAGTTGTGCCAGCCTAGGTTAGGTTTGCATCCCAAATAACAGAACTGGAATTCTTTAAATATTTCAGTGTTTTATGTATGTATGCCTGCAATCCTAACCACACTTTCCTGGAAGTAAGTACATTTGAACACAATGAGACTTACTTCTGAGTAGACATGCTTAGGATTGCATTGATGTATGTATGGGCCCAATCTAGAATAACTACAGGGAATCCTTGCTCCAGTGTAAGAACAATTTGGATTGCAATATGAATTTCCCATAGGTATTCACTAGGTGGTGCAGTAACTACAGGTGCATGTAATGTCTCTTACGTGCTCCTGTAGTTACTCTGGATTGTACGGTTAATGAAAGAAAAAGCTTAAGAACTCAGTTGGAATCAGAAGCTCTAAATTGCAAATAAATTGGATGCCCTTTGGGGAGAAAGGTGGAATACTAATAAAAAATAAATGTGGAATAATAATAAAAAATAAATAAACAAACAAACAAGCCTCTGAACTGTAAATAAAGCATTAAAAAGTCAACATAAAAAATTGTGTTACACAATGTAATCATGTACCTTTCAAAGATGGTAAATGAAAACATAGGTATCAGCTTGCCCTGAGGCTTCGTGAGGGCAGGTGGTCAGGTACAGAGGAACAGATGTTTCTCATGGTACATGTTTCTCATGGTACATGTTTCTCATGTAATGCTCCAGCCTGGCATTGCGGTCTTCAATTCATGTTGCATCAGAGAATAGATCCGTGTTGCTGACCAGCAACTGCACAGGACTATTTGTACAATGCAGGAGCAAAGAATAGTCTGAGGTCTATATCCTAAAGTGAAATTAATCCCCTTGCTCCAGAGCATTTAAGACGACTTTCCATAAGATAACACCATATGTCCACCATAAGATAACACCATAAGATAACACCATAAGAGGACCTGTCGTAACTGCGCGGACCCATAACTGCTATGGATTTTGCCTTGAATCATTATTTACAGTATTTATATACCGCTTTTCAACTAACAAGTTCACAAAGCGGATTACAAAGAAAATGGAAAAATAATCATGCTAATTTTCATTTTAGAAGTCACCATCAAGGGCCAATCTTCCCCCGTTGATAAAAAAAAAGATTTTCTTGGCTGTTTGAAATCTCTTGGCCAGCGTAATTTTGACTCGCGGACGCGTCATTAAGAGTTCAATAGCTTTTTATGTCTACTCGATAGTCTTCCTTTTCAAAATACAAATAATACACTCATGTTGATATTGATTGTCTTGCTAATTCTGCCTCCTAACCACACCAGGCAGCAGGCAGGTAGCTGAATTGTATTTAACTGGTTTTATTGTGATGTGACAAAGATGGATGTGACATGGTCTTCCATTATTCGATAGGGAGTGTAGCTAATGAAGCCATTAGCTGAGCTAAGGCGAGTTGAGAAAAATAGGGAAATTATCATTATTCCGAAGCCATTAAGTTGTAATCTGCCACTTTCTCTCCTTATTCAAAAAGGCATCTTCTTTTGAAGGCCTCCCTGACTGTCCTTTAAAGATTCATTAATTCATTAACTTTCCAAAGGAGAGGAGGGGAAACACAATTGAAATTTTAATCAGCGTGGCATGTCGTATTATTAACATTTTGAACGTTGCTGCCTCCGCCGTTGGACGGCGTCGGGTTAAGGTTAAATAAACGACATTACAGCAAATAATATTCTATTTCATACCATAAAACATAAAACGTCAAGGACAGAAATTGGTTTCATGGATAAATTGAATTACAATTCAGAGCTGGTATTATGAAGTCTGTTGTGCAAATTTACATTCTTCCCGAAAATGTGGGCACCAACATAATGCATTCATGTTAATATATACATATAGATATTTTCTAAAAAAAACCTCCTGTGCTAGAGTTACGGCTAAGGGCAAAATCCAGAGTAACTAAGGGGAGTTCTTGCTCCAGTGTAAGAACAACTTACTCTGGATTCCAATATGAATTTCCCATAGGTTTTCACTAAGTGGTGCAGTAGCTGCGGGTGCACATAAAGAGCACAATCCTAACCATGTCTACTCAAAAGTAAGCCCCATTGTGTTTAATGGGTCTTACTCCCAGGAAAGTGTCTTTAGGATTGCAGCCTAAGTCTCTTACGTGCTCCCGTAGTTACTCTGGATTTGGGGGTAAGGCAAACATAATAGTTGATTTGCAGGGACAAACAAACCCATGCGTTAGTGGTGGAGTTGGTTATCGTGCATGGCTATCATAAAACCATGGCCAATTGACCAGTTGAATGTCATAACAGTAAACATGGTAGTTTTCACCTGCAATACCCTATTTACTCGAATCTAATGCACCAACAAATCTAATGTGCATCCTATACTTATAATCAAAATACCATATTTATTCAAATCCAATTAGCCATTGAATCTAGTGCACACCCTGATTTTACAGACTGAATTTGGCTGGAAGAGGTGAGCATTAGATTTGAGTAAATACAGTATACTATCTTACATACTGTGATATACTGCCATACATCACCTTTCATCATCCACGGAAAGACTTTTTAACATGCCCCATCACTGGATACAATTCATTTGGTGGCAATTTAAAAAAAAAACTTTTCCTTGGTTTAATGTCCAGAATGTGGAACTCCCTGCCACAATAAATTGATTTTATTGCCACTTACACTTTTTTAGCACCATCTTCAAGTAAGGCTGGGAACTGCCAGCCTCTTTTACTTTAAGTGTAAGCAACAGCATTGGTTTTTAGATTCGTTGTGTTTCCTCAGATTAAAAAGTGAGGAATCCTAACCACTTTAGGCCAGGGCAACTCACCCATTCCCATCCCCATTGCTTGTCTGTGCGCTGGTCTAAAACCCCCAGGAGTGGCACAGAAGTGCCTTATAACACTTTTGGGATAACCCAATGCCTGAATTTATGCCAGGAACTGTGCTGGCCTAACTGGGAGATAGGATTCTGTGAATTGCACATATGTTCTCTCTCTCTCTCTCTCTCTCTCTCTCTCTCTCTCTCTCTCTCTCTCCATATTCATATTCTCTCTGTATTCACATTCATAGGAATGCCTTTTTTCCTTGTATTTTATATTTACAATTAAAATAATTAGTGTTTATGTATGGTTCTGGACTATACCTGCTTTGAATTGCTCAGATATTATAAGATACTACGTGTTTGAAGATTTTATCCATTCTGTAAGTGTACAGAAAAATACTTGGGGTGTGTGTCCATATAAGAGCAAAAATATAATATCTTAAGGCAAAATCCAGAGTAACTACGGGGAGTCCTTGCTCCAGTGAAAGAACAACTTACTCTGGATTCCAATATGACTTTCCCATAGGTTTTCACTAAGTGGTGCAGTAACTGCGGGTGCACGTAAAGTCTCTTACGTGCTCCAGTAGTTACTCTGGATTTGGGGGTTTAAATACATGGATACTCTTTATCTGTAGATTTGAATATCCTCATATCCCAAACCCACATCTTGAATACCGTGGGCCGTACGCTTCCCAGTACTTCATAAGATCTTCTGCAATTGGATGACACTTAAGAATATTGGCACAGCCACGGATTTTGTTATCCGTGGACTCCGTGGGGTTGGGGGTTTTGATCCTAGAAAGGATACAGAAAGCCCCATGCATGGGTTTCTTTTACCAGCGATTGAGAATAAAAAATGCAAAGGGTTTAAAAAAGAAGAAGGAGCAAGAAGAAGAGATTTAAAATTTCAGGTGGAAAAGAGACAGACAGCTTTGTGATGGACGTGGGGCTTGCCTCTTTCCTGTCCACCCCACTTTAAATTGGAGAGCCTTTTCCACTCTGGGAAATTCAACCTTGCAGGTCTCTCTCCCAATTCTGGGTGGGTCATCTATCAAGGGCCCCAGCCCAGCACAGATGAATGTAACTCTTCTTCCGTTCGACTGTCTCTTTCATTCCTTCCGTGGTGATACTGTCACTTTGATATATTGCCTCCTGCGCCGAGTTTTTTACTTAGGTCAGGAAACCTCTGAGTCGCTTGTATCATCACTACTTGAAAAAGGATACAGTACTAGCCTTTTGCATCTTGTCTTGGCTGAACATCTTTCCTTGTGTTTTAAAGGGTGGAATGGGGGAGCAGTGGTGTTGCTAGAGGGGAGCAAAGCCCTAGGTTTTGCAGGGAGCATCACATTAGGGTGCAAGCACCACAATCTGTCTCTGCTTCCCAGGGGAAGCTGGAGAGGTCCCTTTCAAGCTGCGGTGAGTCTTATAAGACTTAGTGCTTTGCACCTCTCTAGCTATGCCACTTGGGTGCTTTGCACCCCTCTATTTATGTCCCTCTAGCTTTGCACCCCTCTAGCTAGGCCCTCTAGCTTTGCACCCCTCCAGCTATGCCCCTCTAGCTTTGCACCCCTCTAGCTATGCTCCTCTAGCTTTGCACCCCACTAGCCATGCCATAATTCTCTTCCACAAAATCGGGTCAGGACCTTCTGTCCCATTCACTAGTATGTGAACACAATCCCCCCAAAATCAGGATGGTCCCTGTTTTTGAGACATATGGCAACCCTACACTGGGGGAAAAGAACCCATCCACTCATCTACCTTCTATTCAGTGTCTCTGGAGTAAATTATGTTTATGGCAACACAATTAGAGCAGCAAAGAAGGTATAGAAGTAATAGCATTGCTAATTATATTGCTTTACATAAAGAGTGACATCAATATTATCAAGTACCATTAACAGTCCTTAATGGCAGAACATAGAATAACCTTTGATTTCAAATACAGCTTGTAAATCTTGCAGAAACCATCTCGACTTGGAAGCCTCTACTTCACGTTTCTTCATTAAAAGGGGGGGATCCCTGATGTAACCTGAAAGGCTTGGCTTATCTTTGCAATACAGGGATACCCTATTTATGCCTGGATCGATCAGAGACCAGAGCACCATCCAAAAGTGAAAACTGTTGAAAACATGGCAACTAATCCCATCAGTTGAATGTATCTCAATTAGTAAAATAAGAAGTTGGATCAATCTGTTTGGATCAATCCAAAATTAACATGCTCATGAGACCTTCTTTCAAAGTGGCCTTCCTGGCTCTTCTGGTGCTCCATTGGTGGATCACATGAAATTTTGCACAGTCCTCCTGTGATCCAAGGCAGCAGCGCCCAGAAGATCCAGGAAGAAGAGGATGCCATGGGTGATGCCCTGTGGGTTCACCATTGTACCCTGAGGTTCTGCACAGTTTGTGAACCATCATGTTAGAAGGTTGTGACACGTCTCAGCCCATGGATGACTACCATATTTTTTCTAGAATCCCTTATGGGTGACACCCTACTACATAATCTCTGAGCCATTCTGTTAGACCTCTCTTTGAGTACTGTTAGACCTCACCTGGAGTTAGATCTCATCTTGAGTACTCACCTGGAGTACCATTCTGTTAGACCTCATCCAAAGTACTCACCTGGAATACCATTCTGTTAGAACTCACCTGGAGTACTGTTGGACCTCATCTGGAGGACTCACTTGGAGTACCATTCTGTTAGACCTCACCTGGAGTACCGTTAGACTTCATCTTGAGTACTCACCTGGAGTACCATTCTATTAGACCTCACCTCAAGTACTGTTAGACCTCACCCAGAATACTCACCTGGAGTACCATTCTATTAGAACTCACCTAGAGTACTGTTAGACCTCATCTTGAGTTCTCACCTGGAGTACCATTCTGTTAGACCTTCCCTGTAGAACTATTAGTCCTCACCTAGAGTACTCACCTGGAGTACCATTCTGTTAGACTTCACCTGGAGTACTATTAGACCTCACATGGAGAACCATTCTATTAGACCTCACCTGATGTACTGGGAACCTCACTTTAAGATAGATGCAGCCAAACTGGAAAAAGTCCAGATGAGAGCAATAAGGATGATAAATGGACTGGAAGTCAAGCACTATGAAGAAAGAATGAGAGAACCTGATCTCTTCAGTCTGGAGAAAAGGAAGATAAGGGAGGATCATGGTTAGTCCTGCTAACCAGGTAACATAACACAGGGGCTGGACTAGATAATTTTTCAGGTCCCTTCCAACTCTAAAATTGTATGATTCTATATTTTCATAGAATCCCCCATGGGTGACACCCCACCCCATCATATCTGTTGGGAAATCTATCCTTTGCATAAATATCAAGTCCACTCCAATTTATCCTTGCGTATTCTGGAATATTCTTAATTATCAATGAGAATCAGAGATGGGCCCAGCCTGCTCCAAGATCTGGTTCACTGGAAGCTGGGGGCGGGGCCGGGGTAAGGGGGCGGGGCTGGGATCAGGGAGCGGGGGCAGGGGCGGGGTGAGGGAAGGCCCCAACCCCGCCGCACTGCGTATGCAGTGCGTCTCCTGAAGCTAGGCTTCAGGGGACTCAGTACGCTTGCGTCCAGCTGGATGCAAGCACACTGCGTCTGGCAGCCGCTGGCAAACCGGTCCCCGCGGTTCTTGCCAGCGGCCGCTGTGACCGGCTCGCCAGTGGCCATCTGGTGGGAAGATCCGGTTCGGGCGAATAGGCCCGAACCGGCATCTGCCCACCAGTGATGAGAATGTCCTGTTCCCATGAGCCAGATGAGCGGATTCTTTTTCTGGCATGTTTTCTAACGGGGTATTTTTAGAGTATAATTTAGATGTTGCCTCTGTGGTTTATGGCCATATAATGTGTAGGTAGGAGGCTAGATAGATATGCTTGTAAATGGCTGAGAGGGGGTTGGTGGAGGTGTGATCTCCAGCGGTGCATTATTTCAGCGCACAGTGTCTCATCTCCATCCTAAGGCATTCATTCTACAAAGTCTGCAGAAGCCTAAATGTTTTGTTTTTTTGCAGAAATACTGTCTATAAATTTGATTAAAATGTTGCTTCCAGGCCTAATCTGCTTTTTTGAACAAATCTGTGCTTTTTGTGTTCACGACTAGCAATAAACTGCATGTTATTAGAGTGGTTTTACCAAAAAAGGAGGAATAAAATTTCTTCATTTGGGAATTGTTCTACAAAAGCAATATTCACTATAATGGCAGTTGGCTTGTATTAAATTATAGGGTCTGAATGTTTTTCATTTTTTGTTGATCTTGGTTAGGGTTGCTATATGTTCCCCAAAACAGGGATGATCCTGATTTTTGGGGATTGGGTTCACATACTGGCAAATGGGACAGAGGCTGCTGGCCCAGTAACCTTAATATTGGTGATCAAGCTTATTAAGACACTGTGCCAGGAGGCCAGGGTTCGAGACCCGGGTTGGCCCCTCAAGACAGGGTGAGCTCCTGTCCTTCGCCCAGCTCTGTGATGCAGCTGGAACCCATCATATCAGCTCTGCCTTTCCATTGGACTATTTCAGTGGCGAGGAGAGGGGGGATTTGCTTGTTGGGTAACAGCCTATCCTCCATATTAATCTACCCAGGCCTTCGTGCTTCGCATACAGCATCGAGCATGATATCATAGTCTTTCGAGACTGATGGATGCCAAAATGCTTACCAAAGCTTACCAAAATCTCTTCTGACCCCCTTCCCATTTCCTTCAGCCAAATACTATTATTTTACTTTCTCCCCTCCGTCCCACCAAGGAATCTACCACGGGCAAATGATCCCTAAAATCAAGACCTAAATCAATGTTACAGGGTTGTAAGACTCATAAGCTGTTACAAGGGCCCAAGCGTCTTTCACTGCAAAAACCAGGGACCGACTAGGGCACAAATCCAAGCTTTGTATGCTGTTTTATGGTGCAGTTTTATATTACAGCCTTACCTGGCTGTGAGTTATCGCTACAAAGCTTCTGTTTTAATTTCCTTTTTCACATTAATTGTCCCGTGTCGGCAGCTGTTTGAAAATTCGCATACAGTTGCAATCCCAGTATTTTCTTGTGCAAATTATCAGGAAGAAAACCCTTCACTCCCCCATCCCAAAAGAAAAATTTGTTCTAATTTTGAGAACATAGATTGACAAGAGATTTTTTTTTAAAATCCACGGGAGGTTCCACAATGAAACCATAGTGGATAATGAGGGACATCTGTACTTCCAGAAAGCAGTTGCTTGGTATCCACGGGGCGTTCCATTCTGAAACCTCCCATGGATGTTGGGATCTAAACTAAAAAATACTTACTATAATATAAGTAAAAATATAATATAGTTGAAAAGCAATAGATAGATAGATAGATAGATAGATAGATAGATAGATAGATAGATAGATAGATAGGGTGACCATGAGGACAGTCCTAACCATGTCTACTCAAGAGTAAGCCCCATTGAGTTCAATGGGACTTATTCCCAGGAAGGTGTCTTTAGGATTGCAGCCCATGTGTCATATGCAAAATGTGGAATACCTAAAAAAAGTTAGGGCGCCCCCCAAAAGCTAAAAACACTCATGCATATTCTATTTTTGTGGTTAATTTAAACACCGGATTGCTTAATATTAAATTTAAACTACTACAGCGGTACCTTAGATTATGAGCATGCTTGTAATCTGAAATGCTTGCATATTCAAAGTGAATTTTCCTATAAGAAATAATGGAAACTCAGATGATTTGTTCCATAATCCAAAAATACTCAAATATACATGATTACAATTCTGTAATATAATACAGAATAATAAAGAAAATAGAAAATATTAAGAAAAATAAAACAAATTAACCAGCACTTAGGCCCATATCCTAGAGGCAAATTTAGCCCCTTGCTCTGGAACAGTTAAGGTGACTTTCCATAAGATAACACTAGAGGGTGACGTAACTGCGTGGACCCGTAACTGCTCTGGATTTTGCCCTTTGTCTCTCAGGTCTCTGCCCCCCTTAGTGAACCCCACTAATAGGGCTTACTTTAAAAGCAGGTATGCAAAGCTAGGTCTCTCATGCTCCTTTCCATTGCCCCCCTTATATAGGAGTCAGTCCCATTGACAATAATAGGCTTACTTCAGAGTAGACACGCATTGTCTCGTCTCTTGGTAGGCTGAGTAGGTGCTGGCAGAGCGCGGAAACTGGCCGTATCCTGTCAAGGATTTTTTCACTTGTTTATCAAGACAGCACTTGTGTATCAAATCAAAATTTATTAGAAATGTTTGTCTTGCAAAAATCTCTCAATCCAAGTTACTTTCAGTCCAAATATGATTTATTATATATAATTTATTAATTCCAAGAAGGCTACATGCTGCTCACAAGGAAAATTAGGACAATGAAGATTTTTACCCCGGGCTAAAAAAGAGGACATGTTTTTCCAGGTACACAATCCTGGAAAAACATCTGGTCACCCTGGGTGTAATATCACATTGAACACTTCTCCATCATCTGTAGTGGTGGTCAGTGAGCTAGAATAGAGGTAAGGAAATTGGGGGGGGGGGGGAGAAGGAATGTAGGTTAGTGGTATCTCTGTGCTTCTTCAGAACATCTTATTGGCCCCAAAGTGAATCAAATCCTATAAGGAATTGTCCTGTGCATCCTTGGGGTTGCCACCCACTGACACCCGCAAAACACAAAGCGTTCTGTATCCCTAATAACAACCTTGTGGAACCCATGGCGCCTGCCTGTCGCACTCTGACAGTAACCTCTCTCGCTTCTTCATACTGCAACCGATCATTTTTTTCCATGGTGGTAAATTCTGTCCAGCGCAGCATTAGGTGTTAGTGTAAACAAGCTGATGATTTGTAGGGCTGGAATCGGGCCATAGACACTGCGCCAAACATAAAGCACAAGGGCGGAGGTGAGAGGCTTCTTGCAGATATATTTCCCTGCCCTTCCAGTCCACTTTCTTCCTAGAAATCACAATGCCCATCTGCTATGCATGATTTTACGATATTTTACTGCAGGCCTTTAACTTCCTTAGCTGGTCATTACCTGCTCAGTAAGGACCTCGAAGTGGGTCATTAATACTTAAATAATAAACTCTTGCACCCGAATGGTTAGTGCAGAACGCCTTTCATCATTTTTACAGTTACAGTTTTATAGTTGAATCAATGGCCGACAACAGGATGCTGTGGATCTGGCAACATAATTTTGCAAAAGAGTTTGGAACAAGCGTAGGGTTGTCGTATGTTCCGAAAAGGAGGAACAATCCTGATTTGGGGGGATTGTGTTCACAGACTGGCAAATGGGCAGAGCGTCCTGTCCTGATTTTGTGGAAGAGAATTATCAAATTCATGATGATGGCAGAGCTGGTGATGATGTGGCAGGATCTCTCTAGGGCAATGATGTTCAACCACTGTGCTGTGGCTCACGGGTGTGCCATGGATCATGTGCCACGAGACTGTAAACAGCTTTGTGAACAGTAGGTAGGTAGGTAGGTAGGTAGGTAGGTAGGTAGGTAGGTAGATAGATAGATAGATAGATAGATAGATAGATAGATAGATAGATAGATAGATAGATATTCCGACATTATCCCCAGTATATCTTTCAGCCTAGACTACTCTGTCCTTGAATGGCTGGATGAACTGGACATTAACATCTGATTTACCATAAGTCCATATATTCGCCATACTCTAAATCAATTGGGTATCGTAGGGCAACTGAGGGATTTGAGCCCCCTTTCAGTAGCATGGTGTGCCTTGTCAATGGTCAAAGCCTGGATGATTTAGCACTTCATCAGTTTGCCATGGAATGAAAAAGTTTGAAAAATCAAGGTTGAAAGGGGGATAATGATCATTTTCATTTTCTTTGTAAACCACTTTGTGAACTTTTTTGTTGAAAAGCAGAATATAAATACTGTTGACAGACAGACAGACAGACAGACAATACCAAAAAGCAAATTTGCCATTGTGGAAGCTGGTTGTTTTCTTGTCTGAACATTGGATCTGACTTTTGTAGCTGGCTAGTCCCTGGTTGAGGTTAAAACTGATTTACCCCCAGATCCAGAGTAACTACGGGAGCACTGAAGAGACCTATGGGAAATTCATATTGCAATCCAGAGTAAGTTGTTCTTACACCGGAGCAAGGACTCCCCGTAGTTACTCTGGATTTTGCCATTAGAAGCAATGCCACAGAGGAAATTCCAAAACCAGGATCAGACTTCATCTTTCTGATGGAACTGATCCCTGGCAGGGACATGCACTCAACATGTGCGGACACAATTCAAATCGTAAAAATGCTTTCGATGAGTCACCTTGACTTAGGGTGAAATCCAGAGCAACTACGGGGAGTCCTTGCTCCGGAGTAAGTACAAGTCACTCTGGATTGCAATATGAATTTCCCATAGATTTTCACTAGTTGGTGCAGTAACTATGGGTGCATGTAATGTCTCTTATGTGCTCCCGTAGTTACTCTGGATTGTAGCCTATAATAATCATGGATGTCATGGACCCCAGCATGGGACTCAAGGCCAGTGACTCTAAAATTCAGTTGAGTCTCAAAGTCCTGACTCTCTTTAGTGTGACTGTTATTTGCTTGCTTGTTCTGCTATTTCCACATCATGCTGAAGACCAGTCTTTTTGAGGGGGTACTCACTAATATTGAGTATTGGCACCTCTTGGTGAGTACCGGCACCTTTGTGGCCCCCAGATAGACATGCCTATGATTACAAGTAAGGTCTTCATCATGAGTACCTCCACCTTTATAATATCTTCATGGTGACCACCTCCACCATCATGGTGGGTACCCCCACCTTTATTTCTGGAAAAAAAGCACTGTGGAAGACCACTTTGGAGATCTGGAAATCCAGATTGGGGGGATTGTGTTCACATACTGGCAAATGGGGCAGAAGGTCCTGTCCCAGTTTTATGGAAGAGAATGATGGCATCCCTAAATTACTATGATCCTTGGGGAGAAAAAAAAACACCACCAATTTTGGTTAGGGAATTCTCTTTTCCAATTTTGGAAGGCCTTCCTGCCCTGCATTTACAACGCTACAGAGACAATATTTACAAGCCTTTGCAATTCCTGTGCAAATTCTGTCTCTCCAAAGGAAAAAAAACCCACAATACGAGTGCCACCAAACATAATAACAGTGATCGGAGTCTACCATCTGCAGCTCCTTCTGTGGTTAGAATCTCTGGTGCTTTCAAGAGTAATTGATGGTGACACTGATGAGAGAGATTTTATTTAACCGTTGAGATATCCCTAACTTTAAATGTCAACTGGTGGTTAAGTATGCATCCCCTTGACCCCTTTTAACTCTTACTTACTACAGGTCTTTGTTTAGAATATTAGACTCCGAAATGCTTAAGATATCAACGTGATCCAGGGAGGAGGAAGGTGGAAAATAAAGGATGACCGCAGAAACGTTAGCATGAAGGATGATGTGGTCTGAAGATTGAGTTCCTTTCCTTGTTTTATCCACTCTTAAAAAAAAATTGGTTAAATGATGTTCAGAATGGGGTTTTCTGCAAGCATAAGGAAATGGTTTGGTGTGGAATAAAAACTAAAATGCATTAGCCGGAGAGAGGAAAAAAAATTAAAGAAGAACGGAGAGTCCTCCGTGTTTCTATAGAAACAGGACAGTGATGATGAGAACGGGAGAAGAATTCTTTCAAGTGTACAGTTTAGGAAAGGCAATCTCCAAAGAGGACCAAAAGAAAAAGAAAAACATGGGGAGGAGAAGAAGCGTTGTTAATGCTGGGTGTCATGCCGGGTAGATGGACATGCTACGTAGATAGACTCCTGGTTCGGTTATTGCATCAAGTCATGGTTAGGGAGCATGTATTGCCTTTCCATACAACGTATGAAATTCAGGATGTTCACAATTATTTTCCATTCCAGAAATAGAATCATAGAATCATAGAGTTGGAAGGGACCTAGTAGGTCATCTAGTCCAACCCCCTGCCTGCAGCAGGAAATCCCCCTAGAGCATCCCCAACAGGTGCTTGAGCCTCTGCTTGAAGATCCCTAGTGAGGGAGAGTCCACCACCTCCCTTGGCAATCTGTATTTACTGTATTTACTCTGTATTTACTGTATTTGTATACAGTAAATATACTGTATTTACTTGAATCTAATTTGCCATTGAATCTAATGCGCGCACTATACTCATAATCAAAATTCCACATTTACTCATATCTAATTAACCATCAAATCTAATGCACACCCTGATTTTGGAGACCCAAATTAAGCCCTTTGGGATGGAGCAGTTAGGGTGACTTTCCATAAGAAAACAATAGAGGGTGATGTAACTGCGTGGATCTGTTACTGCTCTGGATTTAGCCCTAAATTTGGCTGAAAAAGGTGAGCATTAGATTCAAGTAAACATAGTATTAGGGTGAAATTAGTATTAGATTTTAGTAAATATAGTATTAGGGCGAAATATAGTATTAGAAATTAGTAACTACAGGGAGTCCTTGCTCCAGAGTAAGAACAACTTACTCTGGATTGCAATATGAATTTCCCATAGGTTTTCACTAGGTGGTGCAGTAACTACAGATGCACGTAAAGTCTCTTACGTGCTCCCGTAGTTACCCTGGATTTGGGGGTTAATGAAAGAAAAAGCTTAAGAACTCAGTTGGAATCAGAAGCTTTAAACTGTAAATAAATTATAAATAAATACATTAGTTAGTTAGACAGGGGGTCCTATCCCAGTTTTGTGGAAGAGAATTATGACAACCCTACATATAAGCGTATGCATATATCCCAATAAAAACATGTTTGTCTTGTTGTACCCACAGAGAGCTAGGAAAACACTAGAGTTTGATCAATCTAGATTTAGCATTTAAACATGTGCAAACCCACTTCAAACTAGGCTTTTGGTTCGCAGGCAATCCTTAACCATAGTTTAGGTATTACAATGTGGTGCATGACAATGGTTGAGTATGTCCGTGGGACTTTTTGAGGTCATGTTTGGAAATGGGATTCTAGATTAGACTGTGCTATTTGGATGTTCCTAAAACAAACCATGGTTAACTGCACGAGGCTAATTAGAGCCAGCCTTTGAAACCAAGGTCAATATGATGTTTCTAAAATAAAACAGGCATTTTTGCAGCCTGAAAAGCATTACTGTGTCCTTGTAATTACAGTGTAGGCTCAACAGAAAGTCCAGTGTCAGTGTTTGCCAACGTCTGCAAGATACGTCTGCAAGATACGTACGGCTCCGATACTCCCAAGGAATGTTTTGAAAACTGGAAAGGAGCCACTTTGCTCTGACATTTATTTTGGATGGAGGCAGCATGAGCCCCAGTTATACTGGCATCAGAATGGATGAGCTGGTAGCCGGCCAATCTGTGGTTTAGTATATTAGATGGTGTCTTGCTTTTCTGTTTTTATAAATACATCCTCTCAATGACAGGGCAACATTTGCTTCCCATCTCATTGCACAGTTGTTCTAGCAGAAGGCATCAGTTTGTGAGAGGCACAAACCTTGTCAGATCTTGGAACTATCAAGAACATAAAAGAAAGGGATTAGGGGATTAGGGCCATGCAACTTTGAAATGTTCCAGACAGAATTCCTGTAACTTACGGGTTGGGAACGCTGCGAGTAATAACGGGGTAACATAATCTCAAAGAGGAACAGCAGGTTTAGCTGTGCAAGTGTCTTTGCAAAATAATCTCTTGAGATTGTATGGTATGGTGACGTTGGGTAGATTGAGGCAGCCATATATCGTCTTGGGGTCAGTTAAAGATGCTGATTGTGGATGCTCCTGCTAGGTTGCACACCGCATACAACCCTTAATGCTTTGTTTTACTAAAAGGCTGACATGTGCAGACTTATGCCGGTGATTGATAGAGCCGATAGAAAGCTGTTCTTTTCATTCTTGGTAAGCACCAGAATTGGGGGACATCCGTTGAAACTGACCCTACAATTCAGAGTAACTACAGGAGCACGTAAGAGACATTACATGTACCCATAGTTGCTGCACTGCCTAGTGAAATCCTATGGAAAATTTGTATTGCAATCTAGAGCAAATTGTTCTTACACCGGAGCAAAGACTCCCCGTAGTTACTCTGGATTTTGCCCTGAGTATCAGAAGAGCTAGAAAAGATAAGAAAATATTTTTTATCCAGTGTGTAATTAACCTGTGGAACTCCTGGCCACAGGTTTTGATGATAGCTCCTGGCCAAAATGCCTATAAAAGGGTACGCACTGAAAAACGGAAAACAAATCTAATAAATAAATAGTAAATAAATAAAAGTCCACAAGTGGTGGACGGAATCATAAGTTACATGCCATAATGTGTACATGCAACTTGCTGGTTTTAGAAGTTGGCTGCCCCAGAATACCAGGTGCAACATTGTCTGTCTGTCTGTCTGTCTGTCTCTACCTACATACCTACTTACCTACAGTATTTATATACCGCTTTTCAACTAAAAAGTTCACAAAGTGGTTTACAAAGAAAATGAAAACAATTAATGGCTAATGGATACAAGTACCTTGTTGTCTTGTGTGCTCTCTGATGCGCAACTGTGACATACAGGAATCCGAACTAAATCTTCTAGCCTGATTCAATGGGGCTCCTCTACTGTTGGTTGTTGGCACTGAAGGAATGCAAGAAAATACAATGTGGTTTAAAACTCATACCTTTCCTTCCAACCATCAGTGCCATAAATCCTGGGAACTGTAAATCCGAGCGTGGAAGGAATTACTGCACCAGACTAGAATCCCACGAGTAGGTCGTGCTAGTGAGATCAGATTCATCTTGGACCATAGACGTGGAATATAACCACGTTCGGAAATAATGCTTCAAATGAGCATTACGGTTAACATTCCCTTTTAAAAAATCCATTATTAGTAACCGTTCTTTTCCTTATTCTTTATTCCATTTTTTTTTTAATTTAGAAGCCCAGTGTGAAGGTAGTTAAGTTATGCTGAGCAGCTCCCCATATCATTACAAAGAGTTGGTGGAGAAGGTCTTTGAAGTCGTTTCCAGCTCCGTAGTCCTCTGATTTACAGCCCGTAGGCATCTGTAAATCATTCCGGCTGCTATATCTCCGCCTAAGCCTGCTTACGCCAATTGATTTTTGTATTGCCTGAACTGCCAAAGCTGGTCTGGACCCTCCGACTTCCAATGGGGCTAAGCTTGTTGGAGTTCTATGGTGGATTGAGCCTGTGAGCTTCCTTAATGGATACTATTTTTTTAAGTTATAGTCTATGGATCCTGGAATTGCTCGTACATGGAAGTGATTCTGAATTCATGCCTTTTGGGGAATAAAAAAACATTTAGGGCAATGGTTCTCAAAATTTTTAGCACATCCCAAAAGCTGCTGTCCTATTACCCTTACCTAGGAATTATCCCCCTTGAATATACCGTAGTTGTTAAAGCATCTGTATAATAGCTTGTTAAAATTCAGATCTGTCACATTTTCCCAAATGCAGTCACACAACATGGTAGTATCAAGCCTAATATATTAAACTAGCAAAATGTACCTGTGTTGCAGGAGTAAAATAACCCTTTTATGCCATTTCCCCCATTGCGCAACAACCTCCCCATTGTGCAACATTCCCCATGTGCATTAAACCCCCATGCACATAAATGTCCATCCACAACAACCCCCCCCAAATGCATTCCCCATGGAAAACATTCCCCATGTGCACCATCCCCCCCCCCCCCTCCAGGGCACCATTCCTCCCAGTGCATCAGGCACCAAACTGGCTGGATGTTGATCAGTCTTCAATGTTAGGTATAGTATAAAAACACATTTCACCCCTTTTCACCCCCTTAAGGAATAAATTTCTGAACATCAGTTCTTGGTGGGTATTGATATCACAGAAGGAACACCCTCCCCAAATTTCATCCTTCTAGGTCCAGGGGTTGGGGCAGAGTGTCCATCGGTAGGGATTCTTCAATGAAAAGTATAGGGAGGAAAATGCGTTGCGCCCCTTTTCACCCTCCTTCTGGTTGGAATTTATGAAAACCTGTTTCATAGTGGGTGCCTCCAACTTGGAAGGAACATCCTCCCCAAATTTCATGCTTCTAGGCCCAGCGGTTTTGGCTGGGTGTTGATGAGTCAGTCAGTGACTTTTCAATTTCACACACACACACACACACACACACACACACACACACACACACACAAACACACACACAAGTGAAAACATACCCACGTTGCAGGAGTAAAATTCCCTGGTATGCCTTCCCCCCACTGCGTACATTTACCATATGTCCCCCCGAAAAAGTCCAGGGACAGTCCAGATTTGGGGGGCTTGTGTTCCCATACTGTCAAGTGTGTCATAGGGTCCTCTCCCAATTTCGTGGAAGAGAATTATGGCAACCCTATTCCACACACTACCCTCCAGAGGGTGGGAGAAGAAGGCACTGCAGGGAAGTCCAACTGAAGCAGCTGTATCATAGCATCCTAGAGTTTTGGTTCCCACAGGGTCATCTAGTCCAACCCCTGCCTATAGAAGGAAATGCTCCTTAAACATCTACAGCAGGTACCTAAAGAGCCTCTAGTTGAAAGTCATTGAGGACCCAAGTCTTTGGGAATCTGTTCCATTTCTAAAAAGGCTCTGACCCTGAACAATTTTTTCCCCTAATGTTCAACCCCATGGATATATAAGGCCCACTGTATCCCTACAGTTTAAAAAAATTGTTGTTAAAAATGGATTGTTGTGCTGTTGTGTTGTCATAACTGAGTTTGATTCATTTATTGAAGGAAAAAAAAAACATCGCAACAGCAATCAACAGCAATTAATCCCAAGCAAATAAAGCGGGGAGGCTCAATATATCCATAGGAAACGGTGCTGCTCCGTCTCCTGCCTTTAATTTGGTGAGGCAGAGTCATAAACCGTTGTTAAACAGTCAAAAAATTAAATGTTGGTATAATTTATTGCAGTTCCTGGATACATTAGAGTGCACTTTAATTAGCAAATAGCATGTTTATTTTATTTGCTTAGCATATAATTGAGCCGAGCAAACTGCATTTTAACTTCCTGTATCACCTTGCTCTCCTTGTGAAGTCTAATCTTTAATCACATTTTTTTCCCAGGCAGATTGTTTATTGCAACATCATAAGGTTTATGGAATGGTGCGGCGTTAAATATGCTCCTCTCATGTTTTGCTGTCAAGGAAATCGTGTTTTATCGGTTTCGATCGGCAGAGAACAGCATGGATTGGTAGCGCACACGGTTGCCATTTTGTCATTATAATACTGTATTTACTTGAATCTAACGCTCACCCTTTTCCAGCTGAATTTCTGCAGCTCTGTTTTTAAGCTCTGCTTCTGTTTAACAGAAGGTCTCAAACATTTTACCGTTGTATGTATCTTTCAGCACAATCCTAACCATGTCTACTCAAAAGTGAACCCAATTGTGTTCATTGGGTCTTACTCCCAGGAAAGTGTCTTTAGGATTACAGCCTCTGGCATTTAGTTAGTCGGGGATGCTCTAGGGGGATTTCCTGCTGCAGGCAGGGGGTTGGACTAGATGACCTACTAGGTCCCTTCCAACTCTATGATTCTATGATTCTAGGCCCAACGTATGTCCACTGAGATGTCTTTGGGACATCTTTGCCCTCCATGACTTTAGGACCAATCCAGAGTAATCACAGAGAGTCCTTGCTCTGACGTAAGAACAATTTACTCTGGATTGCGATATGAATTTCCCATAGGTTTTCATTAGGGGGTGCCATAACTACGTTGACATAAATGTCTCTTACGTGCTCCCGTAGTTACTCTGGATTGTAGGGTTTGTCTAATACTTAAAAAACAAAGTCAAGGAAGAAAGTAGCCGCCATTAACTGTGCCATTCAGGGTGACCATATCGCATGACCATAAAAGAGGACAAGTCCCTTCAAAAATGTAGAACATAACATGAATTTAAAGCTATAGCTGCAATCCTAACCTGCAGTTAGGCTGGCCTAAGCAACAGCATAAGTCCTGTGCTGACCTTAGGATGTCACAAAAGTGCGTAAGACACTAAGGGCACAATCCTAACCATGTCTATTCAAAGGTAAGCACCATTCCTGGGGGAGGGTTAGGAAATTATATATATATACATAATTTCCTAATTTTCTTTGTATATAATATATATACACAGATAGATATCTAAAGTTTTATATAGATTTATAATATATATAGATATACAAAATTTATATTATTATTTATTTATTACAGGGAAAGCTACGGATTTTGTGAAGTATCTCTTTTGGGGACATGGTAGTTGTCCCCTGCTGATCAGTTTCATTGAATGACTCCCTCTTTATATTTTAGGGAGCTAAGAAAAACCTGCCATATGTTGCAATCCTAAAGACACTTTCCCGGGAGTAAGACCCATTGAACAAAATGGGCCTTACTTTTGAGTACACATGGTTAGAATTGTGTTCTCTGCCCCATAAATAATTTTACCAAACAAAACAGAGAACATTCATTTAGATGTGTCCTTTAGTCTGAAAATCGTTTACATGCTGTTTTCTCCGAACTGAGATTGAAGAAAACTGGGAAATATTGTTACTGCTTTAGTTTCCCGTTGTGTGTTGTCAATTGTGTTATTTCACTAAGTGAGCCACTGAATCAAAGCCCTTTAATTTAATGCCGTCTGCGAGAAACAAGCCCCGTCCATCCCTCTATTCTCCTTCTTCTCCTTTGTAACTTGTCTTTGGAGTGGGTGGCCGAGGGGGGTTGGAGAAGCAACAGCTTTCTGAACCTTACAGAAATGTCATAAAATGACATCCGTTGACAGGCGAAAGGGGGAAGAGGCGCTGTTTTGAACGCAGGGTTGACACTTTCCACGTGGCACGTGCTGTTTATCTGATATTAGCGAGGCATCCATCATTGTGATGAGTTGTGTGCGTGTTGGCATGTAGGGCCTGCAGTACTGTCAGTTCCCCTGGAACGTGCACGACTAAGCACTTGTGCGCCTGACACATTGCGCACCCTCCCTCGTGCCAGGTTGCCTTTCACCACTGCTGCAAATTGCACCAGGTATCACTGCTGATGGCTCCTGAGACAGCTCGGACAGGTGAACCACTAATGGTGCCACCCTGCCAGACTGTTAGGGACAGATCCTTTCCACTTGCTTCGAATCCTATTTACTCAATTATAATGCTCACCTTTTCCAGCCCAATTTAGGCTGCAATCCTAAACACACTTCCTAGGAGGAATGGGGCTTACTTTTGAGTAGACATGGGGCAAAATCCGGAGCTGTTACAGGTCTACACAGTTACGTCACCCTCTAGTGTTAGCTTATGGAAAGTCACCTTAACTGCTCCATCGCAAAGGGCTTAATTTGACGTTAGGATATGGGCCATGGTTGGGATTGTACTCTTATACAAATCTGAGGTGCACATTAAATTCAATGGCACGTTAGATTTGATTAAATACAGGTATTTTGATTATAAGTATAGGTCAGTATTTAAACTGTTTACTATATTGTGATAAAAATGTAACGTTTACCATGGTTTACCATTGTTGTATAAAGTACAGCAATTAGGTAAAAATCATAACATAAATCATTTTCCATTATATTATTATCATAGAACTCGTTATTATATACAGTAAAATGAAATTTTGTACCTGCTTTATAGCTGCTCATTACAATTCCCAGTAAACATTTTTATCTCACGCCTTTTAAAATAGAAGTGCGCATTAGATTTGATGCTGAATTAGATTCAATGGCTCACTAGATTTGAGTGAATATGGGTAGAAGATTACTGGTACCTTTTCCCCAGTTAATAGGGACTCTTGATGTGAGGTGATGGGATATCCATGGAGAGGAGTAACTCTCATTTAATCTGAAAAATATTCAAGAGAGATGCTTGTTTGCTTCCGAACATGCGCATTGGGCCAAGAGCACCCTGAGTGCATGCCTGGAATTCTGGCCAGGCGCATTGAACACCAGCCCACGCTCTGTTCCTCTTCGGATCAGGGTCCTCCTCTTGAGCAAAGTGCACTTGTGCCCAGTGTGCATGCCCAGAACTCCGATATTCAGTAATAATATCTATGGAGAAGGCTATGCACCTTGATACATTGATTATGGTTATTTTATATCCAGAAAGCAACAGATGCACTTAGGGCGCAATCCAGAGTAACTATGGGGAGTCCTTGCTCCGAAGTAAGAACAAGTTATTTATTTATTTATTTATTTATTTATTTATTTATTTATTTATTTATTTATTTAACCAATTTGTATCCCGCCTTTCTTCCCCCACAAGGGGGAACTCAAGGCGGCCAAACAACAATTAAAAAACGATAAAACACCACTAAAATTAGATACGGTAATAAACAGAGATTAAAACACATTAAAATACAATTAGAGTAAAGCTAAAATATAGACTTAAAACAATAAAAAAATGATAAAAACAAAAGCCCCCCCAACCTCTGCCCCCATTAAAAAGCTTTTTTAAAATAAAAGGTTTTAAGGCTCCGCCTGAAGCTCTGTATTGAGGGATTGCTGTGGATTGCAATATGAATTTCCCATAGGTTTTCACTAGGTGGTGCAGTAAATGGTTAAGACACCGTGCCTGTTAACCAGCAGGCCAGGGTTCGAGAACCTGGTCCGCCCCACAAGACAGGGTGAGCTCCTGTCCTTAGCCCAGCTCTGCGACACAGCTGAATCCAATCGTATTGGCTCTGCCTTTCCTTTGGACTAATTCAGTGGTGTGGAGAGGGGGGATTTGCTGCTTGGGTAACAGCCTAGACTCCATAACAATCTAACCCAGGCTTTCGTGCTTGGCATGCAGCGTATGCAGCGCCGAGCACAATACCATAGTCTTTCAAGACTGACGGAGGCCTGCTGCAGTAACTATGGGTGCATATAATGTCTGTTATGTGCTTCCGTAGTTGCTCTGGATTGTAGGGAATGGCTACAATCCAAACCACATTTTCCAGGGAGTAACTACTATTGAACACAATGGTACTGACTTCTAAGTAGACATGCTTAGGATTGCTTAGAATCACAGTTTATATGCAAAATTTGGCACTTTTTCCACTGTGATCTCCTTCTTCTTCTTCTTCTTCTTCTTCTTCTTCTTCTTCTTCTTCTTCTTCTTCTTCTTCTTCTTCTTCTTCTTTTGGCATTTCTGAAGTGACATCCATTGCAATCTGTGGGCGTTTGGAAGCTTTCCTCTGCATGCCAAGTAGATGACTTTGTTTCAGTGAGGATTACAGCCAGATGATAAACGGTGGCTGTAATTAAAGCAAATTGTGGAGATGGTGGGAATGGCAAGGACTGAGATTTTTGTGGGGGGGGGGGCATCATGGATAACTGCCTTGTCTTGAAGTCGTCTGAATGCTGACGGAATATCTAATTTTTTAGAACGAGGACATAAATCTTTATTTTAAAGAACTACTTTCTACCATAATGGGAAGGTACATCTCCTATCATTTCCTTCCTGAACTCTGGAATAACAGCATGAGCCTCTTGAATAATTCATTTGCTCACTCGGAGCAGTAGCCATAGTACTGCTATCGTTTCACCATACCACCAATCTGGATTGGTACCCCATCGTACCACCGATCTACATTTGGGCCCTTTACACCCCTCAAAACGTGTCCCCCTGAAAGGTAAGGCTTTCATTCATCAAAGAGGGGGTGAGATTTGGTGCACTTCATGTCCTTTGCAGAGAGACTGTATTTACTCAAATCTAATGCTCACCTTTTCCAGCCGAATTTAGGGTGCAATCCAGAGTAACTATGGGGAGTCCTTGCTCCGATGTAAGAACAATTTGCTCTGGATTGCAGTATGAATTTCCCATAGGTTTTCACTAGGTGGTGCAGTAACTACGTGTGCACGTAATGCCTCTTACGTGCTCCCGCAGTTACTCTGGATTGTAGGGTTAGTCTCCAAAATCAGGGTGTGCATTAGATTTGATGGTTAATAGGATTTGAGTGAATGTGGTGTTCTGATTATAAGTATAGGGTGTGCATTAGATTCAATAGTGAATTAGATTTGAGTAAGTACAGTACTTGCAAACTGGTCAACTCCATGGTGAAACATCTATAGAACACTGGGAGGGACTGGGTTGTGACATTGCCTAGTGTAAATAGACAGTGATATATTTTCTAAAAGAGGGGTGTCAAACATAAGAACCATAGACTGAATGAAGCCCCCAGAAGCTATTTATCCGGTTCCCATTATAATAGGGCTCTCCCCGCTAGAGAATTGGGCTGTCTTGTCTCGTATATTGAAAATATGGACAAGATTAGCACCTTTTCTGTAATTTGTAACTAATAAGTATTTATTTAGCCCTACAATACAGAGTAACTCCGAGACATTACGTGCACCCGTATTTATGGAACCACCTAGTGAAAACCTATGGGAAATTCATATTGGAATCCAAATTGTTCTTACACCAGAGCAAGGACTCCCCATAGTTACTCTGGATTGTACCCTAAGTTTCTTTTCTGGCTATCATCTGCTTAATGATGTCACTTTCAGCTTAATGATGTCACTTTGTGCTTAATGATGTCACTTCTGGCCATCAGCAGGAACCACGTATAGGGTTGCCATATGTCCTGAAAAACAGGGATAATCCCAATTTGGGGGGATTGTGTTCACATACAGGCAAATGGGACAGAGGGTTCTGTCCTGATTTTGTGGAAGAGAATTATGGAAACCCTAAGAGTAAATGCTAACTTGAGCAATGTGTATGAGATGAGTTTGTCAGTCCTAGAAGGTGGAGCCCAATACTTCTAAACCTTTGTGTGTGTGTTTGTGTGTGTGTGTATTCCAATCTGCCTCCCAAAAAAAAGCATGTCTCTCCAGGATCAATATTGTCATTACCCTTGGGTGTGTACGTGGAGGAACTCACTCAGGCTGTCGTGAAAAGCTATCATCTAGTTCTCTGTAATACTCTACGTGTAAAGAATTTAAAAAAATAAAAGGGGAAGATATTTATAGACCATAAACCCTCTGGTTTCATAAACCATTTTATGCTATTATTTGTCCAAGTCTCCAATATCTCCACCAAGTTCACGGAGAGCTTTAGAAATCTCCCCTTTTGATTTCCTGGCTGTTTGAACAGGGAAATTAATCAGAGAGTAAAATAGCAATTTATTAACATAAAAAGAGCCACTTGGCTCCATGAACCTACTGCTTTCAAAAAAAGAAGTAAAGCAAAATCAAAGGATCACTATTTTCTTAGGGCGCAATCCAGAGTAACTATTCCGGTGTCCTTGCTAACTAACTAGTCCTTGCTCGGTTGTAAGAACAATTTACTCTGGATTGCAATATGAATTTCCCATAGGTTTTCACTAGGTGGTGCAGTAACTATGGGTGCACGTAATGTCTCTTACGTGCTCCCGTAGTTACTCTGGATTGTAAGGTTATTTTCTTTAGCCACGGCACTCTTCCATTTTTTTTGCTTGTCTAATTTAACCAAAGTCGAGCCCTTTTAGAATCTGTATGTTGCTTACTTAAACACTCCTATTAGATCTGGCACAAATATACCAGCTTTTTTGACATTTTGGTGTGTATTCAGTGTGTGTAACTATAGGGTTGCCATAATTCTCTTTCCCAAAAATGGGACAGGACCCTCTGTCCCATTTGCCAGTATGTGAACACAACCCCCCAAAATTGGGATTGTCCCTGTTTTGGGGAAAATATGGCAAGCCTAAGTAAATATGAAATCTGGGGGGTTTGTGAAGTTGTGATCATTTTTATTCAAGCAGTTTACCTCTAATTTTAAATCTTTGGTTGCAATCCTATCAGTGCTTTCCTGGGACTTGCATCTGACTGACCCTACAATCCAGAGTAACTACGGAAGCACATAAGAGACATTACGTGCACCTGTAGTTACTGCACCACCTAGTGAAAACCTAAGGGAAATTCATATTGCAATCCAGAGTAACTTGTTCTTACACCAGAGCAAGGACTTCCCATAGCCACTATGGATTGTGACCTTAGGCTGCAATCCTAAAGACACTCTCCTGGGAGTAAGACCCATTGAACACAATGGGGTTTACTTTTGAGTAGACATGCTTAGAATTATGCTCAAAGGATGTAATCCTAAAGATACTTTTCTGGGCATAAGACCAGGGGTGGGCACTTACCGGTTTGTGCCTACTTTCCCGAACCGGATCTTCCCTTTTCCCTGCCGCTGGCGAACCGGCCAGTGGGCAGGGAAAGGAAAAAGAGGGCAGACCGGTTCACGCCAGCCACCATCTTTTCCCCCCGTTATCTTCTTCTCCTGGAGAAGGCGCACAGGGCGCGCGCCTGAGTCGGCGCACCCGATGTGCACCTCCTCCAGGAGGAGGAGATGAGTGTGTCTCCGCCAACTGGAGGAGATGTACTGTGCACACGCCGGCCTGGGTGCATGCGCAGTACGTCTCCTCCAGCTGGAGGAAACACACTGCGCATGCGCTGACCCCGGGATTGGCCTGGGGTTGGCACGTGCATAGTGTATCTCTTCCAACTGGAGGAGACGCACTGCACATGTGCTGGGGTTGGGGTCCGCCCCTAGTCCTGCCCCTGCCCCAACCTCACCCCCACCCCCAACCCCACCCCCGCTCCCCAACTTCCCCCGCTCCCCAACCGGATCTTGGGGGAGGCTCAGCCCACCACTGCATAAGACCCATTGAAGACTATGGGACTTCTGAGTAGACATGCTTCATATTGCAACCCAAGATCTATTTTGCTCCCCCGCCCTGAAATGGCTCCAAAGTGGTGAGCACCCCCCCCCCAAGACTTGACTGCTCCACCCCCCTAGCTATGCCACTACCTCCACTGGATATAGCAACGCTGTTGATGCCCAGATTTTATTGCTGCCTACTTTCAGGTAACCGTCTTGCAAACTGCTACAGATTTGATTCCCTGCAGAAATTGAGTTGTACAGCGTTTTCTTTGAAAGTCTACATTTTAAGTGACTGTGGGACTCAGAAAAAGCAAACACATCTATCCCCAGTTAGCAGGAGAGAAGCTTGTTTTTGGCATTGCGGCATTTGCCGTCTGTTTTCATTCCTCGGGATGAGATTGTTTAAAAGGGGCTGGTGTGAAGTGGGATTAAAGTTGTTTGTGATACAGCTGGTTTGCCTTTAAATTCATTGTCAGAAGAAAGTGCACAGCACGCTTTAGATCTTGATTCCATCAGACTATGATGGTAACCAGGTAGACTGTTGTCTCTTGCGGCGTGGCTTTCTTTAAATTCTGTACTTTCGGGAAACATGTACAGTGGTGCCTCACATAAAGAGCTTAATTCGTTCCATAGGCCTGCTCTTTAAGTGAAGTGGATTTTTCCATAGGAAATAATGGAAACTCAGACGATTGGTTCCACGACCCTCAAAATATTCATATAAAAATATTAACTGGATGTAAAAATGATGACAAAACACTGGAATTGAATTCAAAACATGCATTCAATGTGCATGATCCTATGAAGTCGAAGGCTGCAGTCCTAAAGACACTTTCCTGGGAGTAAGCCCCATTTAACACAATGGTACTCACTTCTGAGTAGACATGGTTAGGAGGCTGCAATCAAAGACACTTTCCTGGGAAGCTTACCTGGGCTGCTGCTGAAGGTTCAAGGTGGTCAGTGGGGGCACTTGTGGGCAGTTAGCGGCAGCTGCCTCTGGCACCCCCAGGCAACTGCCCCCAAGTTGGGGGCAGTTAAAGGTAGCAGCGCTAGCTGGCAGCCCTTTTAAAGAGCCTCTGTGCAGAGTGTCAGGGCTGCATAGCACACGTGCCCATAGCGTGCTTGGTTGTTAAGTAAAGCAGAACTTATTATGTGAAGCAAGATTTCTTGGAAATTTATTCTTGCTATGTGAAACGCTTGTTATGTGAGACGCTTGTTATGAGAGGTACCACTGTACTTGCCTAGTTTATGTCAATATCCCTTGAGATTAGATGTGGTGTAAATAATGGCACCTTGCTCTGGCAGCCCTGGGAAGCATGGGTTAATACCAGGTAAGGTTGCCATATGTCCCAAAAAACAGGGACAATCCCAATTTCATAGCATTCAAATAAACCACATTGTTCCCAAACTGGTTTATTGGGGAAGTTTTGGCATGAGCAAAAATGGTCAGTTAGTACCTCCATGTTCTAAACAAATTGTCCCCAAAAAGGGGGTCGGGACCCCCTTGGGTTGTCATAACTTCAATCCAGATGGTCATGAAAAGCGCCAACATCTTGGAAGGTAGCACTGGTCACTGCCATCTTCATGAGCCTTTTAGCCAAATGTCAAATCCGAGGGCAGTGTTGGCATCTCCTGTCCGCTCTCTAACTCCCTCAATAGACCAGCTGTTGTAGGGCCGCGATCGTCCCAATTATTACAGTGTTCTCGAGCGGCTGCTGACACCAATTCTCTTTCATCCCAAAAGGCCAACGTAACCTTGGCTCGAATCAACACTTGTATATGAAGGATCTATTTCATGCCAGAGCAAGCAGGTGAGGCCATAACGGCTAGCTTTGTGGGATCTGGACAAGGGCCACTGGGATTAGCACTAAGCTAATGGAGAACATTATTGCAAAACGGCTGTCCATCTTCTGTTGGAATGCATCCCTCCTTCTCATTTTTGGAGTGTGTGGATTCAGGATTTAGGGGTGAAGTTATGCCATGTATAGGGTTGCCATACGTCCCAGAAAATCAAGACAGTCCCTGTTTTGGGGGATTGAGTTCATACACTGCCAAGTTAGACGGGGTCCTGTCCCAGTTTTGTGGAAGAGAATAATGGCAACCCTACCCTTAGGGGCAGTGCTTATGGACAAAAGATTCTTGGTTCAATATCTGGCATCACCCAAGTACAGCTGGGAAAAACCTACTGAGACATGCCCCCAAATCCAGAGTAACTACAGGAGCACATAAGAGACTTTATGTGCACCCGTAGTTACTGCACCACCTAGTGAAAACCTATGGGAAATTCGTATTGCAATCCAGAGTAAGTTGTTCTTACACCACAGCAAGGACTCCCTGTAGTTATTCTGGATTTTGCCCTAAAAGCTGTACTGGTCATTGTAGACAAAGCTAATCCAGTAGGACACCAGTTTGAACCAGTATAAGACAGTCATGTGTTGCACTTGGGGAATTTGAGTTGAATATAGTCACCTATATCTAGGATTGTGATAATTCTCTTCCAAAAATTTGGGATGGGACTTTCTGTTCCATTTGCCAGTATGTGAACACAATCCCCCAAAATTGGGTTTTTCCCAGTTTTTTTGGGACATATGGCAATCCTCCTTGTTGTGGTTAATGGATGAGTGTTAGGGATCAGGTTGAACATAAGAAGAGTGTCCAGTGGGTCAGACCAAAGGCCTATCTGGTTCAGCTTCCTGCATCACACAGTGGTTACCAGATGCTTCGGGGAGCATATATGGAACCTACATATTTAGTGACATTTAGGCTTTCCTGGGAACACTTTCCTGGGAACAAGATCCATTGAACATAAGGGGGATTACTTTTGAGCAGCCGTGGTTAGGATTGTGCTCTCAGGCTACAATCCAGAGTAGTTATGGGTCAGCTTACGTTGACGTAGTTACAGGGCCACCTATGGAAATGTATCAAGCAATTCAGAGTAAGTGCCACTTACGTCGACGTAACAGGTCCCGTAACTACTCTGGATTATAATCATTGGCTACAATCCAGAGTAACTATGGGAGCACATAAAAGACGTTATGTGCACCCATAGTTACTGCACCACCTAGTGAAAACCTTTGGGAAATTCATATTGGAATCCAGAGTAAATTGTTCTTACTCCAGAGCAAGGACTCCCCATAGTTACTCTGGATTGCGCCCTGAGTGATATAAAGCATTGAATCATTAGTGACATTTTACCATCTCATTTTCACAACCCCTAGTAAGGCAATTTTGTTATTGCACCCTTCGACCAGCACATACAGAGATACCACAACAAACATACTGTCTGTGTCTACTTGCATGAATATTAAATGTAGATAGAGTATAAATAGGATTAATAAAAAAATCCTGATTGTTGACATTAAAATTATCATTACACAACAGTAGGTATAAATTTACATATTAAAAATTAGAAAAGAAGATATTAAAATTGCAACCCAGAATTAAGATGACATACCCCCAAATCCAGAATAACTACAGGAGCATGTAAGACACTTTACGTACACCCGTAGTTACTGCATGACCTAGTGAAAACCTATGGGAAATTCATATTGGAATCCAGAATAAGTTGTTCTTACACCAGAGCAAGGATTCCCTGTAGTTACTCTGGATTGTGCCCATAGTATTCAAACGTGTCCTTCTCCGAATCGTAAACACAATTCCTAGTATAGTTATGTGTGGGTACATAAGTATGGGAACTGTTTCCCTTATTGTGAAGGGCGCAATCTAAAGTAACTATAGGGAGTCCTTGCTCCGATGTAAGAACAATTTACTCTGGCTTGCTATATGAATTTCCTATAGGTTTTCACGAAGTGGTGCTGTAACTACGTAGACGTAAATGTCTCTTACATGCTCCGGTAGTTACTCTTTATTGTATGGTAAGAGATTTCCCTGGAGCACTTCAATAAAGCCCAACGTTGCTGACATGAACTGTGGATCTAGATGGCTGAAGTCCCCTTTCTTCTTCTGCGCCGGTGTTTGCGAACGTCTGGATCTGAGTCGAACGAAAAAGAGCCCTTCTCACCTTCGCCTTGCTCTAATAACAAGAAATCTTCTGCAAACAATGTAGCTGAGAACCTCAAGGTTGACCTGCCATGTCTCCAAATTGATCGCTCGCTCGGGCTCAGCAGGGGGGAAGGGGCTTCTTTACCGACAGCAAACGGGAATGATTTTGCCAGCGCTCGACAGAATAATGTGGGCAGATGTTTTGTTTAACCTGGTGCTGAGTGTTTTCCTTGGCACCCTGCAGGACTGTGGCGCAAGGAGAGGCCCTGCGGCTGAGAGCGGGTTTGCTGTACAGATAGAACATATTTCCACTGCGGAGGCAACCAGGCTGGTGCTCCCCAAAGTGGGGGAACCATCAGATGTCCATGCATTGAAACACATGTCGTGCAGAATTCTGATGCTTTTTAAACTTCAGTTCCATATACTGGGTGCCACCATAGGTGCCACCATAAAAGTCACTCTCATGTATGTCTTTCCTGACCAGTCTCTGGCTTCATCTCCAGGTTGGAATCCATCTTAAGTGGATTCATCTGAAGTGGAATCCAGAAGTCAAGAGGTCTGTTCTGTATGTCTATCTGTCTATCTGTGCATCTGTCCATCCATCTATCATCCATCTATCTCATCTGTCCATCGACAGTATTTATATGCCACCTTTCAATGAAAAAGTTCACTAAGCAGTTTAGAAAGAAAATGAAAAATAATTAATAGCTAATTAATAGCTAATGGGTCCCTGTCCCAAAAGGGCTCCATCTAAAATACAAAAAAGAACACCTCCACTAAAGAAGGAGCACTCTCTTGAAAGAGTACCTCTTCCCCAGTTAGCAGGGATCTATCTATCTATCTATCTATCTATCTATCTATCTATCTATCTATCTATCTATCTATCTATCTATCTATCATCTTAAATGCAACAACTTAGAGTACAATCCTATCCATGTCTACTGAGAAGTAATTCGCATCATAGTCAGTGGAACTGTAGGCTGCAATCCTAAAGACACTATCCTGGGACTAAGACCCATTGAACTCAATGGGGTTTATTTTTGCGTAGACGTGGTTAGGATTGTGCTCTTACTCTCAGGAAAGTGTGGATAGGATTGCAGTCTAACTCTACAATCCAGAGTAACTACAGGAGCACATAACAGACATTGCACACACCCGTAGTTACTGCACCACCTAGTGAAAACACATGGGAAATTCATATTGTTATCCAGAGTAAATTGTTCTTACACCGGAGCAAAGACTCCCTGTAGTTACTCTGGATTGTGCCCTAAGACAGCAAACATTTTTGGGAGTAAACCCAAATGGGTCTTACTCAGTAATGGGTCTTACTTAGTGGTGGGATTCAAATAAATTAACAACAGGTTTTATGTCCTAATAACCTAAATTAACAACAGGTTCTATGTCCCATTAGTAACCCACCAGGTGCTCATCAGCAAAGGGTTCTATAGAACCTGTGAGAACCCCCTGAAGCCCACCACTGGTCTTACTTCTGAGTAGAGAGGGATAGGATCTGAGTAGACAGGGATAGGATCGCATTTGTTGCATTTAAATGTTGCATCGACTTAAACGCAAGGTCTTCTTTATGCTTTTGGGTTTACAAACACAGCACTCACCATGCATCTGGTCTGGTCCCTTAGGGTACTGCATCAGCCCCACGACATTGATAACTGCTATTAAATTCTCAGTGTTGCTAATTATGTATACAACACCACAAAGCAGTTAACACTTTTAGTGTCTATCGCAAGTTGGTACCCGAGGGTTTATTCCCTCTCTGGAGAGGCCCAGGAAACTAGAAAGGGCCAGCTGAGATTGGCTAAATTAACAAGATGTTGTTCGGGAAGCTCCCATTACTGAAGAATAACAGATCTTGTTTCCCGATCAAAGGGTTGCGTCTACGGAGAGCCAGTGTCAGGATTTGCTTTAAAAGAAAAATAAATAAAATAAACCAGTGTGTAGTTTTTTTTTTCCTCTTTAACTCTCCAATCTCTGAAGAATACAGGCCAAGAATAAATGTACTATTAATAATAGTAGTCGTAAAAATAAATAGATTCTACATCACGTGATGTTCTATTCTCGTGGCCCACCTGCAAGTGTAACTAATTATCAGTCATCTTCATTAATTGCATTGATCAGGATCATAAAATGGTTTTCAAATTGCTGAACATGATCAGCAGAAATAAAATGGTTTTGCTTTAATCCCTTAATGGCAGATCTTTTTAAAATGATTAATCAGACAAAAATATGTGTACACAGTCTATATTTTCATGAAAGTCCCAGGCAATTAGATAAAAGTTGATGAGGACAGAAGTTGTGTTTCAGTTAGTAGCTCATTAAGCAATAAGATGTACCATATGTAATAGAAAGGGGTGAGTGAGGTGTTGCATGGCCTCTGTGAAATAATTGTGTATTTTCAGAATTTAGATCACAATAGGTCCTGAAGATAATATTATTATTTATTATTCTACCCTATATATATATATATATATATATATATATATATATATATATATATATATATATATATATATATATATATGTATATGTATATGTATATGTATATGTATATGTATATATCCTAATCTACCATATTCTACCCTATATATTCAGCCAAATGTAAGCCAACCAATAAACCATATCTATCAACTACCATCAACATCTACCATCTTGTATCAAGCTCAGCTTATTGCTCCTTGAAGCTTGTTGCCCAGTGCAATTGCTACCCTCTGCATCTCCTGGCTATACTACTGATTCCTTTTTTTGCATTACAATTAATATAAATGTAAATAAAAATTCTCATAATTTCATATATACTTTATGAAGATTTAAATGTTTCTTGAATATTGCAACTCTCAAACACCTGCCTGCCTGCCTGTCTGTCTGTCTGTCAACTGCTACTTAAAAATAATCTGAGATTAGGGAGCATCCCCCAATATACAGCCCTCTCTTCCCTCCCAAAAACCTGAAGAAGGCACATCGTCCTCTAAACAGTCTCAAAAATACTGAGATGGACTCAAGCTCACCTTCCTTTTAATCCATCAGATCTAGGCTCCACCCTTTAATGCATCCAATATTGCTTAGCTCCGCCTTTCATGCGCCAGATTCTATCGCATGTGTGGCATGATTTTTCAGCCCTTCCCAGAAAGATAGTATTTTGGAAGTCAAAAGGTTGCTACCCAGATTATGCAGAATAACCTCCAGCTCCATGTGCATCGACCCCCCCATGCGCATCATGTCCCATGTGCATCGACCCCCCATGCGCATCAACCCCTTGAACAAAAGATGCTTTTGAATTTATGGAGAAATAAATTGCCCATCCTTTTGCTAATCAGAACTCCAAAGGATGGCTTTGACCATTGATTTTGTGTCGTTTCCTCGGCCGGGTTAAATCTTTTCCTAAAAGACTCGGGGAAAAAATTGCCATTAAGTAATAATTTTCTTTATTTTTTGTGGATGGATGTGGTTAGGCTTGGGCAGCAGATTGCTGAAAGCGAAACTATTGCAGCAGTTAGAAGATTTGCATGACGCATGAACAGCATGGTGTTTATGAGAACTACCCATCTTATCTTGAGCATGCAGCTGCTCTCAGGCTTGCTATATTTACTGAAGGCCTGTCCAGGTGGCAGCTTCTCCCAGAAAGGGTTTAGTCAACCGAAATTAGGAGGGGACAAAAAAAAATTCCAACTTGAGTGTGAATTTTCTAGGAGAATCTGTGCCAATCAGCCTGGCTAGTTCATTGAGTGCCAATTTGGCGTAAGAGAGATTGGCATAGACCTTTGGCTTGGGTTTGACTGATGCCCAAACGTCCATAATGTTTCCACTGAAAAAAAGTTTCCGTCTGGAAGCTTTCTGAAGATCTGTCTGCATTACAAACTAATGAGTCCCAAACTCTTGAGCAAGATCTTGTTCCAGACCTTGATCAAGAAGGTCCTCTGCCAGCTCTCAAATGTATTGGGATCAGTGGAAGTTGGTGTATCCCCAAAACTACCAACTTGTACACCCTTTGTCTCTACAGACCTGTAGAATCTGGTCCACCAGCATCATCTTAACATGTCCTTAACATGTCTCTCAAGTGTCATTCCATGGTTGGACACCTCAATGGCTGCTATAGCATACTATCTACATGTTGGACATCCACCCTACTTCACCAGAAATCTGGTGAGGAATTTGGACATTGTTTTAGGATGATGAGAACAGGACAGTGTCACAGTTGTTGGGAATCCAAGTGTTGGGAATCCAACCAGGAAGCTCATGATCTCTGTGGGACTTTCTCAAATTCATTCATTCATTCATTCATTCATTCATTCATTCATTCATTACTTGGCACCCATCAGTCTTGAAAGACTATGGCTTATTTATTTATTTATTTATTTATTTATTTATTTATTTATTTATTTATATCCTGCCTTTTCCCTGCTAACAAGTGAGAGACCATCAATAATGCGTGCTCACTCTCAGAGGCCTCTTACCCTACTATCCAGAGTAACTACGGGAAGACGTAAGAGGCGCTTACTCTGGATTGCTCTATGCCTTTCCCATGGGTTTCCCATAGGTGGCACTGTAACTATGTTGGTGTAAAAGGTCCTGTAGTTACTCTGGATTGTAGCCTTAAGCTACAAAGCAAAGAAGGAATTGGTACAGGATTCACTCATATAGTCAGGGAATATAAAGTTTCTGGATTACTCTGCCCAACTATAAGGCCTTCTGTCTTTCTCTGGTCAACAGATTGCATTGACTTCTGCTATCAACAAGTCCTGGTCCACCCATAAGAGCAGTTGCCACAGGCAGTGGGTTGGTATGTGGCACCAACCTCTAGCCCATTGCTCAGCTCCTCCGTTTCTCTCCTTGGTCTTTGGATTTGAAATGGAAGAAGCAACTGGAGCAAGAAACTCCAGAAAATGTAGAGGTCATTTAAACATACAGGAACATATAGAGTACGCATATAGAGGTTATTATGGTCATGGCACCTTGTGATCACGCAGTCCTGTTGTGATGATGCCACTGCCTGGCACTTGGGTGCCACTGTCTTGCTTGAACTATGTCACTGTCACAATGTCTCTGGATATGATACAGTATGGTGGCATTGAGAAGAGCTGATAAGTCAGTGGCCTCCAGGGATATCCCACATGCCCTTGTGCATTCACCCCTTCAGTGCCATGGCACACTTTTGGGGAACCGCTATTCTAGCCCATTATTCTCCCTCTTCATTCTGTTCTCTTGTCTCTCCTTTTTGAGTTCTGGAAGAGGCAGTCATGGTGGCTGATGCTCATGGCTGCTTGGCATGGTGGCAATGGATTTGTATTACCATATGAGGCCCCAGTAGGACTTGGTCTCCAGGATCCTGGCTCAAAAAATATTTTTAATTTTATGGTGGCCAAACCTAGCCTCGTCTTGACCCAAAGGTCAGGAAATGCTGAGCTTGGAGTCCTTTGGGGACTTCTCAAAGCAACAGTTCCCAAGATTGTTTTGGAGAATGCAATGACAGTTAAATACCATTAAAGCTGTCATGTCCATTTTACAGTATGGAGAACGAGGAGTCCGTTATTAGCTAAATTACTGCTAAGAGCTATGGAGGCGAAGGGCCTTTAAACTGAGAGCAGAAGGCACGCTTTGAAACTCGGATAAGTTTTGAAAATACTCTCCAGAACTGCTACTTAAGAGGATTTGGCATTTATACTGTCATGCTGTCTGTTTTTGCATTTAATGACAAGCCATTAATTAAAACAACTAGAGTCTTAATTATAATAATCCTTTGCTATCATCCCAAATACAGTGGTGTTTGCATCGTGTGCCCTTCACTAGTCTCAGAAGGAGCAATGGTTGTGAATCGAAGGAACAAGTTAAGTTGGTCTGATGAAGCTTCATGAAGATGGTTGTGATCACCTCTGCCATGATTTATATGATATTGGCTTAGGAAGCCCATAGATTTGGCCCCCTGGGCTTCGTGTGGGACGAGCCTGATTTATATGATCCCGTCTCAAATTATCTCAAGGGGGGGGGGAAGGTGTATTGTGAGCAGCCTCACAGCATCTCATATGTATTTGTAAAATGTACTCAACTAAAGGTTACAAAAGAGGATGAGGAAGACATGGGTATGGCTGTAATGGCCACTAGGTTAGATGGAACCTCCAAGTTCATGCCACTGACTCCTGTTTCTTAGGAAGTAGTAGTGAAATCAGAGTGTTGCATTCTGTGTGGTGGGCTTCCTACAAACATCTTCTTGGTCTTTCTAGAAAGCAGGACATTGAATTAGATCAGGGGTCTCCAAACACTGGCTATGGGGCTGGATGTGACCCTTGGAGAACCTCCATCCAGCCTTCAGCAGTTAGGGTGGCTGCACACACCAAATCTCTCTGTGCATGAACAGTGGTTATAAACTGGTTTGAAGAACACCCCCTGTTTGTCTGTGTGTTTGAACTGATTGAACTGATTGAAATTAATTAATTATGAACTGATTGAAATTAATTAATTAATTAACTCACTCACTCACAACTCCCATCACTTGCTTACTTACTTGTTTGCTTACTTGCTTGCTTACTTACTTAATTCTTTAATTATTTATTTAATTATTTATTTAATTATTTAATTATGGACATTCTTTAGCTTCATTAGATATTTGTTTGTTTGTTTGTTTGAAATGGAAATACATTTCTTTTTATCTTCCAACCCTCAACACAGTATCCGAAAGATGAGGTGTTGTGATGACCTCTTTAGGAAATCCTGCCTTTGACTAACCCAGTATTTAAACTAACCCTTAAACTAACTTACGATGTGCTAAAAGTTCACATCAGTTGAAGTTCCAGGACTTCAGTTGTGATTCTCTATAATGAGTACAGGTACTGTAAGGAAATGTACTCATAGCATTCCTATGTATTGTTCTCATAGGATTCCTAGATTTTTGTTTTCAAGGTTTGGAGCATATAAAAAGGAGGAATTAAAAAAATGCATGGACGGAGGAGTAAAAAAAGGCTTCAATATTACAGTACTGGTAGCGCATTGATTTTTTGATGAGGCTGAAGAACCCCAGGTATTTTGATCTGGGGGGAGAAGCAGTCAGCCTTGATGGATGTTTTGTGCTGACTTTGTAACAATGAACCTTTTGTCAAGCTGTCCCACATGGTCTCCACCGAAGCTCCGTCTAAGTCCTAATTATTGGCCCATAAGAGCGGAGGAGAGCCTGGCTAGACAGATGGAAAGAGCCTTTTTAAGAAGGGCTCAGGGAAAAAAAGGGCATTGCTACTCCTTGTCTGGCCTAAATACACTAATCTGATGTTATTATTAGCGATAAGGAGCTGCGGCACGGATAAAATCTCATTCCCTGCAAATGCCATTTAAATAGGACTCTCATCTATCTATCTATCTATCTATCTATCTATCTATCTATCTATCTATCTATCTATCTATCTATCTATCTATCTATCTATCTATCTATATCTATCTATATCTATATATATCTATATCTATATCTATATCTATATCTATATATCTATATATCTATATATCTATATATATAGATATATATAAAAAGCAGGCTTCCGTCAGTCTTGGAAGACTATGGTATCGTGCTTGGCGCTGCATAAGCTGCATGCAAAACACAAAAGCCTGGGTTGGATTGTTATGGAAGATATGCTGTTACCCAAGCAGCAAATCCCCCCTCTCCACGCCACTGAATTAGTCCAATGGAAAGGCAGAGCCAATACGATTGGATCCAGCTGGCGTTGCAGAGCTGGGCTAAGGACAGGAGCTCACCCTGCCTTGTGGGGCCGACCCGGGTCTCGAACCCTGGCCTGCTTTTTAACAAGCACAGGTCTTAGCCACTTGCGCCACCCGCAACCCATATTCCTCTCTCTCTCTATATATATATATTCTTCTCCACTCAAGTTGACAAGCTATAGTCAAATAGCTGAGCACTTTATTTGTAAATGCAGGATACGAAAGAAAAAAGAAAACATGGAACTCAGCAAGTTCTTAAAATGTCAGCTTTTTGGTATTGATTAATCATTCAAATCAGTGGCAGCTGTTTCTCTATTAGCCGCATAGCAAAGTTTTGTCAATGATTCATTTTTCCTTGCAGGGTGGAGAGAAACTCGGTTGGAGACAATGTTCTCCTTGGTACCTCCTGGAATGCGCATAATAAAATTTATTTTATTTATCATAGCAATGAATGTCCTGCCTTTTCAGCACACCTGCATCCAAGGTGATTAGCGCTGGACCATAGATGGACGAAAATGCAAACCCCATTAAAAAAAAATAAAAGAGAACACGCGGAGAAACTGAGCCGGCAGATAAACCAGCCGGAAAAATAATCGTTAAAGCATCTTAAATGACCATAGTTATTATATAGAACAGTGGTTCTCAAAACTTTTTACTACCAGATATAAAGAGAATCTATTGGGACTCACTGGAAAGGATGTCATTAACTTGGAAGGGATGACATGCTGGAAGTAACATCAATTTAGGCCTCAAATAGCTGCCTTGAGTCGGCCCACCAAGAAAAGATGGGTTAGAAATCCTGTAAATGAATAAATAAATATAAGACAAGATAGGCCACTCAAGTGACCAGATCCTATACTCAAAATGTAGGACACGGTCATCCAAAAGTCTGTTGAGATTTTCAATTGAAAATCTGGACTTTTTAAAAAATATATAGGGTAAAATGTAGGATGTCCTACATTTTTTAAAAAATCAGGAGTAAGCTCAATTGAATTAATGGGCTTACTCCTGAGTAGGCACCTGGGAATGGGTGCTTTCCTTGGCTGGGGAGGCTGCTGGGGAGGCTCAAGTTATAGTTGGAGGCAGCTGAGACTGAGGTCAGCCGCCGGTCTGGCACTGCAGGCATTCATCTTGAAAAGAATGACTGCGCATGCGCATGCAGTCTTTCCCTGCCTCCCTGCCTAACAGTTGCAATGGAGAGGCTTCTCCATGGGCAGAGTATCCTCTCCTGACCTCGCTGGCACACGCCTCCAATTAGGAAAGGGAAAGTGACCGTGAGGTCAGGAGGGGACACAGAGAAGCCCACGGAGAAGCCTCTCCATTGCAGCCTTTAGGCAGGGAGGCAGGGAAAGGCTGCACAGTCACTTTTTCCCAAGATGGATGTCCGCAGCACCTGCCTGGATGGCATATAGATTCATATGCATGCCCAGCTGTGTCTCGGCAGCGTGACTGTCCATTACCCCCAGGAATTTCATTTTTACCCCATTTGGGGTAATTTATCCCAGTTCCCTGATCTCTGTACTATATGATATATTGCATACTGAGATTTATTTTTAACACCCTTGCACTAGATGATACTAGATGCACTGGCAGTGCGCAGTGAGCCTTATTTTTAACACCCTTGCACTAAATGGTAATACTAGATGCACTCAGTGATACAGTGCACAGTTAGCTTTGGAAAATACCTTTTACACTTAAGCTACAGCCAGCTGCTCCACTCATCTGTTGCAACAATTATTCATATCCGGACAAGAGTAACTCCATTTTCCTTCCTCCCTGCTGTTGGTCTTCAGTGGATTCCTTTGGTTCAGCACTTAACTCGTTTAACTGTCCCGTTTGATCTGAGTTACTCCTCCCATCACTTTTTAAAAAAAATTCTGAATCTGTTCCTAAGAAGGAAGGCTGTCCAGTATGTCAAATGGCCCTCTTATATCCCAGCATGTGTATTGTAGGTCACTGATTTCACATTGATAAAGGGTTGGCAAATGTAGCACAAAGGGAAGAAAACCCTTTCTATATTCATGCCGTAATATTCCATTATGGAAGAAAGTGCTGGAAGTAGAGGCATTTGAGGTCATCGGTCTTCTTCACGGGTGAGTCAGAAAGCAGGAAACTTCCAGCATGAGTTTGGTATTGGAAAGATAGAGGCTGCAATTATAAAGACACTTTCCTGGGAGTAAGACCCATTTAAGATAATGGGGCTTACTTTTGAATAGACATGGGGTGCAATCCAGAGTATCTATGGGGAGTCCTTGCTCCAGTGTAAGATTTGCTCTGGATTGCAATATGAATTTCCCATAGGTTTTCACTCGATGGTGCAGTATCTATAGGTGCACGTAATGCAGTGTTTCTCAAAGTTGGGGTTGCGACCTCTTTGGGGGTCACCTAGAGCTTTCCTGGTGCAGGGGGCCAGGTTAGAATTGCCAGACCTCCGGCTGTAGCTGCGCGTGCATTGGGGCTGACTGACAAATGGGCCCAATCCTATGCATGCCTACTCTGGAATAAATCCCATTATAATCAGGATGGCCTTTACTCCCATGTAAATGTGAATAGGATTGCAGCCTCAGGACCCAATCCTATGCATGCCTACTCTGAAATAAATCCCATTGTGTTCAATGTGTGCATAGAACACACATTTCATTTGTCAGAATGAAAATACATCCTGCATATCGGATACTTACATTACGATTCATAACAGTAGCAAAATTACAGTTATAAAGTCGCAACAAAAATAATTTTATGGTTGGGGGTCCCCACAACATGAGGAACTTATAAAGGGGTCACGGCGTTAGGAAGATTGAGAACCATTGACGTAATGTCACTTACGTTCGCCTGTAGTTACTCTGGATTGTAGGGATGGTTAGGATTGTTCTGTATGAGCCCTTTTGGGACAGGGACCCATCAGCCATTATATTTTTTTAAACCACCTTACGAACATTTTAGTTGAAAAATGGTATATAATTATTGTAGGTAGATAGATTTATTTAGCCCTAAGCACATGCTGCAGTTCCCCTGTCAAACAGGCTGAGGGTTCTATTTTCTGGCTGAGGGTTCTAGTCCTCTGCACCAGAGAAGGCTGAGTTGAAGGTAAAAAGTGAACAGTCTCCATTCACAAATGTCTTTGCAATAGAGAATAGCCAGACTAAGGGGGGCGTCATTGAGAAGAAAGGTGGTAAAAGGGCAGTTGAGGGGGACGTTGGATGAATGAATGAATGGTTGAATGTTGTTGTACATCCTCAAGCGACAGCTGCCGGCTATTATTAGTCTTATATATTGTACAAAGTGAAGGCTTTCATGAGGATTCTGTGACCCCTTTGGCTGGTTTCTGTGGTTCCCCAGTGATCCACGCTCTCAGCTTGAGCATCAGGGCTGAAAGTACAATCATGGTGCAATCCTAACCAATTTAGGACACCACAACTCACCATCTACCCATTCCCACAGTGGTATAGGAAGCTGGCGCATGACGGTGCACTAGCCCCAGGAGTGGCGCAGAAGTGCCTTACAGAATTTTTGCAACATCCCTAGGCCAGCATGGACTTGTGCGGCCAAATCAGGGGTTAGGATTGCACTGCCGGGAGACACTCTTAGTAACATGTCATGAATTGCTGCCATAAATGGTTGTAGTAGTAAGCAGCTTTCATACTTAAACCTGGGTACATTGAAAGAGTGGGATTACCTTATGATGTGGAACAGTCCCTGTGGGAGAAAGAGTGGCACCTGGTAACAGCAGGTGCATCGCTGCGGTGGTGCGACTGGTGTGTTGTGCACCAGGGTGACACTTCTCTCAGGGGTGATGCACTGAGAGACTTTGACACTCCTTCAGTGCGTCACCCCATCGAGGCTGTGCCGCACCAGCCAGAGTGCTCCTCTGAGGGAGGGGCTCTTTATGCCTCCCTCAGAGGAGTGCTCCAATACCACTGCGCATGGGCGAAGTTCTGGACTGAGTGCTCCTCCCTCAGAGGAAAGCTCTGATGCCACTGCGCATGGGTGAAGTTCACCCATGCGCAGTGGCTTCTGTCCTGAATGCTCGCCTGCGGGAGGAGCAACCAGCCCCTCCCTCAGGGGTGCACTCCTACGCCACTCCGCATGGGTGAACTTTGCCCATGCACAGTAGCATCCCGAAATTGTGCATATGCCAAATGCGCACTCCTGCGGGGACGATGTAGGTCCCTGGGGGCAATGCGAGTCCTTGGGGATATTGTGCTTACCCCACCCCTGGGTCCCAGTTCCAATTTTATGAACATTACTTGTCCCGCCTTGAGTCCAATAGAGTTCCGTAACTTTTGCAAGTGGTTAAGACACTGTGCCTGTTAACCAGTAGGCCAGGGTTTGAGACCCGGGTTCCCACAAGACAGGGTGAGCTCCTGTCCTTAGCCCAGCTCTGTGATGCAGCTGGAACCAATCGTATTGGCTCTGCCGTACCATTGGACCTTTTCAGTGGCGTGGAGAGGGGGGATTTGCTGTTTGCTTAACAGCCTATTCTCGATATTAATCTACCCAGGCCTTTGTGCTTTGCATGCAGCGTCGAGCACGATACCATAGTCTTTCAAGACTGATGGATGCCAAAAAAATATAATTTTATGGTGTCCTTCAATCTTGGTGAACATCTGAGCGCTGCAACTGCTGGGTAGAGATTTGGTTTATTTTGTTGGCTGGCCCAAAGCTCTGGCTGCATTTCAGCCTCTAATGAACAATGAGAAACCACATCGAAAAAGGAATTTAGCAGCGTCGCACTGAATCGAGAGTCCTCGTCACCCTGGGTGCCGGCTGTGAAATCGGAAGGCTAATTCTGGACTCAAGATTAAATAAACCTGCGCAGCGCCAAATTGAAACCTGTTGAGAACGTGCATCTTCCTTGACGCTGCGGGGACTTGCACCTGTGTAAATGAAGGGTGAAATTGGGCAGAGCGTCAGCGGGGGTTTGGTCCCGGTGCCTCTCGAGAGGCTTAACTATCCAAAGTGTCAACTCGATTCTGTCAAACGGTTTAAGGTAAAATGTAATCCTGCAGCTCTTGGAGACTCTTGTCGATTATTGTCAAGCGGTGCTCGATGCTAAATATTTACTTTGTAAAGAAGGCTGCTGGCAAGTTGCCAAAAGGAGAATTAAAATCTCTGCCCGTTGCTTGTTTGTTATATGCAGTTGGATGAGGGTTCAATTGGCTTTCAATTTAGGGTTGCCATAATTCTCTTCCACCAAATCAGGACAGGACCCTCTCTCCCATTTGCCAATATGGGAACACAATCCCCCCAAATTGGGAATGTCCTTGTTTTTTGGGACACATGGCAACCCTATTTCAGCTGACGGGATCACTGATGAGTCCGCTCCTATTTTCTCGAGTGATACTTGGGAGAACTTGCCTTTGATTGATGAATACCCTGAACCCCTCCAAGATGGAGGGATAATCAAAGGAGACCTTTTTATACTCTGATGATGGCACATATATAGTGGGGCATCTCCCTTACCAGAAAAGGATCATCACTGGTTACACAGATGTTTTATAATTATATATTTAATATTGATTTTACGTCTATTTTATGGAGAGCCACCATGTTTCTTTGGAGAAAAAGGCAGGATATAAATAAAGTAAGGCCTAGATCCTAAAGTGAAATTTAGCCCCTTGTTCTGGAGAAGTTAAGATGACTTTCCATAAAATAACACTAGAGGGTGACGTAACTGCGTGGACCCGTAACTGCTATGGATTTTGCCCTAAGGCTTCAATCTTAGAGCGCAGTCCTAACCATGTCTACTCAAATGTAATTCCTATTGTGTTCAATGGGTTTTACTCCCAGGAAAGTGCCTTTAGGATTGCAGACTTAACATTCAGTTGAGCCAGCCTAAGCCCCGGCATAAGTCCTGTGCCGACTTGGCGGTGTCACAGAAGTGGTGTAAGGCACTCCTGGGGGAGGGTTAGACCAGTGCACAGACATGTGCTTGCCTTCCTACATTACCACAGGAATGGGAAGACTGATGAGTTGTGCCAGCCTAGGTTAGGATTTCACCCTATGTAAGAAAGTAAGGCTGCAATCCTAAAGACACTTCCCTGTGAGTAAGACCCAGTGAACACAATGGGTCTTACTTTTGAGTAGATATAGTTAGGATTGTGCTCTAAGTAAGAGCACAATCCTAACCATGTCTTGTATTCAGTGGGTCTTACTCCCAGGAAAAAAAGTCTTTAGGATGGCAGCCTAAGGGCGCAATCCAGAGTAACTACGGGGAGTCCTTGCTCTGGTGTAAGAACAATTTACTCTGGATTGCAATATGAATTTCCCATAGCTTTTCACTAGGTGGTGCTGTAACTATGGGTGCACATAATATCTCTTATGTGCTCCCATAGTTACTCTGGATTGTAGGGTAAGTCATGATGTGTATGGTTAACCTTATAGTTTTAGAAATAGGATACCTTAGAATGACAGATGCATACCTGGCAATAGGTTGGAGGTCTCTTGTTGAATCATGGCATTGGTGGCCAACTGATTATAGAGAGCTGGACTAGATGGTCTGAATCAGGGGGGTCTGAATCAGTGGGGTTCTTATTCTTCTCATGTTCTTTTCCCCCTCTCACAACACCAAAACATTCACTAAAACAGACCAGCAGGAGAGATGGAACATACAGAAGGATGATAATAGTGATAATTTACCCAATGAGTAATTAATCTGTGGAACTCCTTGGAACAGGATGTGATGATGGCACTTGACTCCTTCAGAAGAAGATTGAACAGATGGAGGAAAATTCCATTACAGGTTATAAATGTGCTGCAATACTAACCATGCTTTCCTAGAAGTAGGTACTATTGAACAGAATGGGACTTACTTTTGAGTAGACATGCTGAGGATTGCACTGTCAATGACTGAATGCAATCTCCGGGCTTTCGAGGTAGTCTGTCTCTATTTAATGGTGTTTTATTGTTGTTTGGAATGTTGTTAGCCACCTTGGGTTTCCTCTATTGTTAAGGAAGAAAGGTGGGATACAAATCTAAGAAACAAACAAACAAACAAACAAACAAACAAACAAACAAATAAATAAGTGCTGGGTGTAAAAATAAGTGCTGGGTGTAAGTGTATGGCAAATGGATAGAGGCATCTTATTTTATATGCTTCCAGAGGCATCCGTATACCTCTGTGTGATATGGAAGCAAAACTAAAAGTGCCCTTGACCTGATCCAGCCCAAACCTATTTAGGTGCACGTATCTCTTGTCCCTTAAAACAGCAAGTGTGTAGTACTCGTCTATAACTGAAGGGTTATAGAGCTTAATTAAGGCCAAATTTTGCATAGCACGGTATGTGTCACACCAAACATTTGGTGATGACACACAATGTCATCACTGGGCTACGAAATTCTCTATCTTATCAACGAGCATGTGGATGTGCCCATCATGCTCTCGGTTCCCACCTAGATCTGAAGTGCGCAAGAGCTTCAGAATTAACTCTCACTGGTCAGAGGGAGGAAAGATAAATGGCATTTTATTTAAGTTTCTGTGCTGCTGTAAAAAAAATAAACCCCGAGAAAAACAGAAATGGATGCCATACCTGCATAAGGCGACCTGATGGAGCATAGCTGAATTTTAAATTACAGACGCTCCAGGCTCTTACCTGACTTGCCGTGGGCATCGCAGACCCACAAACCATAGCGCGGCACATAGAACTGTCAGTAACAAAAGATTGCTTTGGGAATAACTGAACCCTGTACACTTCATGAAGCTTTGCTGTCTGCTGAACGGAAAGAAAATATTTCCTACTGATTTCTCCCCTGTCCTTTTCCCTTGCTATTCTCTCTCTTTCTCTCCAATCCGTCAAGTTCAAATTAATGCATGGATGGAACTTTCATGGAGGGGGGGGATGATGCTCTGCTAATGTCGTCTGTGCAACCGAAGCTATGAGCCAAAGGAATAGAAATGAGAGGCTCTATTTTTTTCCCCAGCTATGGGCACAATCCAGAGTAATTACAGGAGCACATAAGAGACATTATGTGCACCCGTGGTTGCTGCACCACCTAGTGAAAACCTATGGGAAATTCATATTGCAATCCAGAGTAATTTGTTCTCACTCCAGAGCAAGGACTCCCCATAGTTACTCCGGATTTTGCCCTAACTTCGAAGTCTTGACACTTTGCTCAAATTCTTGAGTCTCAAGCCTATGAGCAAAATTAATTTCATACCTCCAGAGGCCTCCAGAGCCTCAGAACCCCTCTGGACATGACCAGAAAAATTGTGGTTATGTCTGATACAGTGCAATCCTATTCATGTCTACTCAGAAGTATGTTCCATTTAATTCAATGGGGCTTACTTTCAGGAGTCCTTGCTCCGGTATAAGAACAACTTACTCTGGATTCCAATATGAATTTCCCATAGGTTTTCACCAGGTGGTGCAGTAACTACGGGTGCACGTAAAGTCTCTCATGTGCTATTGTTGTTACTCTGGATTTGGGGGTTAGACCCATTAAAAACAATGGGGCATACTTTTGCGTAGACATGGTTAGGCTTGTGCTCGATGTGAGTCTTCAGTTCTCAAGAGCATCTTGTGCACGGATGTGTGCATGCATGTTTGCATAGCATGTTTAAGTCTTCCTTTCTGAATACAAACCGAAAATTATATGTTCAATACATATACAACGACCATTACGTATACATATACAAATTATATGTTCAATACAATACACATTGAAAATTATATGTTCAATAGGATTGCCCTGAATATCTTTAGATTTTGGAAAATCCAAATAGAAGGGCCCTCAGGCCACCTTATATGAAGGGACAGGCTGTTTAAGGTGATTGTGATAGTTAAAAGTTTAAAGCACCCCTTAAAACCACCATCTGGAAGGCTTCCGATTCAAATATCTAGGAAAAAAAGATTTAAAGGGAAAGCAAAAGGAAGGGAAAAAAGAAGACGTATGTTGAACAAAAATGAAACATTTAGATTTTGCCTATCTATCTCTTTTTTCTACTTGTGCCTTTAGGGGGCTGTAGTGGGAATGGAATACATAATATATTGAAAAAGAGCAATATATATTCCACTCCTGACTCAATCCTCCGAGCGTCTCGGTTTCTGAATCATTGTGCCTTTCCCTCACTGGAGAGATAAATGTGCCATTCTTTTCAACCCATTTAAGACCATTATTCCTTGGTATACAAAACGGGCCAATTAAGAGTTCCTTTTGTTGCATTTGTATATTTTTACGTATAGAGGGAGAGTTAAAAATATCGACTGCCGAAAACATGTCAAAATGTTCCTGGAATCCTGAATATGCTATATTTTGCCTTCCCATCTCACTGCAAACGTTGGAAGCGTCATAGCGTAGAAATAGCGGTCTTCGTCTTGGTGCATACAATTGTGTCGGTGTTGACACTATTACCAGGCTGGTACAGTGGCGCTTCACGTAACAAATGCTTCACGTAAAGTATGCTCCACGTAACAAACAAAAATTTATCTAGGAATCTGCTTCATGTAACAAACTGTGCTTCATGTAACAAGCACACTCGTTGGCAGTTCGGGTAGACGTGCTGGCCGGCAGCCCTTTTAAAAAGCGTCAGGGCTGCCTAGCGCGCCTGCCCGCCGTGAAAGCAACACTTCCGCGCTGTTCCTCCTGTGGCCGGGCCTCTGCTGGGCAGAGGGAGAGAAGAGCAGTGGAGAAGAGGAAAGCAGCTCAGGGCTAGCCAGAAGGGAGCAGAGGAGAGAGAGGCTCAGGAGGAAGAGGAGGAGAAAGTGGAGAGACACTTGGAAAGTATCTTGGATTGCAGAAGAAAGTGTGTTTGATTGCAGCCTCCTAACCATGTCTACTCAGAAGTAAGCCCCATTGTGTTAAATGGGGCTTACTCACAGGAAAGTGTCTTTGATTGCAGCCTCCTAAACATGTCTACCAAGAAGTGAGCCCCATTGTGTTCAGTGGGGCTTACTCCCAGGAATGTGCCATTAGGATTGCAGCCTAAGGCTTACTTCTGAGTAGATATGGTTAGGATTGTGCCCTAAGTGGACTTCATAGGATCATGCACGTTGAATGCATGTTTTGAATTCAATTCCAGTATTTTGTCATCATTTTTACATCCAGTTAATATTTTTAATATTAATTAAAATATTATAGTTAATATTTTAGATTGTGAGCCCTTTTGGAAAAGGGCCCCATTAGCTATTAATTAGCTATTATTATTTTTCCATTTCTTTGTAAACCGCTTTGTGAACTTGTTAGTTGAAAAGCGGTATATAAATACTGTAGGTAGGTAGGTAGGTAGATTTTTATATGAATATTTTTTGGTTTCTGGAACCAATCGTCTGAGTTTCCATTATTTCCTATGGGAAAATCCACTTCACGTAAAGAACATTTCATGTAACAAACATGCCTCCGGAACGAATTAAATTGGTTACATGAGGTGCCACTGTATTTTGCTTTAATGATTTTTTTAAACAAGAGTAATAAGTAAAGAGTATGACAACCCTATCCATGAATGCCACAACTGGGAGAACATGTAGGAGAGGTCACTGGGGAGGCCACATCATTTCGGAAAGTGTGCTGTAAGTGGGCTGTGGGTGGCGCATGTGGTTAAGACACTGTGCCTGTTAACCAGCAGGCCAGGGTTCAAGACCCAGGTCGGCTCCACAAGACAGGGTGAGCTCTTAGCCCAGCTCTGCGACACCAGCTGGATCCAATCGTATTGGCTCTGCCTTTCCATTGGACTAATTCAGTGGCGTGGAGAGGGGGGATTTGCTGCTTGGGTAACAGCCTATCCTCCATAACAATCCAACCCAGGCTTTCGTGCTTCGCATGCAGCGTATGCAGCACCAAGCACGATACCATAGTCTTTCAAGACTGACGGAGGCCTGCTATAAGATGGTATGGTGTAACAGTGCACACTTTTGGAACATCTGCTGTAGACACCTTCCTGGGAGTAAATCCCATTGAATTCAATGACACGTATTACTGTACTGGATTGTTGTTTAATACCTTTCCTAACTTTGGCACATCATAAGATGTTCTTCACTATTCAGAAACTCATCTGTCGAGGATAGATGGGTGCGGAGAAAATATCTCCACTTCCACATCATCCGATGTTTGGTTCCTTCATTCCTACAAACATGGATCCTTTCATTAAGACTCCCTTTTATATTGGTGCACATCTTTTGTTTTGACTTTGTTCCTCCATCTCTTTGACAGTCTACAGCAGGAGCGTGAATCTGTCTCATTGGCATTTTTATTTTATTTTTAAAAGCCTGCTTGCTATCGATGTCGTAAGATGAAAGGGTGGAGGGGGAAAAAATGAAATTCACATTGGCAATTTCAGGAATCTCTCCGAGTGATAGAAGCCATTGTTGGCTTAAGTGTTCCTCTGGTATATAAAACGCCAATTGTCTATGCCTTGAAGAGAAAATCAGCATGTTCACACAAAAATGTCAATCCCTAAAACACAATAACATGTAGTTGCTACTTGAGATTCACTATCAAGAGAGATAAGGGATGTTCCACTGAATTATGATATGGGGCTTTACAGCCTTGTTTTGTATTAGATGGTATTAAGTGACATTCCAAGGTGATAAAACCGTGCGCTGAATAATACCTGTTTTCAGTGGGGATGGAACGCGGCACGGCTCACATTATGCGGCTGGTAAAGTCTCCCCGGCTGCGCCACCGTATTTAGCCTCTAATATGAAGATACGCAAAAAAAATGCTTACCATTTTGATGGGTGAAGTATAGCTTGAGCATCATTGGCATCCATCCGTCTCGAAAGACTATGGTATCGTGCTTGACGCTGTATGCGAAGCACGAAGGCCTTGGTAGACTAATATGGAGGTTAGGCTGTTACCCAAATCAGCAGGCAGGTCATAGAAACATGGAGTTTATATAGTTTATATGGAGTTTATATAGTTTAAACATATAAACATGGAGTTTATATAGCAGGCAGGTCATAGAAACATGGAGTTGGAAGGGACCCATAAGGTCATCTAGTCCAACCCTTTGCCTGTAGCAGGATTCGATGGTGCATTAGATTCAAGTAAATCCGGTAGCAACATTCCCCATTACCTTAATCTGAAACACAGCCTTTAAAAATCCATAAGGACCCATAAGGTCATCTAGTCCAACCCTTTGCCTTTAGCAGGATTCGATGGCTCTTTAGTTTCGAGTAAATCCAGTATCAACCTTCTCCATTTCCCAAGTCTAAAACACATCCTTTAAAAATCCATAAGGCCCAATAAGGTCATCTAGTCCAACCCTTTACCTGTAGCAGGATTCAATGGCATATTAGATTTGAGTAAATCAACCTCCTCCATTACCCAAGTCTAAAACACATCCTTTAAAAATGTATAAGAACCCATAAGGTCCTCTAATCCAACCTTTACCTGTAGCAGGATTCAATGGCGCATTAGATTTGAGTAAATCCGGTATCAACCTGCTCCATTACCCAAGTCTAAAACACATCCTTTAAAAATCAGTGAGCTTCCCCCCTTTTCAGCTTCCCCCTTTGTGTGACTTTCTTACTCATTGGGCAGCTTGCGGCTCTATCCAGGGTCTTTCTCTTTCATTTCTAATAAATGAAATCTGGTTTCCCCTTCGGTGACCAAAAGAATGGCACAAACTTGTTAACGACTGCGACGGCACAGCTTCCTCCATTTGTGCCCCTTTCTAAATAAGACAAGCTTCCCTGGTTCACACAGATTAAGATGATTGCCCTTCGGTTCAAGTGACCAATCTTTCCCCATTTTTTCCTCTTGGAAGGCCAACGTACAGCAGAAAGTCTGTCTGCCCCCCTCCACTTTGCTTTCGTACCATCCTGCCGGGTACCCAGCAGGGTTCCATGTGCGCTCGCTGGGCGATCGGTGATAATTAGCTCTGCTGATGTGTTTCATGTGCTTGCTGGGAACGGTGGCACAAAAGAAGAAAGAACTCGAACCTGGCGCATATGAAAGCAAAACCCAGGAACTGGTTGTTTCCATTCGTTCTGAATTTTCTCACCTCTCAGCATGGACAGCATGGATTTTGAGATTGCAGATAAAATTGGTCTCTGGTTGTTCATTTTCACAGGCTCCCCACATCACCTTTTTTTCCAAGTTGTGGTGCTCCAGGCCATCTGTCACAGATATGAGAAGGTAGCATGGCCTTTGGCCCTTGGAACATAAATCTGTAGAACAAAGGGAAAGTTCAGAGAACACAATCCATGCCAAGCCCTGCATTCGACCTGTGGAAGTGATACGGAGTTCATGTCAAGCGCTTACAATTTTTATTGCTTTGATAATCCACTGAGATGGCTTCATAAATGTACAGCAGAATCCTAACCATGTCTACTCAAAAGTAAGCCCCATTATGTTAAATGGGTCTTACTCCCAGGAAAGTGACTTTAGGGTTGCAGCCATAATGATCTTAGTTATTATTATTGGCATCCTTCAGTCTCGAAAGACTATGGTATCGTGCTCTGACTGGAGGTCCTGAAACAACATCTAGTGTGACTGAAGAGGCCAATTGGAGAGTGTCCATCCCTTCCACACTGAGGACAAATAAATTCCGTCCCCTGCCCAGGTCCCAGGTTTCGCTGCTTTCGGGTCTGTCTCTTTGCTTCAGCCTGCCGAACAAGTGTCTCTTCCAGTTGGAGAAGGCCATGCTGGGTCTTTTGCCTCCACGCTGAACGGTCAGAGGTCAAGGTTTCCCAGCTGTTGATGTCCATTCCCAAGGCCTTTAGATCCCTCTTGCAGATGTCCTTGTATCGCAGCTGTGGTCTCCTTCTTGGGCACTTTCCCTGCACTAATTCTCCATATAAGAGATCTTTTGGAATCCGACCATCAGCCATTCTCACGACATGCCCAAGCCAGCGTAGACGCCGCTGTTTCAGAAGTGTGAACATGCTAGAGATTCTAGCACGTTCCAATACTGTGTCATTTGAGACTTTGTCATGCCAGGTGATTCCAAGAATACGTCGGAGACAGCGCATCTTAGTAGTACTTTGATAACAGGTGGACTGTTGTAGTAGTGCTGTATCCTGAGTTTGAGAGGCAGCATTTGGCCTAGGACTCAGAATTTTTTGCCATCACTTCCAATTTTACTCTGGTTTATCATGGACTCCTATGGGTCTACTCAGATTTATTCCTGCTCCTTGGATGTCCTAACTCTGAGGAGCTGTGTGGGGGCATTTCTGTCCTGGAAACAGGCTCTGGATACAGCCTAACTGTACTGTTCTAGGCCATGCAGAACATACCTTCAACATGCCTCTCCTGAACTGCTTAGGCTTGCACAGCTAGGCCAGCCAAGGACCATCTGTCTTGGGCCAGCCTAATCCAGAGTAACTATGGGACCGTGCAAGAGACTTTACATGCACCCGTACTTACTGCACCACCCAGTGAAAACCTATGGGAAATTCATATTGCAGTCCAGAGTAACTTGTTATTACACTGGAGCAAGGACTCCCATAGTTGCTCTGGATTTTGCCCTAAGTTGACTTAAGCTGGCCCAAGCCTTTCTGGTGTAACTGGGCTAGCCCATCTTGGAACTGGGCAAGCCCAGTAATAGATAGGCTAGCCCAAGTGCATTCAGGATTGCAGTCTTAATCTGTATTGCTTTTCCATGGTGCGGCTCCCAGATTCAACATTCAGTGATCCACATGCACCATGATCAAGTGTACATAAGTGTTGCGATGTGCTGGTTTGTGTAAATCAAACCCCTCTGGGATGAATTTAGAGGACCAGTATATTAGGAAACCAAAGGGTGAAATCCAGATTAACTACGGGGAGTCCTTGCTCCGTAGTAAGAACAACTTAACTCTGGATTGCAATATGAATTTCCCATAGGTTTTCACTAAGTGGTGCAGTAACTACTGGTACACGTAATGTCTCTTACATGCTCCCGTAGTTACTCTGGATTGTGCCCATATAATCCATCTTTAAGAAAGCCCTTTTAATATCCAGAAGTATCCTCAACATATGGTGATCCTTATCTCGGTTGATGTTCTGACTTCCGGTTATGGGGAGTTTAAGCCTTCTTTGTTTAATTTATTCTTGGGAAAAATGGAAGGGAAAAAAATCCACCCTTCTGAGCCATTGAAGGCCCTCTTAAGCATTTCCCCCCCTCCTGTATAGGTTAATGTGGCTGAGTTCTGTTTCCTTCTGTGGGTTTCATCCTAATGCGTTTAGCACCTGTGTTTCCACCGGAGAGATTCGTCCGGTATTGACCTTGTGGCTTGACATGGACAGAAATCATGAATTAGAATGTTCAAATCATTAAAATAAGGAAATAGTAGACGCAGAACGTGACTCTGCAAGAGAGCTAGATAATGAAATGCAAATTGCTATAACAGCAGTTAGTTTTTCTCGGCCAGCGTCTCTTCCCCATATTTGAGGAAACAGTGGCATGGTCTTAGATAGTTCACCAGTTGCGCTGGTGGGGCCTCGCTTACTTATCTGTGCATTCAGAACCTATGGATTTTGGTTCAGTGTGGGTTGCAAATCTGAGTTGGAGGGTTCACGTGACTTCCCAGACACATAAAGAAATGCCTTCTGGTTTTGTACGGGAAGCTTTCTGAGACCAAGGAAGGCCACAAACAGCTTTTGCAGGTCCAAGAAGTGTAGGAAAGGAATCTTCAATTATGTCCAGAGGTTGTATTGGACTTGGGTTGCCATATGTCCCGAAAACCAGGGACAATCCCAGTATTGTGTTCATATATTCATGAACACAATCCCAGGATTGTGTTCATATACCGGCAAATGGGAGAGAGGGTCCAGTCCAGTGATGAGCTTCAAAGAAATTAAGAACCGGTTCTCTGTCCATCTGGCAGCCACTTTTAAATGGCTATTTTTAAACTTTATATGTCCTGTCTCTCATTAACAACCGGTCCTATAGCGTAGGTGCGAACCTGCTGCTGCCCACCACTGGTTCAGTCCCAATTTTGTGGAAGAGAATTATGGCAACTATATGTAGGACCCCACCCTTGAATTGCATTATCCATAGTTTTCATTGGAGGGGGTCCAGCAAAGGAACTTCTAATCATGATTAGGATGTTCTGTGAGATCCTCTAACCATGAGTCTGCACCCATGGATACTGGAACCAGCAGATGCTGAACCTGTGAATGAGGAGGGCCCACTGCACACAGGGTGACTATATTTCCACCAGGACATGTCTAATTTTTTATACTTGTGTCCTGGAAAAAATATCTTCATTGTCCTCCTTTTGTAGAATCTTTGTAATTAACAAATTAGATGTAATAAATTATATTTAATATGCATATAATTTAATAGTAACTTACCCTACAACCCAGAGTAACTACGGGAGCACGTAAGAGACTTTACGTGCACCCGTAGTTACTGCATCACCTAGTGAAAACCTATGGGAAATTCATATTGCAATGCAGAGCAAATTGTTCTTATACCGGAGCAAGGACTCCCCGTAGTTACTCAGGATTGCGCTCTTAGAGCACAATCCAAACCATTTCTATTCAGAAGTAAGCCCCATTGTGTTTAAATGGTCTCACTCCCAAGAAAGTATGTTTGGGATTGCAGGATTCCTGTTTAAATTAACCACATAAGAGCAACATATTAGTAGGGTTGCCATAATTCTCTTCCATAAAATCGGGGCAGGACCCTCTGTCCCATTTGCCAGTAAGATTCCAGTAAGCAGCATCTCCCCCATGAGTATCAACTCCCAATGTGCATCAACCCCAATGTGCATCATCTCCCCATGTGCAACACCCCCCATGTGCAACCCCGCCATGCACAGCATCCTCCCCAGTGCAATCCTCCGAACAACATCCTTTGTGCACTGGGCACCGAGCACCAAATTGGCTGGAGGTTGATTAGTATTCCATGTTAAATCATGTTCCTAACTGGTACCTAAACTGGTACCTAACTGGTTTCTAACTGATACCTAAACCAGTTCCTAACTGGTCCCTGTTAATGCTTGGGATGTTCTATTGAAGTGCAATCCCTTTCAAAGCTTCACACTGGTAACAAATGCATCTTTAAGCTTTAGATGTTAGCATTGAAGCGTAGTAAAAAAGTTTAATTTATTTAATTTATTTATATTTCAAGTGTAGTAAATAAAGTTTAATTCATCATAATGAATGAAAACTTGGGGTGGGGAACCAAATATTTCGTTAATTGCTTCAAATCTGTCTGTTTCAATCAGCAGCATTAACTTGATCAACTCATCTTCATCATTAATTTCCAGATGGCACTTTGTGGATTTATTTTAAGAAGGGGCTCTTAATCTTCCAGCCCTGCACATTTATAAGTAAAAGAAACATCAGTGGGTATTGCTTTCTCTTATGGCTGCGGACATGAACAAGCAAGCATTTCACACATGTGGCGTAATGGGTATAGTGTTGAGGGTAAACAAGCTCAAAAGCCTTCGGTTTACAGTGAAATCCATAATATATCATTTTTTGTCCTACTTCAAAGCGGAGATAGGTTTTTAAATATCTATAATTACATTGCAGTTCTATTCCATTTATCCCCAAAGGCCTAGAGGACATTCCCAAAATTGATCTGGATAATTAAATGTCTGGAAATATAGAAGTGTCAATAAAAAAGGAGTTTTACAGAGATAAATGCACTAGAAAGAGTACATTCAGGTGACTAAGATTTCCTGTGTGCGTCTTCCAGAGTGACGGCAATAAATTCAATGGCTGATTTGGACAGTGGTCACATCATGTACAACTAAAACCTATTTATTGCTCTGTCCAGAGAGCAAACCTGTCTTTCCGAGTAGGAGAAGGATCTCTACCTTAAACTCTGGAGAGCATCCATCCCTACAATCCAGAGTAACTACGGGAGCACGTAAGAGACATTACATGCACCACCTAGTGAAAACCTATGGGAAATTCATATTGCAATCCAGAGTAAATTGTTCTTACACTGGAGCAAGGACTCCCCCTAGTTACTCTGGATTGCACCCTTTGTCTGTGTCTGCAGTACTGACCAGATGAACCAAAGATTATGTCCTACAGGGTAAGCATGTATTTGGGGTGCACTGAATCTTGAACTGTTAGACTCCCCTTCATGATCTGCATACCAACTGTTCTCTTCTTCAATGGAGGGGTACTAGAACAGCCAACCTAACTGTGATGCTCTGCTTTTGCAATGTCTATGCTACTAAAGGCAAAATCCAGAGTAACTACGGGGAGTCCTTGCTCCGGTGTAAGAACAACTTACTCTGCATTCCAATATGATTTTCCCTTAGGTTTTCACTAGATGGTGCAGTGACCACGGGTGCATGCAAAGTCTCATACATGCTCCCATAGTTACTCTGGATTTGGGGGTAACACTCAAAATTTGAGACTAGTGAAATACAATAAAAATATTTTAAATTAATATTAGTCTCATGTTAATTACCTCATGTTAATAATAATAATAATAATAATAATAATAATAATAATAATAATAATAATAATAATACATTAGATTTCTCACAGTCACGTTGTTGACTGGTTAATTTTATCCCGACATTGAGTCCATCCCATGGATCTGGAGTGACTGGTGTCCATGAGCGGTGTCACCCAAGAATCATGGGATGGACTCAATGTTTGATATTATAAATATCATCACATGTTGTAACCTATTCCAATTAAAGTTGGTTTTTGTAGTTGCTGGATGTTAATGGCCCCAGTTCTGTTCAGGTGTTTCATTGTTCATTGCTCCTCAAAGTAGTTTGGAATAGCACCATTGGCACCGATTGCTGGTTTACTGTGAAACTCTGTAAGGGCACAATCCAGAGTAACTACGGGGAGTCCTTGCTCCGGTGTAAGAACAACTTACTCTGGATTCCAATATGAATTTCCCATAGGTTCTCACTAGGTGGTGCAGTAACTACAGGTGCACGTAAAGTCTCTTAAGTACTCCCGTAGTTACTCTGGATTTGGGGGTAACTCCTTGATTGACGGCAGGATATTGACATTTAAAACTTTAGCTAGCTAAGCACATTCATAAAGTAAAAGAGTGCCAGGCTGGATCAGGAGGGCCTTGTTGGTTCCTAATTGCTGTTAGGATGACTGCTGCCCAGCTGGCAAAGAGGTGATCGACTGGCAAGATGCACTTTTGCCATTTGAAACCCGGGTCGCCCCGTATTCCGATCAGCGTTTGATTTTCTAACAGATGCTGCAGTGCTAAGTGGAAGCAATTAAGGAAGGCGACAGCAGAGAGAAAGAAATAATTTATTGGGAAGTAATTAATCTAGTCCAGAAGTTTCCGGTATAACCAATGAATTCATTTATATTCAAACTTCCAGGACTGGCTGCTGAGATATTGAGGACCTGAAGATCAATGGAAATCTATTGCCAGCTTCCAAAGGCTCATGTATATTTCGACTTCAATCTATAATTGAGGAGAGATACGCAGAGTAATCCCATTAAGCTGTTAACTTTACCTGTGCTTTTGCCCTCGCAGAGATGTAATGTTAAACAAAGCTTGGGCAAAGTGCCATGTCAGCATGTCGGTGTGTGTGTCCCCTTGAGTAGAGAAAGAGTAACCTATTAGGAAATAGACATGCTTGGTAAAACAGTAGAAGTACTCTAATAAAATGCCTTGTTGTTTGACATGGCTGATTCCTTTGCATGTTACTCAATTAGGGCATGATCCAGCCTAAGTCTAATCTAGCCTAATCCAGTCTTTGTGGTTCATAGACAGGAGATTCGCCCCCAAATCCAGAATAACTACAGGAGCACCTAAGAGACTTTACGTGCACCTGTAGTAACTGCACCACCTAGTGAAAACCCATGAGAAATTCATATTGAAATCCAGAGTAAGTTGTTCTTACCCCGGAGCAAGGACTCCCCATTGTTACTCTGGATGTTGTCCTTGATTGCACAATGAAAGTAGTTCTTCAATTGAAATCAATGGGGCCAAAACAGCTCAATTTTTACTCGCAAGGAAAGTCTATTGATTTAAGTTGCATGTACTGACAGGTGCACAGGTTTGAGAGTCAGTGCGCACCTTGGGTTGCCATATGTCCCGGGCAACACAGACAGTCCTGATTTTTTGGATCGTGCTCACAGAGGGTCTTGTCCTGATTTTGTGGAAGAGAATTATGGCAACCGTAGTGTGAACCTTTAGTGATGGCTCAGTTGAAAGCCAAGAGGTGAAACTTTGTAAGGACATTGGATGCTTTGGACACTGAACGCCTGGGGTAGGGTTGCCATATGTCCCAAAAATCCCGACAGTCCTGATTTTTGGAGATTGTGTTCATATACTGGAAATTGGGACAGAGTGTCCTGTCCCAGATTTGTGGAAGTGAATTATGGCAACCCTAGCCTGGAGAAATATTGCACAGTCGTCCTCCTCCCAAATTTACTAATATGTTGGCATGGCAGCTTCATCGCCCCAATGAATGCTTTGCTTTGAGACTCCATGATTTAGAAAGTCACCCACCTATTTGTAGTTGAACCACTTCACATAGTAATGTCTCAGGTGTCTCAATCAACTCATTCCACCCAGGGTGACCAGATGCCAAACCCAAAATTCCTGAACCCCAAGGCCAAAATTCCTAATCCCAGGCCAAAATTCCTACCCACTGAAAAAAATTGCCAAAAAATGTATGTTTTTGTTTTTGTTTTTCGGTTTTATGACCATAACTTTTGATAGGAAGGAGATATCTCCAAACTGATTTTTGCATTGGATTCTGCTCTTCAGTATGAATCCAGCGACATATGGCATGATGGGGTAACTGTGCACTATCACAAAGTTTCAAAATGAAGCCAAAATGTAGGACAATGATGCCAAAATATAGGATACATGGACAGGAGGCTAAAAATCCGGACAAATCCGGGTTTTTCCGGTCATCTGGTCACCCTGATTCCACCAATGTGGGAAGGCGTAACCCACTAGGTTGTCTCATTGGCCCTCACTAAGGACCAACTAGGCTGACCTTAGACTGCATTTCGACTGCACACTGCGTTAATAAATACAATCACTTTACTTACAATCACTTTACTGTTAGCATGAATTTATCTGGTTGGAGTGGAAGTAGATGTACAGTGGTTCCTCTTTAGCTGTGGATTTGGAACCCATGGATTTGACCCCCTGCAGGTTCTTAACACATGCCTGGAGAACCTACTGATGGTCTCCTGGAGGCAACCAAAAATTCCTTCTCATTGTGGTGCTGGCCTGAGGCCTGGAGAGGTACATCTGGACAGTGGTTTTCAGGCATTTCAGTCCAGGACCTTTTTTCAAATTTAAAAATTTAAATTTGACTGGGGCCCCGTGTCAAACTTACTGGGATGCTCATTCTACTTGAACGTAAGCATGAGGTCCAAATTGCATTATCTGCAGGTTTTGGTATCCACAGGAGATCAGAGATGTTATCCCTGCAAATATGAGGTCTATCCTGCAGATGTGAGATCCAAATTGCAATACCTGGAGGTTTTGGAATCGATAGAAGATCCATGTTATCCCATAGGGTTCCCATGTTATCCCATAGGGTCTCATAGGATCCTGTGTTATCCCATAGGGATCCATGTTATCCCTACAAATATGGGGTCCATCCTGCAAATATGAGGTCCAAATTGCATTACTGCAGGTTTTGGAATCCACAGACAATCCATGATATCCCAAAGGGTCCCATAGGGATCCCATGTTATCCATTAGGGTCCCACATTAACCCATAGAGTCCCATAGGGACAGGGTGACCAGATGTCAAACCCAAAATTCCTGAACCCCAAGGCCAAAATTCCTAATCCCAGGTCAAAATTCCTACCCACTGAAAAATTGCCAAAAATGTATTTTTTTTGTTTTTGTTTTTCGGTTTTTTTACTATAACGTTTGACAGGAAGGAGATATCTCCAAACTGATTTTTGCATTGGATTCTGCTCTTCAGTATGAATCCAACGACATATAGCATGATGGGGTACTGTGCACTATCATGAAGTTTCAAAATGAAGCCAAAATGTAGGACAATGATGCAAAAATGTAGGACACCCGGGCAGGAGGTTAAAAATCCAGACAAATCTGGGTTTTTCCAGTCATCTGGTCATCCTGCATAGGGATCCATATTATCCCTACAAATACGGGGTCCATCCTGCAAATATGAGGTCCAAATTGCATTATCTGCAAGTTTTGGAATCCATAGAAGAACCATTTTATCCCATAGGGTCTTATAGGGATCCCATGTTATCCCTACAAACACGAGGTCCAACCTGCAAATATGAGGTCCAAATTGCATTATCTGCAAGTTTTGGAATCCATAGAAGAACCATTTTATTCCATAGGGTCTAATAGGGATCCCATGTTATCCCATGGGATCCCATATTATCCCATAGGGTCCCATAGGGATCCATGTTATCCCTACAAATACGAGGTCCAGCCTGCAAATATGAGGCCCAAATTGCAAGCATGTGAGCCATGCTGTGGTGGGGCCATCACCCAGCGGCCCTGAGCGCTGCCATCTGGATTTGTGCAATTCGAAAGGGTGGCACCTCGGAGAGCCAGTAAGAGGAGGTTTGTGTGATTTCCCTGCACACTCTCTGATATTCCTACCATGTGGCATATTTGTGTCGTGAGAACGAGTATTGATTAGTTTGAATTATCAAAGAAGAAAATAAAAAAGATTTGAATTTTTGTGTGTGCGCACATGCACGGGGTTGCATTGTATCATCCCTGGGAGTCACGGTGGCAAAAATTCTCTAGAAGGTAGGTGATTGTGTAAATCAGAGTCCAATCACTCTGCAGTTAGAACGGTCCCACTGAGGACATGATCAGTAAATGCTATTGCATAAAGGTAGGAGAACAGAATCTGAACGGAGTCATTAAGACTTATAAACAGGATAATGATCGGGGCGGGAAGGAACAGCCATGCTTTCTTCTGATGTTGCTAAAAATAATACCATGTACAGTGGTGCCTCACAGAAAGAGCTTAATTCGTTCCGGAGGCATGCTCTTTAAGTGAAATGCTCTTTAAGTGAAGCAGATTTTCCCATAGGAAATAATGGAAACTCAGACAATTGGTTCCAGAACCCAGAAAAATATTAACTGGATGTAAAAATGATGACAAAACACTGGAATTGAATTCAAAACATGCATTCAATGTGCGTGATCCTATGAAGTCTACTTAGGCTGCAATCCTAAAGACACTTTCCTGGGAGTAAGCCCCATTTAAAACAATGGGGCTGACTTCTGAGTAGACATGGTTAAGAGGCTGCAAAGACACTTTCCTGGGAGGCTTACCTGGGCCGCTGCTGGAGCTTCCAGGAGCACTTGGGGGACAGTTAGGGGCAGCTGCCTCTAGCACCCCCAGGAAACTGCCCCCTACTTGGCGGCAGTTAGAGGCAGCAGTGCTGCCGGCAGCCCTTTTAAAGAGTCTCCATGCAGAGCATCAGGGCTGCATAGCACGCGTGTCCATAGCACACTTGCTTGTTAAGTGAAGCAGAACTTGTTATGTGAAGTAAGATTTCTTGGAAATTTATACTTGTTATGTGAAACGCTTGTTTTGTGAGGCACTTGTTATGAGAGGTACCACTGTATGTTGGAGGTCGGGCGGGGGGGGAGAAGATCCCTATTCCTAATTATTTCCATTTTAATAAAAGTGCTTGGGAAATGCTTCTGGAAATTCATAATAAAGAATTACGAAAGGCCATTCATCTCGGGGAAGACGACAAATATAAATAACATCCATAAGAGTTTTTTTTTTCTCCTTAATAATAAGTATTCAGGTTCTGTTTGCCCAGCAGTGAAAATTTGACACACACCCCCACCTTGTCAAGTTGCATTTCACATTTTGGAAACTGAAGGATGAAATTGGTTGGGGGGCAGGAATTTATGGCGACTGCAAACCTTGTTCAATTGTATATTTCAAGACAAATCTGTATTTCGGTTGAATCTGAAAATTCAACACAACTAATGAAAACAGAGTTGTTGTGTTGTTGTTTTTTTGTGGGGGGGGGGCTTCATCTTTCTTTCTCTCTGCCCTTAAACTGAAAAAATATTCTAATGTGAACACAGCCCTTCATATATCGGGCCGGAGAGGTTTGCAGAACCCAGCTTTCCAGTTATTGCTTATCATCCTGAACTGGTAAGCTGTAACAAATTTAAGTACACATGTGTGAAATTCATTAGGGAGTCTTGGCACCAGATAAATTACATCCAGGATAAAGGATGTGGATTAGGAGGCTGTGTTAGATAGGTACCCCGCTGTGACTCGGAGGAGCCGCTGAATGCTTTGTGGGGGAGGAAAAAGGATGGAATTTCAGCTCCGACTCTGAATTTTCCTGCTTTGAAAAGATGAACCAAAATGGATTTTTTTTAAAAAAAAATTCTCATTTAAGTTACTTATAATGCTAATGTTTCTCATCCCCCCCAGTTAGTAATGTCAACCCCTGTATTTTGTTAGGATTGAAGTCCCTCTAAGTGAACAACAAAACAAAAACAGGGTGGATTACAGAAGCTGTCTTATAGTAACAAAAATAGAAAACAAAGCAACTGTTTTCTATATAGGGGGAATTGGTAGGAGTTAGTGCTTTGCTTCCATATGACTTTTGGAATATCGGTGATATGGAATAGGGCTACCTATGTACCCCCAAGTGGGCATGTTTTATTCAAGACAGAATAAGAACACAAGAAAAGTCCATCAGGATCAGACCAAAGGCTCATCTACTTTATCATTGTATTTATAGTATTTACAATACTATATAGTATACTATAGTATTTATAGTATTTATTTAGTACAGTATTTATATTCACCACACAGGCATGGAGACTGGGCTCATGGTTGGCCTCCATGGCTAAGGTTTGAGGTACATGTAGACTGGGCTCATCGTTGACTTCCATGACCAAGGTTTGAGGTGGAGGTAGATCTTGGCTTCCTTCTGGACTTGGAGCACAGATCTACCTGCTAGATAGCTGTGGGTGTCCATTCTAGCTCTGCCCTCTTAAAACTTGGCATCCATCAGTCTTGAAAGACTATGGTATTGTGCTCGATGCTGCATGACAAGCATGAAGGCCTGGGTAGATTGATATGGAGGATAGGCTGTTACCCAAGCAGCAAATCCCCCCTCTCCACACCACTGAATTAGTCCAATGGAATGGCAGAGCTGATATGATTGGTTCCAGCTGCGTTGCAGAGCTGGGCTAAGGACAGGAGCTCACCCTGTCTTGTGGGGACCTGGATCTTGAACCCTGGCCTGCTACTTAACAGGCACAGTGTCTTAACCACTTGCACCACCAACAGCTGCTCTTTCTGACAGATAGACCTAGACTCCTGACCAGGTGCAATCTTACCACTGATTCCTCACCCAGTGGTTATTCCCCTGGCACCTGACTTCACTCTCCATCCCGGAGGGCGTCCTTCCCCACTGAAGCCACAGTTTGGGAGTTCATGCACCCATTCCTTCCTTGGATCTGCTCCACTGGTATTAGCGGTAGATGATCTCTAAACCTGTAGTAGTACATCAAGAAGATGTGTAGTAGCCAGTGGGAGACCTTTCTTCTGTAATACAAATGAAACTCTGCTCTGCTGTTTATTTAATTGATCAGATTAATCAATCAAGAACCTGTATAGTGGTGGAGATGCTTAAACTTGGACCAGGAGGTTCTCAATGCCAGAGGTTCTCAAGAATTACAATTCTGAATTAGGGATTAGAATTAAGGATACTGATTCCAAAGCTCATGATAATATTATGGCATGATCCAGGACAATACAGGGGTCCTGTTTGATCCACTAGGATTTCTTTTCACATCCTCCTGTGGATTAAAAAGACAACAATGGAAATATAGGTTCTTCTTGCTCCTCTTTTGCACCTAAAAGGAGAAGGTAGAGCCTCAATATTTGTAAGGGTTTGATTCTGAGACTGAAAAATGGAAAGATTGCTTGCATGACTCTATATTTACAACAGTAGAAAAGCAGTTTTTAAATGTACTTTGCAGTGGCCACTGATGTTGATTCAAATCTGTGTATAAAAAAATCTGTGTATATCAAGGTTGGACCTATATTAGAATTTTGTTCCTGTCCAGAATGGCACTAAGAGAAGATTTTAAGCTTGCACCATCAAAGGTAGTTTAAGATAAAAATTAATCCTTTATTGTCATTGGCTGTAATCTTAAATACACTTTCCTGGGAGTAATACCCATTGAACACAATGGGACTTACTTCTGAGTAGACATGGTTAGGATTGTGCTAAGTGGTTCACATACTTTACATTACACAACGAAACTGAGTGCTGTCCATCCATACTTAAAACACAGACCATTAAAGATCCTTCCTTAAAATGTTTCAGAGGAAGAATAAGAGGGAAGGAAGTTATACCCCCAAATCCAGAGTAACTGTGGGAGCACATAAGAGTCTTTACATGCGCCTGTAGTTACTGCACCACCTAGTGAAAACCTGTGGGAAATTCATATTGGAATCCAGAATAAGTTGTTCTTACTCCGGAGCAAGGACTCCCCGTAGTTACTCTGGATTTTGTCCATAGTTATGCACCTAATTTCAACCCTATCACTAACATTTTAATAAACTGCCTGTAACACCTATAGGTATTTTTTGACTGTACAGTGACGCCTCACGTAAAGAATGCCTCACGTAAAGTATGTTTCACGTAACAAACAAAAATTTCTCTAGGATTCTGCTTCACGTAAAGAACTCATTCGTTGGCAGTTGGGGCAGACGCGCTGGCCGGCAGCCTGTTTAAAAAGCGTCAGGGCTGCCTTGCGCACCTGCCCATAGTGAAAGCAACACTTCCATGCTGTTCCTCCTGTGGCCAGGTGTCCGCTTGGCAGAGGGAGAGAAGAGCAGTGGAGAAGAGGGAAGCAGCTCAGGGCTGGCCAGAAGGGAGCAGGGGAGAGAGAGGCTCAGGATGGAGAGGAGGAGAAAGTGGGGAGACACTTGGAAGGTGTCTTGGATTGCAGCCTCCTAACCATGTCTACCCAGAAGTAAGCCCCATTGTGTTAAATGGGTCTTACTCCCAGGAAAGTGTCTTTAGGACTGCAGCCTAAGTAGACTTCATAAGATCATGTACATTGAATGCATGTTTTGAATTCGATCCCAGTGTTCTGTCATCATTTTTACATCCAGTTCATATTTTTATACAAATATTTTTGGGGTTGTGGAACCAATCGTCTGAGTTTCCATTATTTCCTATGGGAAAATCCGCTTCACGTAAAGAATGTTTCATGTAAAGAACATGCCTCCGGAACGAATTAAATTTGTTACGTGAGGCGCCACTGTACATAGATTTTAATCTCTATTTTATATCAAGTGCGCTGTTGTTCATAGGTTTGTATTAGGCAAATCTTTGATGGATTTAAGAACTTCCATCGAGGAAAAAATGGCCATTTGAGGATTTCTTGTGTAACTGTTGAACATCAAAGATAGAGCCATTTATGTTTCACAGACAAAAGGTAATTGATGTTGAAGTTGAATTGTAGAGATTTACTTAAAAGAGGAAATCACTCTAAAGAAAAAAACCAGAACTGACAAGTAAATGCATTTAGATTAAATATATGTAATGTTTTCACTTAATTAATGTGCTCTGCTGTGATTAATCGGATTCAATTGTCTGTTAAGAGGGGTGTTGTTCAACAATAGAATTGGAGCCAGTAGGAGGAACAGGTTCTTGAAAAGATCTTGGATGTTAGTTAGTTAGTTAGTTAGTTAGTTAGTTAGTTAGTTAGTATGCCAATAAAGTTACTGAAACTGAAACTGAACTAGTTAGGGCTCAATCCAGAGTAACTTGCTCCACAGTAAGAACAAGTTACTCTGGATTGCAATATGAATTTTCTATGGGTTTTCACTAGGTGGTGCAGTGACTACGGGTGCATTTAATGTCTCTTACGTGCTCCTGTAGTTACTCTGGATTGTAGCCTTACCCTACAATCCAGAGTAACTACAGGAGCACATAAGAGACATTACGTGTACCCGTAGTTACTGCACCATCTAATGAAAACCTATGGAAATTCATACTCCAATCCACAGCAAATTGTTCTTACACCGGAGCAAGGACTCCCCATAGTTACTCTGGATTGTGCCCTTAGTTAGTTACTTAGGCTGCAATCGTAAGGACACTTTCCTGGAAGTAAGATTCATTTAACACAGTGGAGCTTACTTTTGAGTAGACGTGGTTCGGATTGTGCTTGTAGAGCACAAACCTAACCATGTCTACTCAAAAGTAAGCCCCATTAAGTTCAATTGGTCTTACTCCAAGGAAAGTGTCTTAAGGATTGCAGCCTAAGTTAGTTAGTTAGTTACTACTCTACAATCCAAAGTAACTACGGGAGCACATAAGAGACATTATGGGCACCCATAATGTACCACCTAGTGAAAACCTATGGGAAATTCATATTGCAATCCAGAGCAAATTGTTCTTACACTGGAGCAAAGACTCCCCGTAGTTACTCTGGATTGTGCCCTTAGTTAGTTACACCACAATCATAACCATGTCAACTCAGAAGTAAGCCCTATTGTGTTCAATGGGTCTTGCTCCTAAGAAAGCATGTTCAGGATTGCTGTGTGTTCAATGGGTCTTACTCCCAGGAAAATGTCTTTGGCATTGCAGCCTTAGGGTGAAATCCAGAGTAACTATGGGGAGTCCTTGCTCCAGAGTAAGAATAAGTTACTCTGGATTGCAATATGAATTTCCCATAGCTTTTCCACTAGGTGGTGCAGTAACTACAGGTGCACATAATGTCTCTTATGTGCTCCCGTAGTTACTCTGGATTGTGCCCTAAGTCAGTTAGTCTGTAATCCTGAAACATACTTAGGCTAGCTATCTAGCACTGGGCTGGCCTAATTCCAAGATAGGCCAGCCTAGCTACACCATAAGGCTTGGACCGGCCTAATTCCACTTAGATGGATGGATGGACAGATGGATGGTTGTGGACCCTGGCCTTCTGCCGAGCATGTTGAGCATGGCTTAAAAAGTGCAGTTAGCCCATTTCAAGAGTCTGTTTCCAGGGCAGACATGTCCCCTCACAACTCCTCTGAACTTAGGCCACCTCATGAGCTGGCATCAAACTGATGCCATATGGATATGCCGGAATAAAAATGGTAGTGATGGCAAAAGAGGACATATCCTGGAAAAGAGGACTTATGGTCCCCTGCATGTCAGAAACGATTTCAAGGTGGCAAATGTTGGAGGATTTGATGCTTATTTTATAGAGGTGGTGCAAGTGGCTAAGATACTGTGCTTGTTAACCAGAAGGCCAGGGTTCGAGACCCGGGTCGGCCCCACAAGACAGGGTGAGCTCCTGTCCTTAGCCCAGCTCTGCGACGCAGCTGGATCCAATCGTGTTGGCTCTGCCTTTCCATCGGACTAATTCAATGGCGTGGAGAGGGGGATTTGCTGCTTGGGTAACAGCCTATCCTCCATAACAATCCAACCCAGGCTTTCGTGCTTCACATGCAGTGCATGCAGCGCCAAGCACGATACCATAGTCTTCCAAGACTGACGGAGGCCTGCTTTTTATCTCTGCATGTTGTTGTCCAGAGTTAGGGTGAAATCCAGAGTAACTACGGGGAGTCCTTGCTCCAGTGTAAGAACAACTTACTCTGCATTCCAATATGAATTTCCCATAGGTTTTCACTAGGTGGTGCAGTAACTACGGGCGCACGTCTCTTATGTGCTCCCATAGTTATCATGATTGTGCCATAAGTCAAGGAGTTCAGCTGCATCTCTTTCTATACTATCTAGAGCTGTTCATAGTCATGAGTTTCCTCCGAGGATCTCTGCATTTGCAATTTTCTGTTATCTGCAGACCAGGATGATTTATCTGTAGATGAGTGAGAGGTGAGTTAGGAAGGCTGGATTCTTCTGGGAATTGTTCATGTTCTTTTGAGCATCTCCAAAACTCTGATTCAGCCGCTGAATATGTAAGCAAATGAGTTTATCTTAGGACAACACACACTTTCAGTTAGAGGATCCAGTTGTGCTTATCTGGTGCTGAACAAACTCTCACCATTGTCACAAAAATCCATGTTTTGCTTTCGGCATTTGTGAAGACGTCTGCTTAGGCTGCAATCCGAATGATGCTTTCCTGGGAGAAAGACCCATTGAAAACAATGTGGCTTACTTTTGAGTAGACATGGTTAAGATTGTACTCTTAGAGCACAATCCTAAGAAATTTAGGCTGGCCTAACTCATTGGGCATATCTTACCGTGATGGTGTGGGAAGGTTAGCGCATTCCTGTGCATTGGCCTAACCACCCAGGAGTGGTACATAACGTGTCTTATGGCACTTTTGTGACACCCCAGATCAGCACAGGACTTATGCTGGGCTTAGGCTGGCCTAAGTGGAGGTTAGGATTTCAGCCTTTCCTGGGAGTAAGACCCATTGAACACAATGGGGTTTACTTTTGAGTAGACATGGTTAGGATTGTGTTGTCAGTTGCTTAAATTACTCCCAGCATTACTCAAACTGCCCTCTTTTGCCTCCAGCAACATCACCATATAGCCAGATCTGATTGGGTATTAATTTCATTTACTGATATATTCTGATGTCTTTGCATCAATCATATTGTTAACTATATGATTCCTCATTTGTTGGTTTATTGACTTGACCAGTGGTTTCAGCACTGGCATCAAAAATGCCTACTGAGCTTCCCGCAGGCTCAGTTTCAGATCTTCCTAGCTGTAAACTGTGATACCTCCGGCTTGGTGGCCTCCTGACGGATCAGCTTTCAGTCTCCCATCCAAAATTTATCATGGTCTGTTCTTACTTAGCACTCTTCTGACCATCCTCTGTTCATGCCACATCAGTGTGCCAGTCCCACCTGCAACTCATGTTCATGCTGGTGCAAGTGATTTGTGCTGCAGTGGCTCAGTGGTTATAACATTGGGGTTTAGAACCAGAATTCTGGTCAGCAGCAATTCAAGACAGTCCCTACAATCCAGAGTAACTACGGGAGCACGTACGAGACATTACATGCACCCATAGTTACTGCAGCACCTAGTGAGAACCTATGGGAAATTCATATTGCAATCCACAGCAAATTGTCCTTACACCGGAGCAAAGACTCCCCGGAGTTACTCTGGATTGCACCCAATGATTGCCATATGACCCAAAAACCAGGAACAATCCCGATTTTGTGGGCTTGTGTTCACATACCAGCAAATGGGGCAGAGGGTCTTGTCCTGATTTTGCGGAAGAAAATTATGGCAACCCTATTCATATCCCAAGTACTACAAGACAGGGTGAACTCCTATCCTTAGCCAATGGATGGCAACCACAGGTGGGCCCAGGCTGGTTCGCACCGGTTCTGCAGAACCGGTTGTTAATTTTGGCCCGTCGCTAGCGATCCGGTTGCTAGCAGCGGGTCAAAAAAAGGGTGAACCGGTTCACCCTTGGGGCCCACTGCTGGTGTCCTGAACAGGACGTGACTGCGCTTTGCGGTCGCATCCTGAAGAGGACGTGACCGCGCTTGCGCCAACCTTGGTGCACGCACTGTACGCCAGGGTTGGGACCGCCCCTCTCCCTGCCTCCAGCCCCGTTCCTGACCCCTGCCCCACCTAATGAGTAGGACACATGGTGAGTAGGACAATGTGCAAGGGGTTAACTTACCTTAACTATATTGCACTGGTAAGGGCAGTTTTATTGATATTAATCTTTACTTTTTATAATACTGTAAAAATGCGCTCAGGACAAAAGATGATAATAATGAAATAGTGTTGTAGGAAAAAATGCTATAGGAATTCCATAGTTCAATGTATAATCTCTGACCCTCACTTTGAACGTTCCTTGTGGCTCTGCTCTGCTTTCTTTCTGTGTGCAAACAAGAAAGTGTACCTAAGGAATTGTCATCCACAGATGGATACGTCGACACCTCCGGTCTTTCTGGGGCTTGTAGGTTCAAACAGAATTGCCTGCATCCTGAGAACTTTAATTGAGTAGATAAAGAGGTCCTTGTAATTATAAAACGGCAGTAGGTATAACAAGAGCTAAATACATAGCTGTGGTTCTAATTAGACAGTGCTTCAAATTAGTAATTGTGGCTTCAGTGAGAAATCTGTGACTTTCTATACCGCAAAAGCCCCGATCACAGCACATCTCATTCCTCATTATATCTCTCAGTTTGAATCTTTCAGTACATCGGCCTGCTGCGCTGAAAAAGCGAACGTTGCCGATATTTGGTTATCTTCCTGGTGCAGAATGGCTGGATGGAGATTAACTTCATTCCCAGCTGAGATGTGAGGCTATTTTGTATGTATGTGTGTATGTGTGTGTGTGTGTGTGTGAGTGAGTGAGTGAGTGAGTGAGTGAGTGAGTAAAAAGGAAGAGGGGAATGGTGTAGAAGAGAAAGATAGGCCAGTTGAGCTAGTGTGCCAGAAAAACAAGGAGCTGTGGCAAAGCACATAAAGGTGTCCACCCCATATCCACAGATCCAGTATCCACAGGTCCAATAATCTGTGGTTCAGCAATCTCATCATGCAAATAAAGCACATACAGGTGTCCACCCCACATCCACGGATCCAGTATCCGCAGGTCCGATAATCCATGGTTCAGATATCCCATCATGCAAATAAAACATGTACAGGTATCGACTCCACAGATCCACTATCCACAGTTCCAATAATTTGTGGTTCAGAAATCCCATTGTGCAAATAAAGCACGTAAAGGTGTCCACTCCATATCCACGGATCCAGTATCCGCATGTCCCATAATCCATGGTTCAGATATCCCATCATGCAGATAAAGCATGTACAGGTATCGACTCCACAGATCCACTATCCACAGGTCCAATAATCTGTGGTTCAGCAATCCCATCATGCAAATAAAGCACACACAGGTATCCACCCCATATCCATGGATCCAGTATCCGCATGTCCCATAATCCATGGTCCAGATATCCCATCATGCAGATAAAGCATGTACAGGTATCCACCCCATATCCACAGACCCAGTATCCACAGTTCCAATAATCCATGGTTCAGAAATCCCATCCTATCAGCCTCAGATTGCAGCCTTCCTGTTGCTGTTTCTGGATCTCAGGAGCTCTGTGTTGACTATAAAATGGAAACATTCATGGAAAATGAGACAGAGGGCTAGAAAAAAACAGGATGAGAACTCATAGATTTCATGTGTTATTTTCAGCTGTCTCTATTGTTAATGTGGGTTTTGAATGCTTCTTGCTTTCATTTTCGAGTCGGCAAATCAACCCAGGAACAGCAACCAGGTGGCTCCAAACTTGCACGAAGGGGGTATGACAGAATATTTTGGTTAGGGTCCTCTTCTATCTATGGTTTCCTTATCTGCATTGGGACGTATGCCCCATGGATACAGGGAGACACCTACATTTTTTTCACGGGTCTCGTTTTAGATTTTCTCGATTCAGATGCTCTTCTGATGTCCTTTGAAGTAGGAAAGTACTACAAGAAGTATCAGAGTCCCTGCTACTGAGCAATAGCAATAGTGTGGCCTGCCTGTGTGCATAAAGAAATATTATATATTCATGATCAAGTGAAGTTTTTATTGAATGCAATCTTTCCGGCAATCATCCTGTATACTCAATTTCCCCACCAGGCAAGGCATTATATTTGGTACAGAGGCCATATTTGGATGCTGCACCCCAGCAATTTCAAGAAAATTCCAATAAATTCTGATTTAATTATCAAACAGGAAGCTCAGATAAATAGAAATTTTGAAACCCAGTTTTCCATCGCTCGTCTCTTCCGAACAAAGCATTGCCAAGACTTGTCGACAAACCATTGAAATAAGAACGCTGATTTACAGCTACAACCGCTGTGTTCCTTTTATTGTGTCTCTTGGATACCTAGAAGGACAGGTTATAATTACATGCATTGATTTGAGTAATTACAGAGCCTGATTTTTATTAATCTTTTTTTTAACCTACTAGAAAATAGTAAATGCGATATTTCTTATTTACTATATAATTATGTTTTGCTAACGATTTATGTCAGGTTAGATTAGAATGGTGGAATTTAATTAAAGGTGCAAAACAGCAATAAAAATGATTTTTTAAAAATTCAAACAATACTCCTGTTAAAGGATTCTGGGTGCATAAATTTATCTTATTAAAATGCCACTTGTATGTACAGGGTAAAGTGGACATATACTGGAATATATTGGGTGGTATATACTGGGTGGACTAGATATACTGGTAGGCACAGGAGAGACTGTCGACTGAAAAACTCAACATTGCACAACAGATAGGTTGTATAGGGTTGTAGTCTTAACATGACCTATATATTGTCCCTTGGGCATCCCTTAAAATATATGGAGCCCAGGTGACCCTAAAGCAGGCTTGTCCAACATGAGGCTCGAGGGCCACATTTGGCTTAGAAAACCCCTAGATGCGGCCCTCAGGGCCCCTTGTTGGACAAGCCTCCCCTAAAGGGTCTCCTTGGATCAGCACAAGCAGCACTGACGTTGTGCTGTCTGATTCCTCTTGCGGTCTGTCTCTCTTCCTCTTGCAGCTCTCCTCTTGCAGCTCTCCAGTTGGCTCCCAGAAAGATGGTTGTAGGGCTACAAATAAAGATGGACATGACATAGGGTTGCCACATGTCCTGATAATCAGGGACAGTCCCAGTTTTGGGGGGATTGTGTTCACATACTAGCAAGCGTGACAGTGGAAGAGAATTATGGCAACCCAATGTCATGATAGCACATGACAACATAGGAGAAAGCATAGGAGGGCTGCAAACACAAAGGAATAAAGGCTGCAATTCTAAGGACACTTTCCTGGGAGTAAGACCCACTGAACACTGGGGGCTTACTTTTGAGTAGACGTGGTTAGGATTGTGTTCTGAGTTATGAGTGCAGTGAGGGAATTAATGAACCATGGACAACTGAAACTGATTCTGCAGACATAGGAGAGAACAACAGTATGAGCACAGTCCTAATCATGTCTACTCAAAAGTAAGCCCCATAGTGTTCAATGGGTCTTACTCCTAGGAAAGTATCTTTAGGATCTATGTCATTATCCTCATTTTTGAGATGGGAAAAACTGAGGCTGAAAAGGAGTGGCTTACCCTGGGGATTTCATTGCAAAAATGAGATTCAAATCAAGGAAGTCCTGCTTTGGCTGCAATCCTAACAACACTTTCCTAGGAGTAAGACTCATTGAACACAATGGGGCTTATTTTGTGTAGACATGGTTAGGATTGTGCTTTTTGTAATTTAGAATCAATTTTATTTATTCCATGTATATTCCACCTTTCTTCCTTTCCTTTCCTTTCTGTCTGTCTAAAGATGTAGGCAACCCTATCTATCTATCTATCTATCTATCTATCTATCTATCTATCTATCTATCTATCTATCTATCTATCTACCTACCTACCTACCTACCTACCTACCTACCTACCTACCACTTTTCAACTAAGGCTGCAATTCTAAAGACACTTTCCTGGGACTAAGCTCCTTTGAACACAATGGGGCTTACTTTTGAATAGATATGGTTAGGATTGTGCTTTTTTGTAATTTAGAATCCATTTATTCAATCATCTTTGAGAAATCCCTGAGGAGTGGAGAAGAGCCTGGACTGGAAGAGGGCGAATGTAGTCCCAAGACTTCTTTAAGAAGGGGAAAAAAGAAGACCCGGGAAATTATAGACCAGTCAGTTTGACTTCAATCCCGGGCAAGATATTAGAGCAAATCATAAAACACACAATTTGTGCACATCTAGACAAGTACTCAGTGATCAAAACAACCCAGCATGGATTGACCAAGAATAAATCTTGCCAGACAAATCTGATCTCCTTTTTTGATCGGGTTCTGAGCTTACTGGACATGGCAATGCTGTGGATGTCATTTATCTTGACTTCAGCAAAGCATTCGACAAAGTCCCACATGACATTTTAATTGGGAAGTTGGAGAAATATGGGCTAGACAGGGCAATATCGTTAGGTAGATCCGCAACTGGCTTGACGACCGCACTCAAAGGGTTTTAGTAAATGGTTCTGTGTCAACCTGGAGGTCGGTTTCAAGTGGGGTACCCCAAGGCTCCTTCTTGGGACCGGTTCTCTTTAACATTTTCATTAATGACTTAGAGGAAGGGATACAGGTTAACCTGATCAAATTTGCGGATGGCGCCAAGCTGGGAGGAGTAGCAAACACAACAGAAGAAGGAGAAACCTCCAGGAGGATCTGGATAAACTGGAATCCTGGACTGTAACAAATAGAATGAATTTCAACAGGGAGAAGTGCAAGGTTCTGCACTTAGGCAATAAAAACCAAAAACACAGGTATAAAATGGGGGATACTTGGCTTGGCAGCACAACATGTGAGAAGGATCTTGGAGTCACCGTGGATCACAAGCTGAACGGCATGGATCACCGTGCTGAACATGAGTCAGCAGTGTGATGTGTCTGCAAAGAAGGCAAATGCCATTTGAGGTTGCATTAAGAGGACTGGAGCTTCCAAGTCGCGAGAAGTTCTAGTTCCTCTTTATTCTGCATTGGTGAGACTCACCTTGAGTCCTGTGTTCAGTTCTGGGCACCTCACTTGAAGAAAGATGCAGCCAAACTGGAGCAAGTCCAGTGGAGCGCGACAAGAAGGATCAGTGGGATGGAAGGGAAGCCCTACGAGGAAAGGTTGGGGGAACTTGGGATGTTCAGCCTGGAGAAGAGGAGGCTGAGAGGAGACATGGTTGCCCACTTCAGATACCTGAAGGGCTGTCATAGGGAGGAAGGGGCTCATTTGTTCATAGCTGCTTCTGAAAGCAGAACTAGAACCAATGGGTACAAACTGCAAGAGAGGAGATTCCGGTTGGATATCCAGAAAAAATTCCTGACAGTTCAGGCGGTTCGGCAGTGGAACAGATTGCCGAGGGAGGTGGTGGACTCTTCCTCACTGGGGATCTTCAAGCAGAGGCTCGACGAGCACCTGTCGGGGATGCTCTAGGGGGATTTCCTGCTGCAGGCAGGGGGTTGGACTAGATGACCTACTAGGTCCCTTCCAACTCTATGATTCTATGATTCTATGATTCTATTCCATTTGATGCATGCCTCTGTCAGTCTTGAAAGACTATGGTATCGTGCTCGGTGTTGCATACGCTGCATGCGAAGCACGAAAGCCTGGGTTGGATTGTTATGGAGGATAGGCTGTTACCCAAGCAGCAAATTCCCCCTCTCCATGCCACTGAATTGGTCCAATGGAAAGGTAGAGCCAATACGATTGGATCCAGCTGGTGTCGCAGAGCTGGGCTAAGGACAGGAGCTCACCCTGTCTTGTGGGGCCGACCCGGGTCTCGAACCCTGGCCTGCTGGTTAATAGGCTGGCGCAAGTGGTTAAGACGCTGTGCCTTTTAACCAGCAGGCCAGGGTTCGAGACCCGGGAATACATGTCCTTTGAGTAGACATGCTTAGGACAATGCTCTAAATAGCACAGAATGACATCTACTTTGGCCATCAAAGTCAGCAGTGTAGCTGAGCAGTTTGCACTGCCTCCTTTTTAACACCTGACAGAAGCAGTTTTTGGAGGATGGAAGCATAACAGGTTGTCTCTCTCTTTCAGTCACTATGAGCAAGATCGGAATGCACTTAAAAGAAAAGAATGGGAGAGGAGAAACCAAGAAGTCCAACAAGATGAAGATCTCTTTGCATCTGGCTTTAATCTCTTTGGGGAACCCTACAAGGTAAAGTATCACTTGCATGTTACAGTTGGCCATCCCCCACCCTCAGAAAGGGGGCACCATTGAAGTCATCTTTGGGGCTATTTACTACAACTTGGAAGGACTTGTCCTATGTTCCTGACAATCATCAGAAGGTTGCGGAGCATATTTATAGTGTTGTCTCCTACATTTTTACTGGGTGTATTTTGGAAGGATCTGTCCTCTTTTTTTGGTTATGATATACAGTCACTCTGAGTGCACCATATTGGATCTCATTAAATACTGCAAGATGGAGGTGTCTGTGTCCTGCAGAATTTAGGTGCTGCCATCTAGGATTTTGTGATACCTAAGATGGTGGCAACTGGGAGAACAGATGGGGCCACTGGGGTTATAGTGCTATGAATGTGCCAGGGCACCCCCTTTGGGAATCTCTGTCTTCATTCACGCCTTTTATCTGGCTTTCCAAAACCATTTGGTTAGACACTGTGGAAAGCAGAATGCTGGAATAGATGAACTTTGTGCCTGATCCTACAAAGTTCTTCTTGGGAAAATACACATGTTGGCATCAGGATCTTTCTGCTGATATCCCTCTAACCTTACAATCCAGAGTAACTATGGGAGCACATAAGAGACAATACAATCACCAGTAGTTACTGCTCCACATTTTTAACTTTTCAACTAAGTAAAAAGTTATGGGGAAACCTAGTGAAAACTTAAGGGAAATTCATATTGCAATCCAGAGTAAATTGTTCTTACACTGGAACAAGGACTCCCTGTAGTTACTCTGAATTTTGCCCAAAGGCAATGATTTTCAGTCTTTTTCATCTCATGGCACACCATTAGTTGTTTTCACCATTGCCAAGGCACACCATGCTGTTCAAATCCTCATGTTTTCCTATTAGTAAATGGTCCTCCCCAAATTCCCGTGGCACAAATGAGGACTATTCGCAGCACGCTGGTTGAAAATCACTGCTCTAAGGAGTCAGAGTGCCTGTGAGGGACTTTCCTGCCGAAAATGTCCACTCCTTTGATGATCACCAAAGCAATCTTTGAAAGAGGTCCACCAAATTGAAATGCACAGATTTCTTGTTCCTCTCAATCAATGACAACCTTTGACAGGCATCACCCCGTGTCTCAATTTCATATTGCAGAACGAGACCCTTGAATATTTTGTTTGTCTTTGGAACTGCACCCAGTGACCAGCAATGATTGTGATGTTTTATGGGGAATAATGTTCAATAATTCATGAATTTATGGGGTTGATTTATGCCATGTTGTCCAAGTCAGACAAGTTTAGACCAATATTAGCACTCTAGGCTGCAATCCTAACTTCTAATTAGGCTGACCTCAGCCCAGTCATAAGTTGGGGGATGTCAAAAAAAGTGCCATAAGACATGTCTGTGCCACCTCTGGGGGAGGGTTAGGCCTCCCTACATCACCACGGGAATGGGAAAGCAGATGAATTATGCAGTCCTAGGTTCGATTGCACCCTAGTCATCTATTAGTAGTGCTAGCAACTAGTATTATCTAGAAGTACTAGTAACTAGTATCTACTTAATACAATTATCTGTTTAATACTAATACTCTTATACTAACCCTACAATCCAGAGTAACTACGGGAGCACATAAGATACATTACATGTACCCATAGTTACTGCACCGCCTAGTGAAAACCTATGGGAAATTCATATTGCAATCCAGAGCAAATTGTTCTTACTGTGGAGCAAGGACTCCCCGTAGTTACTCTGGATTGCGGCCATAGGCTGCAATCCTAAAGACACTTTCCTGGGAGTAAGACCCATTGAACACAATGGGGCTTACTTTTGAACAGACATGGTTAGGATTGTGCTTTAATACTAACGCTAATAACTAATACTAAGGCTGCAATCCTAAAGACACTTTCTTGGGAGTAAGACCCACTGAATACAATGGGGCTTATTTTTGAGTAGCCATGGTTAGGATTGTGCTCTATACTAATGCTAATACTAATAATAAGGCTGCAATCCTAAAGACACTTTCTTGGGAGTAAGACCCATTGTATACAGTGGAGCTTATTTTTGAGTAGCCATGGTTAGGATTGTTCTCTAATACTAATACCAATTTGATCAGAGTCACCTGCATCACAGGGTTTCAAGGGGCTGAATGGCCTTTACATAGGATTACCATATGTCATAACAAAAAAAAGAGGACATACCCCTCTCAAAATGTAGGACACTCAAGAAAAATGTCGGTGATGTCAAAAATAAAAGCTGAAAACACTCATCTATATCGCTTTCATGTGGTTAATTGAAACACAGTATTTAAAGCTGTTACATGTACTTTATTATATAAATTATATCAGTGACAAATGGGCTACATGCTTACAAGCAAAGGAAAGATTTTTTTCCAGGACACAAGACTAAAAAAGAGGACCTGTCCTGGAAAAGGGGGACATACCCTACAATCCAAAGTAACTACAGGATCACATAAGAGACATTTACGTTGATGTAGTTACTGCACTACCTAGTGAAAACCTATGGAAAATTCATATTGCAATCCAGAGTAAATTGTTCTTACACCAAGGAGCAAGGACTCTCTGTAGTTACTCTGGATTGTGCCCATATTAACCCTGCCTTTACATGGTCTTTGAAGCCGGTTGGCTCAAGAAGCTGTCCCAAAGGGTATGAAGATGAGAACCGCTGGTAAGAATTATGCAACCGTCCTTGGAAAAGATTCTCTCTCCAGGACCTTCTTGTCTGAAACAAGAGCTCGTTGACTCAATGCAGGAGCCTGTTCACCTGGACAGCACTGAGGGTGACCTCAGCAACACACATCTCAACTCAAGTGTCACAGTCTTGACATCTGCCAATGGGGAGGTCAAACAGCCATCACTAGCTGGTGAGTGACCTCTAGGAAAACCATTCTGGTGTTTGTTGAAGCAGTTTAATAAAAAACAGTCCCCCAAAAGCAGAAAGATTACACATTTTTCCAAATTAAACAAGAATTCCAAGCTGAGTGTGGTGAGTCCCAACTAGCGATGAGTCACAAACTAGACATGTAAATGAGATCACGGAGTTCTTCATAAAACGGACATCCAGATGGGGGTGAAAGAGGAGGACTTTGAAGATGAGCCCCTCTGACCAAATGATGAGTTGTTTGCAACCATATTTATTGCATTTATCTTGTGCCAGGGTTAACATATGTCCTCCTTTTTTCAGGACATGTCCTCTTTTTAGTCTGGTGTTGTGGAGAGGTGGGATGATTAGCAGGACTGTGGCCAGCTGGGCCCAGGTGGGCCCAACAGGAGGGCCCAGGACCTGGCACTTATGCTGGATCCTAGCCCCTTTCCTGGGCAGCCTATGCCAGAACCAGATTGCTCAACTTTGTACCATGGTTGAAGGTGATGGAGATCTGAGTAGCCGCTGCAGTGTTACCATTGCAGGGGAACAGTTTCCTAACCATGTCTACTCAAAAGTAAATTCCATTATGTTCAATGGGTCTTACTTCCATGAAAGCGTCTTTAGGATTGCAGCCTAAGTTAACAGTTACCATGAAGGAACAGTTTCCCCTTGTTACCACTAAGTTAACAGTTACCACTAAGGGGAACAGTTAACAGTTACCACTAAGGGGAACAGTTACCACTAAGGGGAACCCCTTGCTTTGGGTTGACACAGCCCAAAACCTATCCTGGATATAGCGCCGGCATGCTAGCCTGTCTGTTCGAGTGAAAGTTAGAATTGTGCTGCCCAACTTACAGCATAGGATTCTCCTGTTCTGTGCCATATAATCATAATCTTCAATTAGGGCTGGCTTTGGAGTTGTGGGGCTCCATTAGATACATTGCTTTTTGGTCCCCCAGATTCACAGCCCAGTTCTGTAGAATCTTAGAGATATAAATAACATTTACGATAGACTTTATATCTCTATGGCAGGATGGAAAGCAATCAAAATGGGTACTTAAAAAGTCCATGTGAGTTAATGGATCAAATGGACTTAAGTGCCTTGCAATCTAAAATGCACACAAGATACAATTGTCTGTCTGTCTGTCTGTCTGTCTGCCTGTCTGCAGCAGGGATGTCAAACACCTTTCAAATAGAGCGCCCAAGTTAGCATTAACGGTGTGTCCTAAGGGCCAGAGTCCCATTAAGTAAATGGGGCTTACTCCCCGTTTTGCAGATGGTGGAGTTGAGGCTAAGGCTGCAATCCTAACCTGCAGTTAGGCCAGCCTGGCACAAGTCCTGTACTGACCTGGGGATGTCACAAAAGTGCTGTGACACTGCGCCACTCCTGGAGAAGGGTTATGCCACTGCATACACATGTGCCTGCTCCCCTATATCACATGGGAACAGAAAAATGGGATGAGTTTTACCGGCTTAAGTTAGGATTGTACCCTAAGGGGCGTAATCCAGAGTAACTACGGGGAGTCCTTTCTCCGACGTAAGAACAATTTACTCTGGATTGCAATATGAATTTCCCATAGGTTTTCACTAGGTGGTGCCATAACAATGTCGACCTAAATGTCTCTTACATGCTCCCGTGGTTATTCTGGATTGTAGGGTAAGTAACTTAACTAAGGCCACCTAGGGAGTTCTTGGCAGAAGTAGTATCCACATTGTAGAATTCCTGTCACTCCGCAACTACAGCTCTAATATTAATGACACGCAACAACGTCCCTTTTTTCTGGTGCACACACTGCCGCTCCACTCTTGAACCGGGCAACTGGACATCTCCATTTCCTCTCCTCTGCAGACAGTCTTGGGAAGGGAAATCTTGCAAGCGTAACTAGATCCTTTAGACTGGCAACCTTGCTGGTCCCCTTTTTACACATGTGCTGGCTCAGCAATCCTGTAGGGAGGAAGAGGAGAGCAGCAGAACAAGCGAGCCAGTGTTTGGCATTTGCATCGTAATTCTTCCCGGTCCCTTAAGCACAATGGAATCTCCTTGTTTTAAATGGGGAGGGGGGAGAGCGAAAGAGCCGAGACGAGCTTTGGCCACAGCCCAAACTGTTCATTGTGCAGCTCCAGTTGAAGGAGACAGGTCCGGCACAAAGAACTCATTCTTGGCCTCGTGGAATGCCATTTTTGTGTCACTAAAAATCCCCAACAGGATCCCCTCCCCGGCCAACAAATGCTCGCTGTGCACATTGCTGTCCTTAGCTTTGCACCATTGATTAACGTTCTAAATATTTACTGCGGTGGATGGCTCTTTGTTTGCAATTCCTCAGAAGAATCCAGACTGAGAATCCAGCTTCTGTCCCTGATGCTACACTGGAAATACTCAAATCTAATGCGCAATCGAATCTAATGTGCACCCTATATTTATAATCAACGCACTGCACTTACTCAAATCGAATGCGCACCCTGATTTTGGAGACTAACAGCCCAATCCAGAGTAACTACCTGAGCACGGAAGAGACATTACATGCACCCATAGTTACATGCGCCACCTAGTGAAAACCTATAGGAAATTCATATTGCATTCCAGAGTAAATCGTTCTTACAACAGAGCAAGGACTCACTGTAGTTACTCTGGATTTCACCCTAAATATTGCTGAGAGGTGAGTGTTATAGTCAAATAAATACAGTATTTCGCACACATGTGAACCCTCACTCATCCCTCGGTAGGAGAGCATCTGGTTGGCCTCTACAGGGGTTCCCAAACTTATAAATGCCAGGACCCACTTTTTCAAATGAGAATCTGTCATGACCCACTGGGAGTAATATCATGGCTTTTAACTGACATCGGGCACAATCCTAGGCAGAAATAAGTCCTATTGTGTTCAGTAAGGCTTACTCTCCAGAAAGTGTGGTTGGGATTGCAGCCATCATCAAACAGGAAAATTTATTGCACTCCTAGGTTGCAATCCTGCCCACACTTACTTAGGAGTAACTCCCATTGACTCTCAGGCTACTGTGTATATGCACTTAAAAATATAGATCTGTAACATTTCCTCAAATGCAGTTACATATCATGGTAACATCAAATCTAATATTTCAGGTGGGGACCCACCTGAAATTGGATTGTGACCCACTTAGTTTTCAATGAAACAGAAGTTCTTGTTGAAAGCCTCCAGAAAATGTTATGGGACCCATTTGGGGAGCAAAAGTAGGGTTGCCATAATTCTCTTCCCCAAAATTGGGACAGGACCCTCTATCCCGTTTACTAGTATGTGAACACAATCCCCCCAAATTGGGATTGTCCCTGTTTTTCGGGACATATGGCATCCCTATACAAAAGTGTTAAAAATGTTTGTGCTTCAAGTGTTAGAAGACTTAGGCCCATATCCTAAAGTCAAATTAAGCCCTTTACACCGGAGCAGTTAAGGTGACTTTCCATAAGATAACACTTAGAGAGTGACGTAACTGTGTGGACCCATAACTGCTCTGGATTTTGCTCTTAGCTACACCGCTGCAAAGCTGTCGTAAGGATTGCACTGAAATGATACACAGTGCTTTGTGGATTCATAAAAAGGGCACTACTTATGTCCAGTTTGTCCTCATGACTGAAGTTCTCCCCCCTTAAAGAACTGATTTTGAACTACTGCTACTACATTATACAATTGGCATTAAAAAAAAAAAAGCAGGCCTCTGTCAGTCTTGGAAGACTATGGTATTGTGCTTGGCGCTGCATACGCTGCATGCGAAGCACGAAAGCCTGGGTTGGATTGTTATGGAGGACAGGCTGTTACCCAAGCAGCAAATCCCCCCTCTCCATGCCACTGAATTAGTCCAATGGAAAGGCAGAGCCAATACAATTGGATCCAGCTGGCATCGCAGAGCTGGGCTAAGGACAGGAGCTCACCCTGTCTTGTGGGGCCGACCCGGGTCTCGAACCCTGGCCTGCTGGTTATCGGGCACAGCGTCTTAACCGCTTGCACCACCCACAGCCCTAATATCATGGTTAATCGGCATTAACCTGATGGTAAAATGCTAGATTTGTGTACAAGCTCTGTGTGTTTGTGCATGTTTAAATGTACCTTTGGAAAAGTTACAAATGTTTACCTTCGGAAAAGGTAAACCACATGTTTAAATGTACCTTTGGAAAAAAAAGTAAACAAAAAGCATATACAATTTAGGTAACAGTAGAAAAAACACCAGCAGTGAAAACACAATAACACTGGAAATGAGTCAGTATTTGCTTAATAATTGCAGCACTTTACAGAAAATAACTGTGAATCATTGATTTGCAAAACACACGCTGTGCTGTTCCAGAAAACAGAACAGAGCGGCCTCTCCCAATATAGCCTGCAACTGTATTTATGTTTCTTTTGATAAAAAATCTTCTAAAATGCTTGTTTCGGAGTAAGTTAACTTTGTCGGAAGAGCCTGACTGGCCTCTGGCTGAAGATCTCACATGTAGTTGAGTCGGCAACAGTAAAAACCAAAAGTAGTCTGTGGGCACAATCCAGAGTAACTACGGGAGCATGTAAGAGATATTACATGTACCCATAGTTACTGCACCACCTAGAGAAAACCTATGAGAAATTCATATTGCAATCCAGAATAATTTGTTCTTACTCTGGAGCAAGGACTCCCTGTAGTTACTCTGGATTTCATCCTGTATTCAAAATTGTGGTGTTTGTCATCTCAGAGCCTGAGATCCCTTTCTCAGAGATCCCTGAGATCCCTGATTGGGGGGAACCCTTTCTTTCTGGGACCTGGAACACCCCATCCTGATGATTTCTACGGGCTGGAATGGAGCTGCTATTCTGTAACTGCATCCCCATTTTAAATAAGTTATAGTCAATCAATCTCAATTTCATTAACCCCCTTGATTGGGGGGAACCCTTTCTTTTTGGGACCTGGAACACCCCATCCTGATGATCTCTACGGGCTGGAATGGAGCTGCTATTCTGTAACTGCATCCCCATTTAAAAAAGTTATAGTCAATCAACCACAATTTTGTTAAGTGCAGGGGGAATTAAAGTAATCAACTTCTGAGCATGCGACAACAGCGACTGCGAGCTGTAAGTGCCTGGGCTGAAGACCGCACAGGCACAAAATGGGCACATAAGCTCCTTATCACCTCAATTTAAATTCCAGAGGGAGAATTTCACAATTCAAAGGATACGTCTGGATATTACAAGATGAAGGGATTCAATCCCTGAGACTGCTCTAGATATCACTGCTGAGCAATGCCTAGGAATTCAGGCATAGAATCAGGGTCTTCTTGGTAGTGGCTCCATATGGCGGAGTACCCTCTACCAAGAAGTCTATCAAACCACTTCACCGTATGTGAAACCAAAACCTGGCAAATTTAAGAACTATTTGGACAGATTTAATTTTAAACAGAAAGATTTTGCATAAGATTTGGACAGTTTAAAGAAATTGTTTCTGTTTCCTTGCTCTACAGAGTAGACTTTTATTGCATTTGAAATGCAGGCATTTAAAATTGATGCTATTATATTGGTACTGTCGTTTGATTTACTCACCATTGTTTTGTCCCTATTTTTTAAACTGAAAATTTGGATTATTCTGAAGATTCATTGCTCTATTGCCTAATATATTTTTTTAAACAAAGACTTCCCCCAAAATCCAGAGTAACTATGGGAGCACCTAAGAGACTTTATGTGCACCCATAATTACTGCACCACCTAGTGAAAACCTATGGGAAATTCATATTGGAATCCAGAGTAAGTTGTTCTTACACCAAAGCAAGGGCTCCCCATAGTTACTCTGGATTGTGCCCTTCATTGTGTCAGGCTCACCAATGGTGTTGCAGGGGGAGATGTGTGTATGGGCTGCAACAGGTGATGTTGACTGGGAGGGTGACAACTTTTCTGACTGATGTTTAAAGTCTTAGGGTGAAATCCAGAGTAACTACGGGGAGTCCTTGCTCTGGAGTAAGAATAAGTTTCTCTGGACTGCAATATGAATTTCCCATAGGTTTTCACTAGGTGGTGCAGTAACTACAGGTGCTCATAGTGTATCTTACGTTCTCCTGTAGTTACTCTGGATTTTTCCCAATGTCTCTTATGTGCTCCTGTAGTTTCTCTGGATTGTGCCCTTAGTATCATTGATAATGTCATCATCTTATATATCAATTGATAATTTCATGCAGAATGCAATGAAACAAGTCATGTTGAAACATCTCTATTCTACATAATGTTACAGCCAGGAACCACAGGAACCAAGTGAGGCAATGGGTCATCACCACACCAATAACCTGGGGGTTCTCTCACCCATGTGTAGGAAAAGGTCCATCATGGGGGTGATGCTCTGGCTTCCAACACTGGCTGATGCAGACCATAGTAACACCACTGAGACTCACTCTTAATTGTTGTCCCCTTTTATCTTTTAGACAAACAAAGGTGATGCTCTGGCCAACCGGGTCCAGAACACCCTGGGAAACTATGATGAGATGAAGGACTTGTTGACCAACCACTCTAACCAGAGCCACTTGGTAGGCATCCCCAAGAATTCTGTGCCACAAACCCCCGTTGATAAAAACGAACAGAACTTCTTCCCAGAACCAAGAAACCGGATGGTCCAACCACACCAGGTTGGGGGGCATTCTTCAGCGACAATGCCTCCCCCAACTTCCATGTCCTCAAATTCCACGTTGCTTCATAGTCAACAGAGCAGCAGGAAATCCAGGACTGACTGGTCCAGGGGTAGCCACAACTCAAGTGGTGGTCAACCAACTCAACCAGGAAGCCAGCCAAGTCGGACAAAACATGGCACTTCTCATGAACCACCACAGGTCAGGTATGAGGATCTCTATCCTTGTCAGAATGAGCAGCATAAAGCTGGAGGAGCTGAGGAGGCCAACACAACCCCGTCATCATCACACTCAAGGAGACACACACACACAAAATCGACGGTGGCAGAACACTCCAAGTCTCCAGTGGATCTGGAGTTTCTGGGACACTGCCCGGGGTCTCCTCTCCCATCAACATCGTTGTTGTCTGCAAGCAACAGCCTCTCCAGCCAGAACTTTCCTCCAGGACTTCACTGTAAGAACAGCATGGTCCAGCAAAAGCCCACCGCTTATGTGAGACCCATGGATGGTCAGGACCAAGTGCCCAATGACTCACCTGAACTGAAACCTCTAACTGAAATGGAAGGCATCTATGGAAACCAGACCTTCGGGACACTGCTGGAAGGGAAGACCACGGGATCTGGCCCAAAGAATAAACTATCAAAGCTCACTATTCCGCAAGCCAGTGAAGTAAGTCTGTTTTGATTTTGTTTTTTGTTGCTCTTCTTATTTGTTGCTCTTATTATTTTCCTGTGACAAGCTTGTGACCAGTTTGCAACCTGGAAGGTGGCGGTGACAAACTCTGAAATGCTCTGAAGCACTTCAAGTCTAACTGGCTTGAAATCCAGAGAAATGAAAGTACCTGGTAGCTACTGGCACCTTTTGGTGAGCAGCACCCTGAGGTGCTCATGAGGACAGCAAATATAGGCCCTTCTTCTTTCTTCCAGGTTTACCAAGAGGATTTGTCCAGTGCCTCCTTTCACTTCCTTAGTTTACTGGTTAATTACTCAGTAGAGGAAGTGAGTCCATCATTCATTCATTCATTCATTCATTCATTCATTCATTCATTCATTCATTCATACTCTATCTAGCTATCTATCCATCCATCTCATCTATCCATCTCATTTATCTATCCATCCATCTCATCAATATGTCAATCCATCTCACCTATCCATCCATCCATCCATCCATCCATCCATCCATCCATCCATCCATCCATCTATCTATCTATCTATCTATCTATCTATCTATCTATCTATCTATCTATCTATCTATCTATCTATCTATCTATCTATCTAATTTATATCCCGCCTTTCCTCCCCTGCAAGGGGGAGCTCAAGGCAGCTGATATCAGGGAATAAAACATCATTAAAATAGATCATAAATAAAGATTAAAACACCATTAAAATATATTTAAAATACTATTAAATTGAACTAACTATCTATCCATCCATCCATCCAACCCATCCATCCATCCATCCATCCACCCACCCACCCATCTATCCATCCATCCATCCATCCATCCATCCATCCATCCATCCATCCATCCATCCATCCACCCACCCACCCACTCACCCACCCACCCCTTTTCAACTAAACATACTTTACAAGGAAAATGAATGAATGAATGAACAAACCTTTTATTGGCATAAGAAAAACAGTATAAAAACTAGAATTAAAAAAAGATTTACAATAAATACGTTACATAAAATAAAATTAATGGCCAATGGGTCCCTGTCCCCAAAGGGCTCACAATGGCTCCGTTTTGTTCCCCTTTCCTGAAATGGCTCCAAATGTGAAGGGTCCCTTGCATGCCTCCCTCTAAGACGGACTGCTCCGACCCCCCTCTAGCTACGCCACTGGATGGAAGGTCTCTGGAATGTGCAGGATGCAACGCATTGCCATTAGAGAAATCTTAACTTTGGACATATCTTAACTTTGATACTATTTGGTTGTTTAGATTTTGGGGCTAAAACTATTATATTTTGTACTCTTGAGTTTTAAAAGGTCGCCACTGTTTTCTGCAACTATTCTAGTGCCTGCTTCTACTTGCATTGATGTGAACCTTTGATCAATACAATCAGGTTCTGTGATAAGTGGTAGAAAGAGGTCATCTGAGTTTGGGTCAAGCTGAAATGTTAAAGGGAAATTTCTAGGGATTATTGGAAATCGTGATGGCGTTGAAGCTGTGTTATATTGGAATCATTTTCAGGTAGGGTGAAAAAAGTTCATCGTGACAGCCATCTATGATGACCTATAGTAAATGGGCAAATATGAGAAGGACTGTCCTATAGAAGAAGGAAAAACAATGTTCCAAACTCTTTCTGATAGTAGAACGAGATCCAATGGGTACAACCCACAGGATGTTCCACTTGATTTCACCAGGAAGAAATTCTTGAAGGAACTTCTTTCATGATGGTCAGGGTGGTTTGGCCATGCAATGGATTGCCAGGGGAGGTGGTGGACCTAGTGGTAGAGGTTTCATAAGAACCTGTTGGAGATGCTCTAAGAGGATTCCCTCCTACAGATAAGGGGTTGGACTAGATGATCTTGTGGCTACATTCCAGCTCTATGATTTTATGATCCTGTATATTATTTGCACCCAAGACTTTGACTTATCTGGACGTATCTCAACTGCAGTTAAGGCTGCTGATGGTTCCCTACTTTCTTGCATGGTGTTCCCATGGAACAAATTGGAGTTCCACCTGCTTTAATTAACAGTTCCTGTTGACCATGTGATAGTTATCATTTTCTGGTCACGGTTCCCATTTTGTCTGTATTTTGGGGTTCTAAAGAATGCTTTGTTAAATGTAAGAAACTCATCATGGGTTGATTCACAGTAGCCAGGAGGTGGTGGAGGAAGAATGATTAGGGAATCAGGACCCTGAGGTCCTATTAGATGTAGAACCTTTTCTTGAAAATGAGTGGAATTCTGGGCACAATCCAGAGTAACTATGGGAGCACGTAAGAGACATTACGTGCACCCGAAGTTACTGCACCACCTAGTGAAAACCTATGGGAAATTCATATTGCAATCCAGAGTAACTTGTTCTTACTCCAGAGCAAGGACTCCCCGTGGTTATTCTAGATTTCTCTGGATTTCAACCTTATTCAGGTTCCTTATTCAGGTTGCTTATTTAGTTACTCTGGATTTCAGCCTTATTCAGGTTGCATAACTGAGGTTTTTTTTGGCCACGATTGGTGTAGATCTGGCTTCTCTTTTGCATGGCCTTGGCTACCAGTCTCTCTCCAATGGGATCCTGTCTGGTAAAACCATCATAAAATTCCCTACAATCCAGAGTAACTACGGGAGCACGTTAAGAGATGCACCCATAGTTACTGCACCACCTAGTGCAAACCTATGGGAAATTCATATTGCAATCCAGAGCAAATTGTTCTTACACCGAAGCAAGGACTCCCCGTAGTTACTCTGGATTGCGCCTTTAGTTTTCTTTTGAAGCTTCTCAGCATGGTGGTACACCTATCTACATCTATCTATCTACTGTATTTATATTCCGCTTTTCAGCTGAAAAGTTCACAAAGCGGTTTACAAGAAAATGAAAAAAATTAATAGCTAATTAATAGCTAATGGGTCCCTGTCCCAAAAGGGCTCACAACCTAAAGTGCATAAAGAACACCAGCAGAAGCCATTAGAACAGACATTGCTGGGGTGTGGAGGGCCAGTTTCTGCTAAATAAAAGAGGAACACCCACTTGAAAGAGTGTCTCTTGCCCAGTAAGCAGGGGGCAAGAGACTGGGCCCAGTAAGCCCAGTACACATCAAGTGCATCTCTCCCACCCAGGACAGAGAAATAGCTGGAGTTTTACTAAAAATAAAATAAAAAATAAAAATCATGGGTGTGTTTGTGGAGGAAAAAAACCCCGAGACATTCTTTTGGGTACTTCTCTGCAAAAGGTCGTAATTTCTCTCTACTCCCCACTTTTCCAATAATTGTTTGGAGCCAATAATTTGTTTGAAAAAAAAATTCCTTTGCCATTATTTATTAACATTCCAGAGGGCAACAAAGACTGATGTGTTTTTCAGGAGGGCTTGGAATAATTTTCTGGGAACAGCATCTGAAAACCGTAAAAAAGGCCTATTTATATCAAGTGGAAACGGAGGGTTCACTTGCAGATGGTGTTTTATTAGAAAAATGTATTTGTTAATAAACGTCGCTTTGTACAAGATTGCTTTACAGATGTTTCTGTTTATTTTTACCTTGGGTTAAAAATCTGCTGGAGTAGTCTGTTGCAATTTGTCACCAGTATTGTTTGGCAAGGAAATAATTGCATGCAAGGAAAATAATGAGGTTGGAAAGGCAAATAAATGTGTTCGCTCTTGCTGTCTATTTAAAAAAGCAAACAAAACAGAATCCATTAACAAATTTGGAAGGAAAGATTTAAGTGGTTGCACCGCTGAGATTTTTGGGGGGTACTTCGGGCACGTCATGATGTGGTTGATTTACAACTTACCCTACAATCAATATTCAAAACAATAACATACCCCCAAATCCAGAGCACCCCCAAAACAGATCAATAACACCCCAAA